>CAJRST010011112.1:15232879-15424718 GCA_907169785.1 Menidia menidia | reverse complement strand
CTCTCTCTCTCTCTCTCTCTCTCTCTCTCTCTCTCTCTCTCTCTCTCTCTGTCTCACACACGTGCAAACACACAGACATTTGTACACGCACTGTTTAGATTTGCATATACACAAAGCGAGATCAGAGGACTAAACTGCTACCACATGGTAACCATAGTGAGGGCACCAAATAGAGGCAAAACAACCCAAACCACAGAGAAATAGGAACCAGCAGTGAACTATAGGGAGCAGCCAGAGAGTGTTGACAAAGAAAATGATATAAGGACAAAGATGCTGCAGACAAAAACAATACAGCAGCCCATTTCCAGACGTGCTACCTGTACATGAGGTCCATAAGCATCTCAGGATCTTCCTGAAACTCCCTCATCTTCACTGTGTCAGACAGAATACTGTTGAGGTTTCTCAGAAGCTCATCAACCTGACACAAACACAGGCAAAAAATGGCAGGTCGTTATGATACGATCCACAAAAAGATTAAGTGAAAATGTGTGACAGCTTGTACCTGTGAGGGAAGCTGAGTGTTCTGCATCTCTGTGTCCTCCTCTGCGTAAGCCAGGATAGTGCGGAGGGAGCGCCGCAAGTATTCCTCCTGGAAGTCTGATGACTTGCCCACCAGCGAGGCCAAAGACATGGTGACCTGCATCTTTACTCGTGAGAAGTTCTGAGGAAAAGAATGGAAATTGGAGGTTTCTCATACATTGGTATTACCACCCGACTTATTCAGGCTATCACTTAACATTTTTGACATTTCGGTGGACTGTAAAAAAAAAACCAATGTACCATTTATTTCAAGGCAGGGCAGAATAAGTAATGCAATCAAACTTCTGACCCATGTGGTAAGTGATGCTGATCACCTTGATATAATCTGTTGGCACCAGGAGGCCTGTGCTTCCCTGGAGAATAGCTTTGTTTTTTTAAGATTATGTTTTTTTAAATAAGATTGGAGGCGATTATGATTCTTATAAAATGTTCTAATAGGCAGGTCATGATGATTTGACAATTAGGTCCAAGCTTTTCGATCATTTTACAGGATATAAGGAAACGCCAAGACTCACTGACGTTAGTCAGGGTTGGCCAGACGTCTCAAAAGAGCTACTGCTGAGCAGATCACTGACAATCTGACAACATGGCAACAACAGAGAGCTGTTCGACTAGTGCACTGCAACGTGCAGCAACATAGCTACAGACTGGTGAGGTCTGAAGACCAGAGGCCACAGCCAAAAGACGGTCAGAAATTAACCAAGAAGGCACAAAATAAGGTGGCGTAATCTCATGAATTTGGCTTTCACATTACCTGAGCAGCGGGGTGCATGTGCATCATTTACTGAGGAAGACATGGCAGCAGGATGCACAACCGATTCACCAGCAGGGATAACGCGCAATCAATAAAGCTAAAATTAATTGAATTGAGGAAGGCACTCGGTGCCAAACTAAAAATTGCTGCTTCCAAGGATACAGCCAGCCTTCCTTGTACATTTTGCAACTATAAAAATGAAAGTTTTGGTACACTCTTTCCAAAGGTCACAAGATTATATAGAGACATATTCACAGAGAAACTGAAAAAAGATTAATGACTTGACTGTAAGTTGCAATCAGAAAATTCTTTGCTCCTTAAAATTTTGACCATTTTCCAGTAATTCAACAATGGTTCATTTTTTACTCTGTAAGCTAAAAAAAACTGTCAAAACAGACAAGTTAAGATTTTATGAATTTATAAATGTTTTGCATTGTTTTTGGTCCCCACCTTTTCATTGTGTGTCCATACAAAGAAATAAAAGGGGGAAAAACAGGTCTGACAAACACTCCCCTATCTTATGAAGAGAGGACTGCGAGAAAATGTGCACACCAACGTGTGAAGTTCCCATCCATCTCCAGCATGACCAGCTAAGCGGGAAATGATCTCCCATTAGCAGGGACATAATCACCCATGGATCATCTCTACGGCCCCATTCTGTTCAACTGAGCATGGAGCCAGAGCCTAACCACCCATCACTGCCCTCTAACTTAGTGTGTGCATGTGTGTGTGCACCGAAAACCTAAATGATAGCTTAAGTCAACATATAACCCTCTTTGTTTTTTTTTAATCGTTATATTTCAACGGGCTCCTTCTTCTTTGTATCTCTTTTTAACCTTCTTTGGAACTGGACCCGAGTATCTGTTTTTATTGATGTTTTTCAAATGGTAGAAATATCTATTTTAAACATTTTAACTCCATTATCTTAAATGAACACGAGAGGAAAAAAAGGTCTGTGTGACAGATGGAGAGCAAAATGTGGGCAGATAAAGGGATGAAAATGTAAACAAAGGAAGAGGTAGAGAGTAGGTTCTGTATGAATGAGTCATTTGGCTGCTATGCTAATTCAGATCACAGCTCCTTCTGTATACACCATATAAACAAACATACGCTGGGGCACGCAGAGTGGAAATACTCTCTATAAACTGAAGATACTGTATGTCTGTGAAAGTGTGCTCTATAGTCCAGTGTCTGACTTTCATTAAAGCAAACAGACGGTAAACACAGGAAATATTGACCGCAACAGCGGTAATCGAACCGGCACAGAAAATGAAAGAAGATAGTCCATCTTTTACATCCCCTCCTTTTAGCTCTGCCTTTTTTCAGTCCTGTCTTTTTCATTTCCCTCAAACACTGCTTAACCTCAGGTAGAAACGCTCATCCTGTACCACCACCAGGATTGTCTGTGCCGCAGGCCCCTGGGGCACAAATACCTGTGCACATACAGTACATACACGTACGCACAATCACACACACGGGGCGCCTGTCATTAGTTAAAGAGGGGTGGGAAAATGAGAGGGCAGACAGTGACATATCTCTCTGCTCTCTACTTAGAGACACATCCTTCAGCAGAAACTTTCTGCAGCATGCTCAAAATAGACATGGAAAAGACATTAAAGCTGAGCAGGAGAGGAAAAGCGAGGAAGATGGGATAAAGATCTAAGTGACTCCCTGCTTTAGTGTGCCTTGATGAGAGCACATTGCAAGCAATTCTGAACTCTTAAGTGCTTATAAATCAAATTTCAGCTCATGTAAATGCAGTTTTTGATGCAAGGATAGATCCTTTCCAAATCAAAGTAGGACTTAATATATTTGCTCTGTAAGTGTGTGTGCATGCACATGAGCGGGATCCCTATTCTTTTGTGTGTATACCTGCTGGCGACTGTGTGTTTGTGTGTGTTCTTACACTGGCATTACTGTAGCTGTATCTCATTATGAGATAGAGGGTGGCACAAGCCTGGCTCCTGTTTTCATCCACGGGGCTGCTGCAGTACTGGAGCACCTTCTGGCACAGGTCCGCACACTGCTCCGCCTCCTCCTCAAACAACAGGTCTCCAAACTACACACAAATAACATCAGATGCACAAGACGGTACACTTGTACACATAAATAATTCTGGCTTGTATTTGCCGTTTGCTGCCCACACAAACAAATGAGAACATTTAATTTAGACAGAAATCACGTTTGTGTAAACACACCAACTCACACACCCCCTCCTGAATTTTTACACGGCAAAATGAAACGCAATCAAACAAGCATGCACACATATCATACTGACTATCATAATGACACTACCTTGACGACAAGTGCCCGGAGTGTGCTGAAGGTGTGAGAGAGGAAAGTGCTGCTCTGGTTGCAGGTGAGAGAGTGGAGTAACACCTTCAACACCCCGCCAACCACACTGTCCTTACACTCAGACAAGGGCACTGCCTGGAGATGCGATACAGAGAGGTTTTTTCCTTATCATATAAGACTAATAGCTCCTGGGAACAAACTATAAAACAGTCAAATGAAAAACATTTATTTTTTATTTATGCTTTAAAATCATTCAAAATAAATCCAAGCAGGGTTATGTTACCAACCAAACATCATGTTTGCTCTTTAACCAATTTTGTAAACATTAGTAGATTAATAGATTTTTTTTATACATCATCCTCGGCTGGGTGCATCAGTAGCATCAGTGAACATCCATCTCTCTTTTATTTCTGGTGAACGCAGCACCTTTTTTCAGCTGATTCAGCTACATAATTGGCATCATGTTGAGCGCTCTCAATAGGTAAAAGGCTGTACCCCTACAAGGTTTTTAAAGTAGTTCTGAGGCAGGTTCCTCTGCAGGGAGAATAACTACCTTTGGTGAGGACTCTTTTTTTGCATGTTAAATTGTTTTTTTGTGCATTGCTACAGAGGGGAAAACCAAACAAGTAGTATTACAGCTTGTCTAAATTTCCTCTATAGCTGAAAACTAACCACAGAAATTCATAATATACTGCGATGTCACACAAAACAGCTACATTTACCAAGTGTCATTGATCTATGCAAGCTTCCACACGGCATTGCTGCATACTTCAGGTAAGGGGAGACATGATAAATATTACATGTGATCAAACATGAGGACGTTTTTTGGGGGTTTGAGATCGTAATGGTGGCAAATATTAACTTGGGGATCTTTTTATTCGCTAGATCAGCTGGTTTTAGTTGTCAACTTACATACTTTTGTAGATTTATGGTCTCCCTGACCCAGATTTGGAATGTGATTTATTTCACAAAGATGATATCATTATATTTTATTCTTCCAGCCCAGACACCGTCAGACACTTTATACTTTACAGGCAAGACTGAGAACGTTTTCTGACCTGTATAATAGTCTCTAGCAGGTCCAACACTATGAGGTTTGCTTCTGTGGCCAAGTTCCCACTGATTAGAGCCTCCTGGTCCAACTCCGCTTTTGTTCTAAAGTAAGAAATATTCATTTTGATTAAAATGTGTTGAAAAACAAAAATCTAACCAAAATAAAAGGAATATAAAGAAAGTCATGAAGCAAAACCAGCAGATGTTATTCGAGTAAAGATTTGAAAACTGAAAAGGAGGCAAATAACATACTTATCCTGTCTGTCATTGGTCTGGCGCCACTGAGTGAGGTCTTTCCTCCAGCGTAGGTGCTCTCTCTGACCCAAAGTCCTATCTGTTCCTGTTAGGGGTGCAAAACCAGCTAATTATTTAAAGAGCAATAGTGATAGGCTATTGTGCATTTACTAATTTGTAGATGACAAATTAAACTCTATCTGTATACATGTGATAGATAACTTACAATAATGTTTAATGAGCAAAGGTTTAGAATTTAAACTCTTGTATGCAGCTATTGCAAAACACCAAGTGCATCAAAGAAACTGAACGGAGTAAGATTGTATTTACCGTCAGATTCTATTATTACTCTTATAAGATAGCCAAACCATATATTTATGAAACTCTTTAAGATCCTGCATTACCATTACCTTTGTAGGGAGACATATTGTGGGTTTACATAAAACAGAAAAATAACATTTGAAACCATGTTCATTAAAAACAAAAACAAAAACATTCAAATGCGTTACCTCCGACTCGTTTCATCATTTCCCCACGGGCTCCCATTCCTCTCAGCAGGGCTTCTTCTAGCTGCAGTTTAGCCTGCTGAGATTTCTGTAAGGCCTGGGTGCTTACTTTGTCACTGCTTTGCTTACCCTACAAATGTGCATAAATACATAATCACCAGTTATAAACACACGTATTCCTTAAGAATAAACATGAACAAGAAGGCAAGGTGTTCAAACGCACAATAGGCAGCTTTTCTTCTCAATTCTAAAAGCATGAAATTAAATTTAAATGCAAATCAGCTAGTGCAACAGCAATCACGCAAAACAATCTGCACGAAAGCCGTGACTGACCCTGTACTCAAAGCAAGACACGCATATGCTGAGGAGCTCCAGGAGTTTGATGAGCTGTGAGGGAGGCATATCCACTGTCCAGCGCTGAATCAGGCTCCGGTCAGCATTCTTCATCACCCACAAGAAGCACACCAAAAGGTGGCGACTGGTGTCTGCAGCCAAGGTGGCTATGGATTTACCTTGCTGGGAGGAGAGGAGAATAAAGATCAAAATAGCATAAAAACCTGTAGCTCTCACTGAAGAAACATGTGGCATCCGTGCATCAATCCACAATGGATCCCAAGAGGAGTAGTAACAAATAAATACATAAAAGATGGTCATTTCTTTATTTCAGTTTTAATTTCCTATTTATCTTCAGCCAGAGTGGCTCATCTATAGAGATAAACAGAGTGCATTAGGAAGTGTATTTAAACAGACAGTACATTATTCACAAGTTTCTCTACACCACTAATGTGGTTGGTCAGTTCTTTCACAGTGACTTTAGTGAAGGATGGTTCCCCTTTCCATCTCAACAGGCGTCAAAAATCTACAGCAGATTAATTTACCTTCATTCGTGTGATGATGAATCGCTGCTATGGATGGCTACTGCTGCTTCATTGTGTGGCAGCTTTGATAAATGTACCCATTAACCTCCTACTGCTCAAGGTGTCCCACCTATAACCTGGTTTCCAGGTCTCTTTTCCAGAGCTGGACTGAGTGAAGCTCACCAGAACCAATGTCCAATACTGCAGCATGTCAACAAAAGCTTTGCTGGTTTACAACCTCAAAACATGCATCATGTGAAAAAGCATTTCTCTTTTAATGAATAGGAGATTCATAAACATGCTGTCCAAAGGTGAACTGCCTGAAAATGAGAAACAAGTGTTCTGGCAGCCATGTTTGGATATATGACAGTTACCAGACCAATGGTTCATTCATACGAAAACCACTTTTTCCACAACAGTATGTCTCACAATAACATACACTAGACTGATTCATCTTTTGAAAAGAAACAGAAGAGGAGGAGAATGGCTGTGTTCAATTTTGGGGCCTGTGTTGTTGTTGTAACTTCACTTGATGGATGTGTTTGTCAGGGAGGACAGCCCTGTTCACTTATGATGGCAATGCCTGCCCATAAAACATTTCCCGCAGATATGTGTGCCAGTGTGTATGTGTGTGTGTGTGTTTTTTAAGGATGGATGAAGTGCATGTGTGGCTCTGACAGCTAATCAATCAGCCCTAGTGCAGCTCACCTGTTGGGAAGCACAACACTCACAGATAAAGCATCACACAAATGCACACACGTGCACTTTTGAACTTTTAAAAACATTAATAACCTGTTATCAGCCTTAACATCAAGAAAATGGATATAATCGACAAGAATTTACCAAGGATGCCATGGAGACGAGAACATTTCGTCCCAGTGTGCTAAAGGGGTTCCCAGCGATCGCCATGGCAACAGTGTGATTGATAGGTGGGACATTTTCAAGGTCATCCTCGGGTTCACCAGTCTTGTTTTTCCCACTGCGCGTGTCAGAAACTACAAAGACAAACAGGGCTCAGATATGCTGAACTGAAGGAGAGAGAAGGTCCAGCCTCACATAGAACTCTGCTGAGTACTTAATTCGAGTTAAAACAGATCTAAGCATTACCACATTAAATGCAGGGCGGAGGATAACAGATGGTTGTACAATTTCATTCAAACAGAAATGACCTAATAATAGATAGTTGCAGGCAAATCAACCTGTTGACTTTTGCTCTTATCAAAGCATAAAGACACATCCCAGTACAACTACATCAGCAGCTATTCTTTCCTGTCCCAAATATTCACAGAAATTGCAGGACTATCGAATTCATTATCATGCTGCAGACTGGCAAAACAATCTGCCAAAAGCAATGATGGAATACCTGAATCGATGTTTGAACAGTAGTAGGGTAAATGTGTGTTGACACCTACCAGTGAAATCCAGGTAGTTTGTGGAGTCTATAATGATCCCCACCAGGGGGAGGTAGAGAGCAGCCACCTTGGCTCTGACCTCGGGTTTAATACAGCGATGATCCAGATCATGAGAACACAGCAGACTGTAAATTGCATTGATAGCCTTCCTCTGAACCTTCCCCCTGCAAGCACACAGTTACAGTTAATCAGCTGAAACGGTAAAGTTTCCGATATCTGCAGAGGTTACGCAGTAATATTGAGTATTATTCGATATATTAAAAAGATGTATCATTAATATACGTATACACATATACATAATACGAATATATCTTTAAGTAAAAATTCTTGAAATATATACACAGCCAGTACGGCTTTCCAATAACAATGCAATATGAAAGTATCAGGTAGGGACTGAAATCTCGCTGGCAGTCAATGTGTCTCTTACCCCTCTGACTCCATGTCGAGGGCGGCACTGAGCTCTGTAAGTAGCAGACCAGTGAGGTAATGCTGCTGCTTGAATTCCTGAGAAAGATCAAACAGCGCCAAGATCCTCTGCTGCTCCTGGAAACTGCATGAACCAGAGCTCTGCACAGAAAGTTCACATGACAGGAAGTTGCACACACAATGTTACAATTTTTAAAACAATTCTTTATGAGCTGAATCGTGTTTAGTGCCTCAAATGTCCCCTTCACGCTTTCCATATCTATATTTCCGAGATGGCTTCTCTTAAGGGGCCATTTACAAGAGTGAATGCCCAAATATCTTCCCATCTTGTTTTGGTACTTTATTTTTACAACCGTAATTACATTCTGAAATGAAAGCCAAAGTACGGAAAGCCCTGTCTGCAGTGGATAAAGCAAGACTTGCTTGGACAAGTACACTTGAATTGATGAAACAATCATCCAAGTTCCCGAATTACTGATTGGTAGTCTTATCAGGGAAATGGGCACACCTGGGAGGAGAGCGATGGGCATGGAGAGGCAGGTGCAGACGCAGGGCTGCTGAAGAAGAGGCACAGGTTGAGGTAATGCTCATGACTGCAGAGGATACGCAAGAACTCCAAACGCATGCTGATCAGGGTGGGCATTGAAACACTCTTTGCTGACATCTGTAAAGATTAAAAAAAGATTAGGGGTAAGTATCATTAAGCTTTTTTTTTTGGTTTCCACAAAATTAGTTTTTATGTTTAAACACTGACTAAACGGTTTTTGTTTACCGTCAATGCCACCCTACCTGGTTGCAATAGTTTTTCACCAGCTGGAAAACAAATCCCCGATCCATGAGAGACAGCAGGTCGTACAGGAAGAAGGCCAGGCTGATGTTGACTTTCTCGGCCTGTTCTACCTCCTGTAACAACAGTCAACAATCAGCAATCAGTATGCTGCACTCATCGGATCCTGCAGGCATTCTCACTGGGCAAACTGAGCTTTTGACACAAAAGAGGCTAATATAATTAGCACTTTCTTCTCCCTCTATTGTATAGACGCAGCCAACATGGGCAGCAGAACCTTCAGTGCAACCAAAGTGAAAAAAATATACCAAAATTCCTAGAAAAAGAAAAGGAGATTGCGGCACTGTTATTGCGCTCATCCTTTCTTTCTTACCTTTTGTTGTTTGACAAGTATGGTGCAAATTTCAGCTGTAACCACAGAGACGATGGTGGTGATGTCATCTTTAAATCGATCAGAAAAGCGACTTCTTCGTGGAACGCTCTGCTTGTCCAGCTGAGAGACATGCTGAGCCATGCTTTTCACCTATTACCACACCATATATGAGGGATCACAAAAACGGAAAACACCACCAACATGCAGTGTAAATAATGTGTGTCAAGGAGAGCAAAAGCTACATCTATGTTCAACGTCATAGCTTTTCAAGAAAGTCTGTACCACTGATCTACGATCCTGAAAGACTATCCATTAGGTATCCATATTGGCTTTTAATATTATGTAAAAAATTAGAAAAGATGCATATCTAAAGTTAAAGTAAACTATGGATGTTTTGAGAGAGGTTGAGGGTAGAAATAAAATAAAGATAAATCTTTAAAATCATGATTTTTCTATCAAAATGCTTTTGAACTGCTCTTTTATTAATGCCATTATTCTACTGTTCAAATGGTTGGTTTGAGTTCATTTAGTTTCTCTTCAGTAATGTGATGAAATAGAGCAAAAAAACACTGACCAGCAGTTCAAAGAAGAACCAGGCATATTTGTAAGCATTTTCTCTGCACACGCCAGTGCTGACGACCATTTGCAGGGCCAGCTCCTCATGAAACTGCTGCAGGAGGGAAAGTACACGAAATGCACTGAAAGCCACAGTCAGCAGAAAACAAAGCATTTGAATAAACACAGCACTTTTATTACCACAATTAATAAGGACAAACGTTGCCTGAAACCGGATTAACACAATACAAGTCAACATAGTGTTAGACTCCCACCTTGTGGCTGTGGCATGGAACCGGAGACTCAAAGCTACCCTCATTTAGTAGCTCACCAAAAAAGTTTGTAATCTTAGCCCTCTTGCAAACATGTATATAAATATATATATAAACACTTTGAATGCTAATCCAAAAAAAAGAAAAGATAACCCTTTACCTGTGTTCTATTTTTCAAAAGAATAAAAAAAGGTCTGCTGTCATAAGTAAGCTGTGCACAATTTGCACAGCTGATGAGAGGAATGACAAGAGTTTTATAAACAACAGTTTTTTCCAGCTAAAAACCAGCTCAAAGCTAACGTTCGAATAAAACCCATTTAGATGGACTATATCAAGATGAAAAATGCATCAGTCTGACACTAATTCAATATCAGCACCATCTCATCGGTTCACCTTTGAATTTCCCTCTTAAGCAAACAATCAATACAACCATCCGAGGTCTTCAGATCAGCTTGATTCTAAAGCCGATGAAGTGAAACAAGTCTTACATTTATTCACCTATTTTTATCCTATTTCTATGCAAACAAGGGGTTCATCCAGTAAAATGAAAATATTTTCAGTCACAAAATACCTACCAAGGGATAAATAATGTTTACATCCTAAGTTATGATCTACTTTTCCCAGCTGATTTTGAGTCGTGAGCATGACAAGGGACTTCCAACACTGCCGCCCTAACAAAGCATTGATAGAATATGTCATCTTCTATGATAGACGAATGGAAACCTTCACTGTATGACAGAAACAAATGAATCTCCCTTAAAGTGGCAGGGGTTCAATAATTATGGTTAAATCCAGGAACAATGTTGACACAGAAGTTAAGAAATGAGTGGGAAATGCACACCCAAATGACTCATCGGCAGCTAGTTCAATGCCCTTAACAACAAGCCCATGACCATACTTAGTTCTCCTTCCTGTCTCTCTTGAGATTCTGCCAAATAAAGTCAAAGAAAGCCAACATCGTCACTGAAAAGAAAAGAGAATGCAAACTTTTGCCCCTAAGATGCCCCTTCCCTGCATAATTTCACTCTATATCTGTAAAATGTACTCCAACTGCTACAGTGAAAAGTTACAGAAGGTACCTTTCTGTTGGAAGGTCTGGTGCTTCCTGTAGGGTTCTGATGGTTGTTTACATCCACGTAGGTGGACATGCGACTGCCTGGATGGTTGAGGCCCTGGAAAAAAGAAAGTTCCATTACAACGAAGGTGATGGATGCATTCATTGGTGGGGAGGTCTATTGGCCGATTAGAATGCCTAATGTACCGTGGGGATGAACAACAAATGGCTGCTTTGTGTGTGTGTGTGATCAGGCTTGCTGTGTAGAATATACAGTACATTCTGAACTTGTGCGTTGGTCTTTAGTTAAATACAGTGCACTGAAACATTAGCCAGCTGAAATATGTGCCTTCATTGAAAAGATGCTTCTATATAAACAAGATTAAAGTCAGCAGTACCTTGGAAGAAAGGATATTTTTGACCTCTGCGTCTTCAGCTGAGGTGTGCGGACCCGGGATGTCCGGGTTGCTGCTGCTGCGGACTATGGACTTGAGAAGCATATTCCCAACAGAGGTGGCCGTGGCCCGGCCCATGGTGCTGTAACGGTTCTCCGCAGAAGGTACTGAGCTCCCGGAACCTGGTCCACAGGGAAGATTAAATCATCATTGATGAAAAAAAAAAATCTGATACTCAAACTGAAAAATGATTATGTCAGCACCTGCACTTTGCAGGTCTCGCGGGGGATTGGGCAGACGGAACACCCAGTACAGATACGTCGCCAAGAGGCTGTTCCTGCCCTGCTGATCCCTGACCAGCTCCTGGCTGTTATGAAGGCTGTTGACGATGGACACTACCGATTCGAAAGCTATCTGGGCCAGATTAGCTGTAGAGCACAAAACAGAGATATAAACATTCCCATATAAATGATACATTAGGAAAAGATGAGAACGGTGATTTTTAGAGTAATCCTCACCGGTCTGACCAGCAATGACCATAGGCTGCATGATGAGGGTGAAGAGTTTATCCAGCACCCGGTGGAGAAACAGGACCAGAGGCTCCAGGCTGGAGGAGGAGAGCGATATGATGCTGAGCTTTAGTTCGTGCTCCAGCTTGTTCTCTGGAATCTTCTCCTCCCTGACCCGTAATGGGAATGTAGCTCCACCCTCCAGAGCATGGCAGAGGGTGAAGAAACGCTCCAGGTGGTTGTCCTGGTACGGGAGAGGAATGATTTGTTAGTGTTTTTTTTTTAGTGGGAAGCAGTGAGAACAACGGCAACATGAAAAATGAAATGAAAAAAGAGAAAGAAAGGAAAGCAAATGTTTTGAGAGAAAACGGATTTGGGGCTTCGGGGTGGAGTAACAGCAGGGTGACACTTCTAGTATTTTTCTGTAAATAGATGTCTACCCTAAAAGCCCAGAGGCAGGAGTAAAGAGTGAGCAAAAGAAAGAAAAAAACCTGTGTAACTGTTTGTGTTTCTGACAATTTCTCACCTGAGTGTGTACAGATGATACAGCCTGGATCTCAAGGTTGAAAAGTCCTTTATGACTCTCCATCCACTTGACTGGAGGGACCTGGGGAGGAAGTTTCTACAAAACACAGCTCCATTACATATCTGTATTGAGTCTGCCACCAATCTTTGCTTGGAAAATAACACTTTATCTCAGAAAAAAAAACATTTTGCGGTTACATTGAGCCTCATATGAACACCCTGACTGAATTCTTAAGTGAGCCAGAGGTGCCACTGGGTTTTACCTCTGGTGTGTGCAGCGAGTAGTTGACAGGAAGTCTCTCCAAGACAATGGGCAAACAGAACTGACCAGTCTGCAGCCGGTCACTGTACAGTATGGGTAGCCACTGAGTGAGAGACAAAAAGCAGACTTAGTGGAAATGCACATGTGAGCCACAAAAAATAAAAATCTCTGATTTTGACAAAGTGAAGTCATAAAAAGAAAAATGAAAAGCTCACTGAATATCCAATGAGTGTCTCGCAGTTGCCGCCCTGGTTCTGTTTCTGCTGACAGCTGATGTGGTAAAAAGTGAACAGTAAGTGATGTCTCTCCGTCAAATGAGCAGGAAGGGCCAATTTCACCTCCTCGTAGAAGTCGGGAGACCTGAGAGGTTGGAAAAAGAAATTGATAAGATAAATCACAGCAAAGGAAAAATAAGACAGGAGAAATTATGGGCAATTGGGGAAAAAAAAGTCCATGGAAATGTGTCAGGACAAATGATCTAATGTTAAGCAAAAAAGGGTAAACCTTTAATATTCACAACTAGTGCAGAGGCAACAAAACCTTTACATGGTTAAAAAGCGTGACACAACTTAGTGATACTCACGCCCCTGTCCAAACTTCTACTGGCAAGTTTTATTTTATCAAGTCGTTTACATTCATGTGCGTTACAAAAAAAAACAATTGCATATATGAATTGTGTTGTAACTGAATAACTATACTTGCTTGTTATGGTAGGTGATGGGGGTGTAAACCTCTTGCAGAAATTCAGGGCCACTCGACTTTCCAAATATGACCTTTAAAAGAGCAGATGAAGACATAAAAGTTCATTAATAACTTTGATTCACATAATGAATCTGGATTGGATATCTTCATAGACTGACAGAGTCTAACTCTACAATGGCCAACTGTTCCAGTTATCCTATGATTATTGTGACAAGTACACTGATAAAAGTTTAGTGAGAATTTATTGGCAATTCCATTAAACAATCTATGTTATGCGTAAACACACTGAAATGATTAGGACTTATCAGCTTTAATGTCTACAGAGCTGTGAAGCAGCCACACTCACAGGCAGGGAACAGCTGGGGTCCTCTCCACTCATAAACTGGGTCTTGATGGTGATGTTTCTCGCCGACGTTAGTCTATTCACAAAATTTAGCCTCTGGGGGTAAACGTAGATCAAGTTCCTAAAGAGACACGTGGGGACAATGAGTGCCTGGGAGAATTGTGGTTAAAATATTCAAAGGAAAAAAACCTCATTTGAAACAAAGCACTTCCAAAAGACATCACTAGATGGCGCCCTCTCTCAAACATTGTCAACTTGTGTTATGTCAGGGAAATGTCACCATAGCCAGTAATTTCATACAGAACTCTGTGATTTTAATAAAACACTGTAATCTGTCCTGAAACCTGGAACACAAGCAAATACCGCCACATTCCTCAACAAATAGTTAAGAAAAGCCACCATGTAATTACCGTGCAGGCAACCGGTTTACAAGTGTTGATTTGCAAATCAAATCACTTTGGAGCCCACAGCAGAATTAAACCTCACCTTAGAGACAAATGCCTTAGTATTAAACTGCAAAGTATGCTGAACATAAGTAGCACGTTAGGGAAGCAAAGCCACAACTCGTCATCAGTTCCTGACTGACGAAGGCTCCCTCACTGTTCCTGCTGCCTTAAGACTTAAGAGCAAACAAACCTGTTTAAACCTCAGGCCATGAATCCTGTATTTCTAAAGCTTGTTTGCATTTTTTTCTTACAGACTGACTGTAATTCATAAACTCAAACTTTTTCATCAGTCTTTAGCAACACCAAAGGTTAAATAATGCATTTAAAGAGCTGTATTTGTTATATCATTCAACCCACCTGTAAATGTTGTGGGGGACGTAAACCTCACTGGAGGGGAACTCCAGTACTTCCTTAACAGGACGAATGTTTTTCTCGGCCACCGGTATCAGAGGGATAAGCTCAGGGGACAAACAGGCCTGTGGTATGTCATGAACTGGAGACATGTCCAGCTTTATGCAACCTGGAAGACAGAAGTCTGGCCCTCAATACCGCAGCCAAATCAATACACATATACACAAATGAAGGAAGGGGTCCTACATTTCAGGGAAATGCATCTTGCCATGAGTTATCTGAGAAGATCAATACCACTGTGAGAGTGAAAGTGTTCTTTTAATCTTAAGGCTACTGTCAGATACCAGATAGTGCAGCAAAAAGATTAGAGATGGTAAATAAGAGCTAGCTGTCCTGAGCAAAGGCAGAAAAATCCAACGTCTTGCCTGACAAGGCTTTCCAAGCGAACATTCCAATTTCTGTTTCATCAGCACAAAGATTCAAGTATGAAAACTCTATTTTCTAGCTTTACAGTTGGATTATTTTAAGGATGAATCCAGGTCCTTGTGAAGAAGGCCAGTGTTTTTGCACTTTCTGTCCAGTCTTTGCCCTAAGAAAGCAAATTTGCAATGCCAGCAGATTAGGACCACGATCGGTTTTCTCAAAGCTCAGCGAGAAGAAAAATAAACCACAAATTAAGACTTGGCAAAACTTCAAAACAGAAGAAAACATTCAAATCTAATGACAAATAACCTGGAATGGTCTTGATTCTCCTCTGTGGAGTTGAAGTTTTCTTAATCTCAGCCAGGAACTTCAGCAAATCTTCATCACTTAGACGATCTCCCTCCTGACACAGAAAATATACAGACATTTATTATTATCAAGTTTTTTTTGCCTCATTTTAGATACAATTAAATGAATTTAGCCCTTGGTTACAGAATTTCTAATAGTATTTTTCTCGCCCATGTTTTTTTTAGTAGAAACATTACAAAAAGTGTCTGGAATGCATTGCATAGTAGTTTTGATAAGCGCATTAGACAAGGTTACGCTTCTATCACATGCTTGTCTGTTTGAGCATCTATGGGTGAGTCTCCTGTCTAACCTGTTTGAAGATGGTAGATATAGTGATGGTAGCAGGTTTGAATGCAGACACATTACAGAAATGTTCATCCATGGTATTGTAACGCTCCGAGTTCCTCCTGGGAAGCTGCGCTCTTCGGTCAATGCTGCTTGATTTAGCTGTAAAAAGATTTTTACAAAAAGCAAAAAGAAATGGGTCAAATGAAACACTGACTGAGGGAAAAATAATCTGCAAATGGTATAACCTATTTAATGTTCCCTTTGGCCTCGTGACATGCTGACACGGTGTAGGGGCTACATCTATTACCAGAAATCTAGGGGAATAAAACGTTACTCGGCCCACAAATCGTAGGGAGTGATGCACATGAGCAGAAAATGAGGGGATCGGTGATGCAAACAAGACACAGATGAATGATTGTTGAGCCTTGCTTTTGAATAATCTCTCATACTTCTGTCGACGAGGAAAGAAACATGAGAATTCCCAAACACAGACCTCCTTTTATGCTCTCAGAATCTGTGACATCACGCTCTATAGCGGCGGTGGAGATGACTTCCATGATATTAACAGTCGCCCAGGCAAAAGGCATGCGATAGCGGCCCAGCCTCTGGCAGAACGCCTCGGCCTGGCCTCGCAGTTTTTCAAGTTTGTCCTTGTTCTGAAAGAGATTTACAGCGGCAGTCGTCACCTTTAACGTTCGCAGAAAATAACTTTGTGCTCAGAGAAAGCATTAACAGGATCAGGATGAGACAAAAAAAAGAATGTCCAGCATTTTTCTGTGAGCTGACGATGATGACAGGAAGAAAACGCTTTGTCACTCTACCTTATTGGAGTCGCATTCCCTCAGTGTTATGTACGAGTCAGCACAGTCACTGATCTCTCCTTGTTGGAGAACTTTCTCAATCTGAAACAGACAAAAAAATTCACAAGTCATCGTGTAGCTAAGCCTATTCAAGTCTGAAAAATCTATAATTTACTGGAAAATAAACAGTATGGATTCTATTCAGAATGTATACTTCGACTTAAACTTTTCAGTTTACTTACAACCAGAAATGCTACCTCAATACTACCCTTACAAGTTTTTTTAATTGATTATATGGATTTCCTTCTTACCTTAATGACCAAGAATATATCTGGAGAGGGATAAGTGATGGAGAAGATGGCAGATCTGGCCAGTGTGGAGTGATCCATATGTGGAGTGTGAGGTTTTAGGAAGTTCTTAAACTGTTCTGAGTTTAGATCACAGTAGAAGTTCTCTGATATCTAAAAGAAAGACATTGAAAGTTTATTTTGTGAGAGAGAGCATTGTTTAACTAGAACAAGTCAAATCAATTTGACTTTTGTTATTTTTTTGTTTTCTTTTGTTATTCAGAGCATCTGAGGTGTAAGGTTTTCTAGATAAAGACCAAATGAATGAGGTAAGTAAAGAAAAAAAACGGGCTGATCCGATGGAAGCCCAACACTGATACTGAAATGTCATCGTTTTAGTCCACTCTACAGTTTCCCTTCTCCCCTTCACAGTGACCTCAGGCTAGGAACACGGCCATATGTCCTGATCTGGCCTGACCTGCTTTGTGTCATGTGATCCTCCTAACTGCAAAGCTTTTAACCAACCTCCTTCACAATGCTCATCCCAGACCTCTACTAAATTGACCAGGTCAGAGCACAGTATTAGAAACAAACCCTTACCGACATATTAACAGGAATAGCCAACATTTGCTCAAATCATCACATCGCACGACATACTGAGAAACATTTTTTAAAGATATAAATTCTTGACACTTTCTCTTTTTATTGCCTAATTTAGCTAATGGGGAAAAACTTTTCCCTTTAAATTGAGGCACAAACACAAATGTAAGTTCTCTTTTATCTCTTTCTGGCAAATTATTTAATAGAATAACAGGAAAAATGTCAAAGTAAGAAACAACTGCCCTACAAAGTAAAGAATGTTTCATCAAAAGAATGAATGCCTTTTAAATAAGGAGCAAGTGTGCAGCATTCAGAGTGAAAAATGACTACCATTTCCTCCTAACTTTGATAAATTGAAACACAAGGAATGTAGTAACCCTCTTTAACAATACTTTATTCTTCACACTGACACATTTTGTCAAACTGACTGTCACATTCTTTGTATTATTTGATGGAAAACACCCGATGTTGCCAAATTAGCAACTGAAGATCAAAAAAATAGATATGACACCTTTTGCAACCAGCACTTATTTCCTGGAACTCACTGAATTCAGTTTGTTTTTAGTAAAAAACTCTTGATAACTGGCTCTATTGCAGATTATCCAAAAAACACACAATCAATTTGTGTAAAGTAAAAACAACACTACTGACATTCCTTTCTACTCCATAGGCATATTTGTGTGTTTGTATTCTTACTTTAAACCCTCCTTCTACATTACATCTATGTATCTAATATTATCATAGTTTGGTGAAATCCTGCCCTGGCTGATGGATAGGGACACGTGATTAATAACTAGAGCATTATATGGAATTCTATGAACATCTGCTGTGGATTAAATTTCAAAAAAAGAAAAAGGGAAACAACATAAGTGATGTGAACCAAACAGCAGAGAATTCTTCACAAAACACGGCAGGAGGGCAGGCGGGTTCACTGAAAAAGAGTTTAGGATTGCTGAAAGGAAGAGGAACAAGTGCAGTGAGGAGCGCTGCAGAAAGACAAAGAAGGAAAAGCAACAGCGAGTAGTTCAGAGAGAAGTGGGTCAGAAGCCAACGCTTCACAGAGCCACAGCAATTAAATCTATCCGACACAACAAGATTGACAGCTTCTCTTCTCACAGACGCGGACATCATAGCTCCAACAGTCTGCCACTTGCAGGAAGTTGCTTTGACCTCCGTGAGGACACATTTCAGCCAAGTGGCACAAATTTGACTTAGTGAACTTGAGCTAAATACACTGAGACAATGTCACAAATTAGTGCCACTTTTACTTCAAAGAAAGCAAATCTGCACCTTCACTTCATTTACATTTTCTATTCAATTCAACATTTCATGGAGCAAGTAGCCTTGAAATGGATTTTTTCTCCTTTGCACAGTCTATTTCTTTTAACATTCGGGGGCATTAAATTGCCCTCTCCTACCCAGGAGAGTATCTCAGAGCCATTAGTCTTGTTGAAAGCATGAAGGCTGTACTGAGTAGGACGAGAGAGGGGGGGTGGCCTAGTGACAAAAACCTCATCTGACCTGGGGAGGTGTGCACCTGTAGAGGTGTATGAATTCATCAACACGTGCAAAGGGCTTTGGCTGACTGTATCTGACTGAGAAAACACGGTGTGCTTTCTTACAAGTTTTTTACAAAACAAAACATGCAACCCCCCCCCCTCAGGGACATGGATATGTCAGGCTCATGAGATGGAGAGCTTTTTAGATTATACTGATCTCTCACTGTCATGCAAACTGCCCAAAGAAAGAAAACGCCCTGCATCAACAGCCGGGAAGTGTCGTGCAAAGAGCACGACTGATCTTATAGATGTGCAAATAAATACAGTTTGGCAGTACATTGCTGTATGTACGAGTAGCAGTGCACAAATAAGAAATGTGAATATAAACACTCATCATAGAAAGAAACGTGCCAACATTCCACAAAGAAGCTTAATATAAACATTTTTAAAATGCCTGACATCAGTAGAATTACAGAAACAGCTAATTAAACATTAAGAAATACATGAATGACCATGGTTGTCATGTTTCAGAGAAGGGAGATTACTTACCTTTTTCTTTTCTTTCAGGTCGAATAAGGCCATTGTAGCAAATAATGGCTCAATGTCAATTTCAAACCTAGAAAGCCCAGAAGGAAAACAGTGAGAGGTGATTCAATTAGAGTAAATGTCAGAATTCTGTTTTTACAGTTACCGCTCTTAGAAGCTATTCCTGAACACTGCTGTTATGATGGGAAGTAACCGAAAGTACGACAATAAGTGATGACATTTTGAACTGAGGCTTAAAAGGATCAGGGTTGACATTGCCAAACCACTGCAAGCTGAGACCTCAGCTCAACGCAAACATTTGGCAGCTGCACCAGTTGCACAAGGACGGACGAGTTCAAGAGTGTAAAACTGGGAAACCTTGTTTTTTTGTAAACGTGTGTTTTATAGTGTGTGTGTGAGTGTGTGTGTGTGTGTGTGAGGGAGTGACTGAGTGAGTTAAAGAGACAAAGACATATCCCACAGAGAAAGGGAGGGATAGAGATTTTCTGGAGAACAACTTCACCACACAGCCCTCCTCCACGCTGACATACTGCTGTGCTCTTTTTGTGAAAATAAACCGTAAATGAAGTCAGGACTCCATGCGACTTCGACTATTCTCTGTACATTACATACAAGGAAAAGCTTTTTTTTGTGTGTGTTTGGCGCATTGTCAAACGTGTTCAATAAACAGACGGCAGCTGTTTAAATGACAGACAGAAGCATTGTGCATGTTACAATATAATAGAAATGGATTACTTACTTTAAGGCCTGGCATCGGATCAGGACACGTTCTCCAATGTGTTCTTTGGGGCAGTCCGGAATAGGCCGGATTTCCACTGCATCCTCCTAGAAATGTTGTATATATTCTTTAATTAATTCTAGCATCTTAAATGAACAAAACAGAGATGTTGGTCATTTCATTTGTGACGAACGTTATTACATTCAAGTCGGAGATCAGTCTTTTAAGTTCATCTAAGTGTTGACCTGTATTGGTCTTTAGGCTGCATTAGAATACAATTTAAGGTAAAAGCTAACTCATTACATCCATCTGCACTGGTTTATTTAATCGTGTTGACTGTATCCATTCATAACGCTTCACCTCATCAACTGGTGGGTAAAGAGCGAACAGCTCAGGGTGTCGGTTTCCCTGCCGCGCCTCCTGGTTGAAGCGGTCCAGCTCCTCGTGGCTGCTGAAAGCCAGAAGACCCTCCACTCTCTGGTCCGGGTTCAAACATCGCAAGTTGAAATCAGACGAGGTTAGCGTGCGGTCCGCATCATCGCTTAGCCCTGCAAGGGTTGGAGACTTGACCTGGGGCAAAGAGACAGAGCAAAAGGATAGAATTTTTTAATTAAATTGTATATGTAAAAAAACAATCAAAAGAAGATGCAATAAGGGTAAGGACATTTTAAAAAAACAAAACATCCAAATACAATGTCCATCCATCTATAAAAGCAACGTTTTGTCTTTAACAACAACATACAACCCCATTAAAAATGCAGGCTCTGTTAACAGGAGACATGATAAACAGCTAACAGGCATTTAAAGAGTCTAGACAGTGTTGTTTTGGCCTTAAGATGATGACAGTCTCTTGAGAGTTTGTAATATAAATGTATTCAATGTAAAAAGCACACCACAAACATACTGTGAATGCTTAAGCTGAAATATCCTAAATCCTCAAACATAAATGTTCTGTATGTGTTCTCATCTGAAATGCAATCACAGATCTGGACCATAGAGCGTTCACTAAAGGAAAGGTACTAGATATTCTTTCTTATCATCTGTTCATCTCTTCATAATCTACATAAAAGTGTTTTCCTCATTCAGTAAGTGAGGACCTATCTAGCCTTTCAGCACTGTGGGGGAAAACACATGACAGGGAGATGGATCATCAGACATTGTACTAAAAGTAATAACAAGGTGACATTTTTTTTAGGGAGGACTTTAAGTACAACAGATGAAACAATTAGTATTGTAATTTATGAAAAGATGAACTGTAAATTATCTGAATCTATTGCATTATTTGTATAATTACCACATCTTAAGCAAAAATGAATCATTAAGTACCCCTGTCTGTCTCTCTAGGCATTGGATCCATATGGAGTTACTCAGACAGCGCTATGGGGCATGTCACAAATTCCCTGCTCTCATTCTACATCCTGATTAGAACGTTCCCTCATGCCACCCCTTGCTCTTGTCTCTTTCGCTCTCATCATCCATCAAATTCACATCCAGTCTCTCACACCACAGGCTAGGACTGACCGACCATCCAACCGGGTGAAGGTTCGCCCTGTTGAGGTTCCAAGGGACTGTCACATCCCGAGCCCGGGGCTTTTGTTAAAGCATATTGGACCGTAGCTTTTAAATACTGAATGACAATAGTGCCGTTCTCTCCCTCTCTTCCCCTCTTATGCTGGCATGTAGATGATGGGAAGCCTTCAGCCATAATAAGGGGGCCTTTTGGTTTCAGTGATTAACCAGGATTGGCAAGGATGGGGCAGCAGGAGGGGGCTGGTGAGACTGGCTGAGCCAGAGGCTGGGAGCCGTGCTGACTGTGACTTGGATGGTTGGGGATTTGTGAATGTGAGACCGAAAAGCTAGAGAGAGGCTAGTGAGATAGGACGGGAACGTTGCCTGATATAATAACAGTAGAGACTGTGGCACGGAACTAAGCTGGAAATAAAGGCAGAGACATCCATGTGAATATTAATCATCAGTTTGCCACATTTGTCACAATCTTTTGAATGCGTGGCATGCACCGCTCTGGTCGAAAACACCGGCTTATGCCAGCTTGAAAAAAACTGAAACTTTAAAGGGCCTCTGCCACCGTACAGAGAGTGAGGGGAATAACAACACACTGTTGTGTTCAGTGGCTATTAAAGCATCCACCCCTTCACAGTTCAAACTCATCTCTCTCAGGCTTCGATCAGTATGGACTACCACACTGCTCTTGCGAGGCAGTCTTTCCCAAACAAAAGGCATTTTAACTAAACAAAGAGCATTGGTCTTCACGAACAAAGTAGCTTTTCTTGTAGTTCTGCTTAAGACACAATTTGACATTCAGGAAGTGCTTTAATCTACATCTAATATCCATACCTAAGTGTGGGATGCAGAGGATTTTCATTTATTTTAGTTTAACATGAAAACTGAAAAGTGGGATTGAAGAGGAAATGCATCAATCTGCATTTCTAAAAGTTGTTAAATGAATTTTCAAAGTATTTACTTTAAATTCGCTATTCAACTCCTCGTACCCCCCCAAAAAAAAGATACCGTGAGAGAGCCTGGGTGTAGCCTTACATCACCAGGATTCCAGATTGTAATTCTGATGAATAGGGAAATGGCATTGGTAAAGCATGAATTTATTGGCAAATGCAGATTAATATCTTATTGTCTTAAAGAAAATGTAAGCTTTGCAACAAAGCATTACTACACTGTTTTGGTTATGCTTTGTTTCAAAACTTCCCGGTGAAGACCGTCGGCCACAAAGCTCTCCAATAGACACTGATTGGAAGAACACTCTTTTGTAAAAAGGTGCTTACAGTGAATATGTGGAGGTTAGTTTATACAACAGTAATTACAAATGTCTAACGTGACAGTGGATTTTGACGCCTTACTGGTTTGTCTTGGTTTTCTGGTTGAACGTCGGACTCAAAAGTTTGCTTCTGCAGGAGTTTGTGTAGGCCAGCTCGCTCCGAATATGCACTCCAGCCATCCCCTTGGCATCTTCACACAGACGCACATACAAAGATCAGTGGTCAAAGATCAGTGTATAATTCTTACAACTAAACAATAAGGAATAGAGCGAGTGCTGTAATGCATGAGAACCAGAGTGTTTACCGTCTGGAGACTAGGAGCCAGGGCTGGGTGTAACTGTTAACACAGTCTCTAACATGTGGATCCAACTCCACTCTGTAAGGGCAGAGGTGAGGACAATAAAAATATATGTACAGACAGACATGTGTGCAGACACTTACGGGCAAAAGAAAACCTGAAATTGTTTTCATATCTTAATATGCGCTTCATGGCCAAGTTGTAGGGTACAAGAATGCTTTGAATTAGATATCAAACGCAGATGGAATAGTTTTATAATGACCAAACACATTTCAATTGAAACCTTACATACTGAAGCATTTTTCTTGGTTGTTCTAAAATTGTAGAAATTCTTTTAAGCTCTACTGACACTATCTTCTATGATCTTTGTCCTGTCAGTTAATCTCTTTTTCCTGATAAAACAGCATTCATGAGTGTCTTTTTCTCAAATGTCGTGTGGCCTGTAACTCACCCTTCCTCTGGGACAGAGTGTCGGATAGTGCGGCGCTCCTTCTCCACCTGCTCCACTTTGAGGTCGTCATCAGGAAAGTCACCAAGTTCTTGCATCAGAGCTGAGTCTCCGCTTCTTAACTGTGACATCAGGAACTCCTCCAGGTCCAATGGCTCCACTGCGTCATACGTCGGAGGCTGAAGAATCCAGTTGTGACGGAAGAAGCAGATGGATGGGGGAAAAACAAGGTGAAGAGAAGCATGAAAAGATTACAAATAAACATCAAAACTCAAATATCTAAATAAGCACTAATTAGCGAATCAGCACGGGACATTTTTACTGTAGTTTCGCATTGAAACACTGAAAACATCCCCCCCCCCCAAGTGCAATAATATTTAACTACATGTATAATAGGCACAAAAAACTAAGTTGGAGAGCAAAAAATGACAGATATAACTATGTGATATCTATGTGATGCTTCACTTTATTAAGTGGTTAATCAAACATACAATGACTGACTGAAGCAAAGCCAAAAGAACGACTGGTATGTTTCAACTGTCCAGCACAGGCAACGTTTGTGGAAAAAGAAAATAAACTCTTAGTGAGGTGGATCCAAACGTGTTGAGTCATGATTGTTTCCTAATACTTCATACCTGTCTAGGAACAAAAAACACACAAGCGCGCACAGAGAAAGAAACTGGAACAACATTTTTTTCATAAAGCAGGCTATTTTTCTCCCCTTTGAGCCTATTTTTAGACAGTAACTAAAATCCTACACTCTGCTCTTGACTAAAAAGGAAATATTTAATCCTTATAATGCACTGTATAAATAGGCTGAAAGTTTAATATTTGCAACTTTGAGGAGGCGCTAATCATTATCACTGTCAACACATAAATCCACACTCCACATCCAGCAAACTGGTTAGCTTTCCAAACTTATTGCACACTGCAGGCTGCAGCCGGAGTGAAAAAAGCGTTAAAAATGTCACCATTATATCATTCTGAGAATCTGAATTAAAAGTAGGGCAAAGGCAAGAGTAAAAATCGCTATGTACTGGAGGATTTCAGCTTTTAGACATGCCTGTTGTGCCACGCAGGTACAAAGGAAAGCATTCTCCAGACAACTGGATGAAGGGGAGAAATGTCTGTGCTTGAAAAAAACGAAAATACAGTTCAATAGCAGCCGGTCTCTCACACTAACAGTGTGTACACAGAGAAGAGGTGGAGATAACTGGAGCCACAACATTAGTCACTGCTATCCCCAGCTTTTAAAAGCAGGGCAAATTCCTTTTGCCTTCAGACAGGTTTTTGCACATCGGTGCACCCGGAGGCGTTCTGCTCTGCACTCTGCTCTGCAGCTGAACAAACTGCATCACACAGTTTAGTAACAATGGCTAGCATGCAAAAGGTACACTGGTCATAATCATTCTTAATGACAGACTCACAGACAGAGCTCCTTCTTTTCACACAGGAGGTGTGAACATGAACCAACAGAAATCTCACAATTGTGAAGTTCCTCACCCAACTCAGTGTGCTGCTTTTTATCTCAGAGTTCAGACCGTCATTGTAGACAAGCCTCTTTTTATGTTTAGTATAGAGCCCGAAAAAATAAATGAATGCAAATCTATGCATGTTTCTGAGCCGTGCCTGCTGCTCTGTGGAGTCTAGAGAGGGCCCGGTACAAAAAAAACTCCCTGTCAATTCAGATACCGGTGACTATAAACATCACACTTGTGCATCACTTTATGTAAGAATAAAACTCTGCACAGACATTTGGATCAATATCAAAGCACAGAGAAGAAAAAAAAACTCCATTCAATAAAATATCATTCAAACACTACATTGCATTTCTAAATGTGCACTAAATAGTCGCGAGAGAGAGCAGATACGCAGGGAACTGACTGTAAACAACATTCAAACAAACTACAGCCAAATTCAAACTGACCTATGACATCAAGCATGTTAATATTACTCTCATTTTCAAGTTTCTGTCAGTTTTACAATGACGGCAGTGCAAAAACAGATACTGTAGACTTACCCAGACGAAAACTGAAAAATGCACAATAAAAGGGAAGTGTACAAAATGGCGCACTCCGGATATAGGAACCTACACTACAGCGCGCACCAACTAGCACTCAATGGTTTTAGCAGAAGCCCAGATCCAACCCAACTCATACATCCTCTTTAAAGTCATTATCTAAAGTCCTCTAGAGCTGAGAAGAACTGCGCATTATAAGTCAAAATGCAAGAGAATAACGCCTTTAAAGGTGAGCCTCATTGTCTGAACAAATAAAATCATTGCAGTTTCACAGCTTCAAGGGAGAAACCACAAGAAATTAGAGGAAGTGACATCAACAAGACGTCCCTCCATCAACCCGAATTTCAACACACAGGAACAGAGTACAGCCGCAAACACACACCAGCATGCTGCTTGTGCATGAAGATTAGCAGGGCTGCAACGGTGAGAAAAAGTGCATGCAGCTGTTCCTGCTGGTCTCTTAATATTTGCGGCACACCTCGAATAACACTGAAAAGGCTGCAGTTAGAAATTCAGACGTAAAAATCGACCATCAAAATAGACTGGGCCGGTGACAGTCGCCTCACTCATCTGCATCACAACTGTGGCAACAAACATCCCTCATCATCCCTGTGCCTTGACAAGACTGCTCAGTAACAGGAAACTACCATCTCAGAGATTATGGTATTTAAAGCCCTCTCCTGCATCCCAAATCCGGTCATATTAAAGATTTTTACCCATAAGCTGCAAGGTAAGCGGGCCCCGGCTAACGCCTATCAGTAGCCGAGGCTCTGACCCATTTCACAAGCTGGTTAAAGATTTACAGCGCTGGATGCCACAAGCTGGGCTGGTGTGGATGGTGCAAGTGCTGGTACACCCAACCTGTTGGCTGACAAGCTCTGGAATCATTACTGAGAGACTGCAAAAGGGTGTTAGCCAAGTCTCTCCTCCGGCAGATATACCAGGGCCGAAGAGCTTCAGAAAACTTTAGATGGTAAAAATGTAGGTCAATGGAGAGGGAGCTACTGTGGTATAAAAAAAAAGAGAAAGAGTGTAAAGTGGAATATACGAGGCTGGGAGGCAGAGACAAAGGTTCAGAGGGTACCACGGAATGACTCAAAGTGTAGTGGGAGAAAATCCCTGTAAAGGATTACTGTGCATCACTCTGTCTGCTTGCTTAAGAAAGAAGGAATCACACTGACTCTCTGCTGCAGAAGCTAAAGGACAGACTTCTAAACCACTTAAAGCCATAAGGCATGTACATTCCCAACCGTTCTACAGTTCACATAGCCTACTGCAAATGGATCTTATTCAAAGACATGCAGAGCATTTCCTTTTGTTTTCTCCAAATTGTCACGGACTTAAAGAATAATCTTGAAGACTAGACACTGGTCTGAGTCCGACATTCTCTCGGTTAATAACAGAAAAGAGGATGTGAGGATTTGCTTACAAACCCCTGGTAGTGTTAGCACAAATCTTTGAACCTATTAGTCTCACTGCATATACCCAAACACTTCAAATGAAGTCAGACTCGACTTCACATGTTAAGAATTAGTGAAAATAAAGCAGAATATAAAAATAAAAAAAACATTTAATGCTTTTATTGTTTCTTCTTATTACTATCACCTCTATCTGTCACTGTGGTTAGTTCATTGGTAGCTGTACATTATTACTAGACTAAACTAGGATGGTTTCACAGTGCCCCGCTGAATAAAAATGTCTAGTCTCCAAACATCAGCTGTATCATAGAAGAACTCACCACTGTGAGGTAGGCTGTGACCGAAGCATTGGAGCTGGTTCGGCTGTGATAAAAACCATGGCTGCCGCTGAAGTGCCGTCTGATCTCCGCGGAGGAGTGCCTGATGTAAACATTGAAAGAACAGATTGGTAAGGAGACAGTGAATAACAAAATTAAAAATACTCATTTATGTAGACACAGACATTTACGTTCAAGCCGACGTGCAAGTAGCACAAATTCATAGCAGATCCAAAACCAATTCCACCATTGTTTCAACTCACACTGGTTTGAGTTGGGCAGTCATTGTAAGTCTATTCAAACTATTGTTCAGCCCAGACAAAAGCGCATCACTGCTAGCCATGAAAAGGCTTGCCACGCTGGCTCCCAAACGGGGAGCGGAATTAATGTGGTGTCCTTATTTATGGGTCAGACCGAGCAAGAAATCAACATGACATAAGAATAAAGCATAATTCAGATGTGCAGGGTGGATGTTGTTAGTGTGAGAGATAGTGTGCGTTTGCCTGTAGCCTCCCCTGAAAAGTGGGGGGAGCGCAGAATGCCATGGACAGAGGCAGTGCCCTAATTTGTCGAACAAATTCCATCTCAGAGCATGTCGGCTGTCTGTTTCTTTGTAATTCATCTACAGCATCACTGGAGCCCCACCAAATTCTGCAAAATAAGACAGCTAGTTGCACTAGTGGGTTTAAAACACCGGTGATAAGATGTGTGGATGTCAGTAACTCTTCATTGTGATAGTTCCATGCAGTGAGGAGTTGGCAGCCAAAGACGAAGGCAAAGTGTCACGTGGCAAACTACTTCCCCTCAGGTCAGCCTCATGGCTTCATTAACTCCTCACTGTGGTGGTTATGACATCACTGTAAATAATTATCATAAAGCAATAAACAATGACAGACAGGAGGCGTGTCTAACTACCCAAGCTCGAGGAGTCCCGTAGCTCTACTTGTCAGCTTTACGACGACATCTAAAATGTTCAAATGTTTTAGAGTTTTAAACTCTAAAAGGGTTTTATTTAATGTTTTAGAAAAATAAAATGATCAAGCTTTTAAAATACAGTCAATGAGGTCTGCAGGGGCCCCTCCCATTGCCAATCATAAAATGCTTGAGTCAGAACAGCAGATAAATGCCAGGATGTACACAATGTACACAAAGAGCAAAGTCCAGTAGTGCCGCCGCATTGTATTCAAACACACAGTTTCTCCACTAAGAAAGTATTCCAGTGATAATCAAAGGTCCAAAGCAACGCTGACATGAAAAAAAACACATTGGCCGGGTTTAAATAATGAGCTGCTACGGTCACGTTTCCAACTTTTAGTCGTAACACAGGAAACAAAGAGTGTTGTGCAATCTCCCGAGTGCAAAAGTTACTTTTAGCCTTCAAAGTTTAACCCCATATGTACACACGTAAAATGCTGTGAGCTACGTCCACAACCCAGCCGGCCAACGAACAGCTTTGTCGGAGCTGGACATCGATTCCGTGCACAACGACACAACAGACGGTTGTGAGGGAATCTAACATTTACACCCTTTCTTTTATCAGCAAATCGAAGTATTCGGTGGATATTGCTTCAATATTTCCAATCACATACGCCTGCACAGCTAAAAAGCAGCTGCGTCTGACAGACTAAAGCTACAGAGAGCTTCAAGTCAAAACAAGGTACAATCACTGTTTTCTGTCGAGGTCCGACTAGCAGCAGAGTTCTGACTCCAGCACCACACTGGTTAGACTGGTTAAAACGACAATGGCCTGCTGTTCAGGCTTTTGTGGTTGTAGTATTTCTTTGATGCTCTAAAATACCAGTTTCTGTTTTCTGCCAGGCTGATTCTCTTATCATAGCACACAATGTCTCCTTAGACCCATAGGCAGATCTTTAGATTTGCAGGAACTTTAAAAACAAACACTTATAGTACGACCCTCTGAAAATACAAGCCATGTCCTTTGTATAAAGGGAGATTTTTAACCACTGCGTCACTAATAAGCACCATCCTTCTGTGTGTGTAAAATGTATCATTTGTACATGTACAGATTTATACACACATGGAGGGGGGGGGGTTAAGTTGCATGCAATGACACACATTAGGGGACTATCTATAAAAAGACCAGGCAACTACAACAGTAATCAGCTCTTGCCAGAAGAGCTGAGCTGACATCATTTTACCACGAGCAGACAAACAGCTTGTCACTGCAGACAACATCTGTCTCCCTCGTCAGCCGGCCTCTGCCTTGGCATCTTTAGCTAGATAAAACCCTGCCCTTGTCAGGAGGATAAAAGCAGAGCTCTGGATTTCAGTCATTTCACAAAAATTCTACCAAATGCAACGTGTGCCGTGAGGCTAACTGGAACTGCTGGCGGGATTATTACTTTAAACTAAAGCAACAGAGACACAAGTTCTGGAAAATCATTGATTTCATAAGGGGATCAACCCAGAGTCGAGACTTCAAAGGAGCAAATATTTAATGGTCAAGAATACTTCTGTGGCTTTTAGCTGACGTGACAAAGTTCCTGAGCAGCGGCAGAGTCATGGCCTGACCTCGATGTGAACGAAATCCAGTTTGTTCATTTTGACCACTCCAGTTAGTTTTTTCTCTCTTTGTGGGGTTTTGATCCTCATCAGAAAGCAAAACGTCGGCTCTGAGATTTCTGTGTCACCGTGCAGCAACAAAATGCCCAGACTTTGCCAGTCTCCCGTCCAGTCGATGCAATCCTCCAATAGTTTGAATTAGGGGTAACAGATCTAGATGAAGTGGAAGTTTCAAATACACCACAATCATCTCTAACCCTTTCTGAAAGCTGCTGACTTCTGGACCGGAAACAAATCATGGATGTGGACTAAAACTTGAACAAAAAACAGAGGTTGTGCAGTTACCTGTGAGTTCAGTATGCCTTGGCGTGGTTATATCTCTCAGCAAACTGACCGTCTGCGTTGTGTGCACGTAAGCTAACTGATGGGTCAAGGCCATGACATGAGGGGGACGACAGAAAATCCATCACATCATGTTGCCTCTATTTGGGAAGTAACCCCCTGAACTGCTGTTAAGAAAGCATTCTTCCTGCCAAATGCACAGCCTTGTGACAGCAATTGCCAGTTTGTCTTTCCCAACCTTTTTCTACCGAGTTATAATTAGAACAGATAATGATTACAGAAGAGGGCGGTGCTATTAAAGCTGCTGAGCCAATAAGACCCCAGAATTGTGACTGGAAGCAGCTATAGATGGTAAAAATGTAGGTCGTATAGGTAAAAACAAAAACTCGAAAGCAGAGCACATGATTAGACACCGGATCTTGAAATGGCCCTTTTTTTAAAAATGAAAATATAGAGCAAGCATTACACACAGCCAACACGGTATAATGTCACAGCACTCATTAGTAGACTAATTAATCACAAAAGACACAGCTAATTTCCACAGGACTCTATCAAACATTAATGAACAACAAACTTGATGATACTAAAAGAGAGGCAAGCATTGCTGTAGCACCCTGGAATATATAAATGATTCCATTTCTGATCAATAGATCAGCAGATACCCTCATAATTCCATGCCTCATTTTCAGTGTCACACTGTGATAATGAAATAAAGAAAAAATAATAATATTTCCCTTATCAAAAGACGGCGAGAGAAGATAGAGGGGCAAAGTGTTTTACCATTATTCAGAAGGAAATATCTTTTAATAAAGCAGCTGGGGGGAGGGGTGAAATATTTATGTCATGCCAGACACGTCCTTAATCTGTCACCAGTTCAGTTAGACTTAATTTGATTTGAAAATCAGACAAAAGTAGGTGCTACATGATCCTGCGGCACTTTGCTTCCATTAGAGAATTTCCTAAATCATCGACCAGAACCAAAGCCGATTATTCAAGAGTCTTGGGAAATCTCCACAGGAAGAAAACTCAACGTGGGTTTGGTGTTTAGACACTTAATCGCGCCTCCTTACAGCGAGAGGCCCATTTAATTCTGTCATGCTACACACGGCAGGCCTGCACTCGCTGTGTGCACTCCCTGTATGCTCCTGTCAGCATTTCCGGCATCGCTTCCCTCATATTCCTCCAGCTGTACTCTGCTACAGAAACCAAATAATAACTACTGTACTTCTCAGGGCATCACCTCTGATTTAATAGTGACCGGGGATGGTCAGTCTTACAGCTGCAAACAAGATCATCTGTATTAGCCTCTTCATTATGTGACCTCTACCAGTCAAACTAATCAGGCCTAACACTATTTTAAGACCCCACTACAAGCGGTGGATGGCAACTTGAAGTTTAAAAAACCCTGTGGCTCTAAAGGTGGATCGTTCTTTTTTTTTATCCAAACAGGAAAACAAAAAGCAGCATGGTATACATAAAAAAAGACTGAGGGGACGGTCCCACTGTGTGTCTCATGCTATCATGTGTCTCCAGACTTAATAGGTCTCACTGCTATCAGCAGCATCACCACTCGGTTTCCTGTTGAAGGGAGGCACGCACAAACACAGCGAGTCCTTTTGGAGGGACGGGTCACAGGCGGCTCCGGGCAACATCCAGCGGCCAGAGGAGATTTTAGGCAGAAACCTGTGGCGGGGTTTGGATGTTGGGTCTTTTTACACATCACGAGCCTGAAAAACTTAGCGGCCCACCACCAGACAAGAGGGTTAACAGATGACATCAAAACCCAAAGGAAATCAGCCGAAACTCAATCCAGAGCCCCTCCCCACTTATGAGCGTTTAAAGACAGAGGCCCCACATCCACAGCTGTCCCCCACACCTGTCACCATATGCTTTTAAATTGAATCCAGTCCGGCACGCGGTTCATTAAGAGTTTTGCCCACCAAAGTCCAGCGCTGTATCCCGGGTTGGGATGATGCATTTGTTTGTCAGGACAATCTCACACTACTTTTCCATTCCTCTTTTCATGTGCTGATGAAGAAACACACATTTCCTGATTTAAAACTGCCATGGGCAAAAAGCGAAGTGAAACCCCAGAGTCAAAGAGCGTCCTCAGTTTGCAGGATTTCCTTCACACTCCATCCTGGTAGATATGTTGAGGGAGGAAGGGCTCGAGGGAGTACAGAGCATTTAGGGGGCGCTTCAACAAAGATATATACAATGAAAACAAGTCTACGTGGAGGGTTTCTATCAGCATAATATATGTAAACAATAATGATGTCAATATACTGTGTTTCGCATGTTGGAGTTCTGGCTTGGGACTTCTTTTTGTTTCTCTCTGTCCAGCAGCTTGTGATTATTCAGCTTTTGTGCCTGTGACTGTAAGTCATTCCTCATAACACCTTCAACCCCTTAGCCGTTTTCCCCAAAGTAACAGCGGAGTAACAATTGCAATCCATGCAGAAAACGTTTCAGAAGTTACGCTTATTTTGTTCCTCAGAAACAATTAAAAATTAAACAAGATCACAAAAACTACATGAACCTACAAATGATTTTTATGCCTTTAAAGCCATCTTTCAGCCGAATGGATTTTATCTGGTGACTGCTTTGAATTGTCGGATTATTAAAGGCTTTTGATGCATTTGACTAAATTTGAGGACACAAGATGCCTGCACTAATCCTGCTGCCTCTGTAAGAACTAATATCTCTATACTCAGGTCACAGCATGGCTGCCAACAGACTGACGGGCAAAGTGGTTTAAGCTCAAGAGCTCATCCTCTTTTTTCTCTGTCATTTCTTCCGCAATTTTGGAAAGGATTTGTTTCAGCGGTTCAAAGATCTTTGGTTTGAAGGACTTTCAGATATGTTACATATTTGGGAAATGTTCTCCCCTGGCCTGTGTTCACCGAGGCTCATCGAGAGTTGGCGTTCCGTGCTAAATCCTCAGAGCTTCTGGTGGTGAAGTCGTCTTTCGACTGCTGACAAAGAAGCTCACAGGCCCGCAGCGTGGACAGCAAAGCTGACTCACTGCGCTGCGAGACAATCAGCTCATGACCACCAAAAACAGGGTTTTGGCTCTCGGATTCCCTCCGAGGCTAAATGGATTTCAGAAAATCTTCTCTGACGGATTTACCATTTTAAAACCACAATAATAACTTCTTTGCTTGTATGCCCCCTTTTTATCTTTAACTCTGTGCTTCTGAGACTCATTGTAATAGGTAGGTTAGCTCTTTAGTAAGTCACTAAAGAGAAAATAGAGCATAGACAGCATTATGGGTCTGAGGTTTGGTTACATTTAAATGGTTCTCTAAGGTATCAATTAATGCACATTTGATCTTTCAGGTCATATATATCGACTAATAGATTGTACTCAACGGTCTCACACTATGAAAGGCACAGCACCACTCTCTGGTGCTGGATCACATCATCTCGCCAGCCCCTCTGCTGTCTCATCACTGAATTTAGGCAGCCTACCAAGATCCCTCTCATCTCTCAGCAGCTGAGCTCAGCTCTGCCCAGCGCAGCACAAAAAACAGACAGGCTTTTTTTCTCTCCCCTGGCTATTAAAAACAAGAGCGTAGCACACAGAAAAACTGAGGGAAAGATAACTTAGACAGCTTAACAAATAGTCTGTGATTGGCCAAAAATAATCTGCATCCCTGCTCTTGACCTGGTACTTTAATCCACTTTCACAATCTGAATGAACTCCAATGGACAAAAAAAAAGTGGAAAGCATCATTTCAGAGTGGTCTCACAGTTGCCTCGTGTGTCAATAGACCAAATAAAAAAATAGGCATTTGTGTATTTGTGTTTAAGTTGAGCAGCAGAGTGGGCAGGCCACACAATAGACTTCCATGTGCACATTTCCTCCACACCTGGCCATAGTCACAGCAGGAACTATGACCACATCCCTCCTCATTTACACCGGCTCGATGGGTTTGTCAGACCTTACGCACAACAGGAAATGATCACATTAGAGCCTCTAGATTTAGAATGGTCAAAAAGAGGAAATCAGCTTTGCATTTTTTGCAAGATCCGTTAGATTAAAGCAGATATGAAGCACGCTGCCAAAATCCTAGGCTAACGTTCGATCACATGGCTGTCACTGTCAATGACTCCCGAGAGCACTCGCGATAAAGTTGGAAGAAAAGTTGAGAGATTGCAGCCCCTGGGGCTGCCCTTTTTTCCGGGGCAGGGTCGAAATCAACCTGCGGTGTTCACATTCATAACATGTGGCTGCCTGCTCTCCACAGCGGTATCCAGTCCAAAAATATCAACACGCTGCTTTCCCCACCTTACTCCAGAAGATCCACTCACTCCACAAACCCCCCCTTCAACCAGACCGGAACGACGATTTTTTTTTTTTTACCTGTTGATCTTCAGAGCGAACGCCCGTCGCTCCGCACTGCCCATAGAGGCCATCGGGGGAGAGAGTGTGTGAAGTTCAGTCAGCTGATGGGTGCTTTTTGGTGTTTCCGCCGTGCTCTCGCGGAGCCACTGATCAGCTGTCACAGCGCACAACGCTCGCGCTGGCTGCTCGCGCTGGGAGCTCGCGCTGGCAGATGTGCTGGGCGGACACTTCCGCCTTGACTCCGAGGCATCCCGGCGAGGGGGAGCGACGCGAGGGGAGAGAAGGAGGCAGACGCCGGCAAGCGCGAGGGTGGGAGGGCTGTGCGTGAGTGTGTGTGTGTGTGTGTGTGTGTGTGTCTGTGTGTGTGTGTGTGTGTGTGTGTGTGGAGGGGGTGTTGGACGGAACAGTGTGTATGAAGCACGTGCGCTCCCTCGCTGCAGAGACGAATGAGAGCCAACCAACAGCCACCGTTGTTTCCCTGTTTGTTTGTTTGTTTTTTTTAAATGCTCCTAGTGAAGGGTTTAAGGGAGTTTTTTATTTGTGAGCAAACTAATATTTTTCGGGAGAAAAATCATACTAATTTGAAGTCCACCTTTAGTCATTTCAGTAATGTTTTGACACTTGGTGTGTCCCATTTTTATGGGATGGGACTACCTGAAGATAGCCCTCTTTTGAATATACATAATATATGTACAACCTCTTGAGGTACTGGCAGACTTAAGTAACTTTCCCATTCACATACTGAGGAAGGAAGAGCTATATTTATTTTGAATGGTTTTGCAGAAGAGGAACTGAGAACCATCAAAGATTATGTCACTCCATTTCAGGGGGATTTTAAACTCCCATACCAGACACAAATATCAAATAGCATTCACAAAATGCTGCTATATAGTTTTGTGTGGATCAGGACTTCAAAAACCAAAGAGAATTTTTTGTGGGAGACAGGTCATTGATCCATCTGGGTCCGTACAATTCTACCTCATACTGTTTATGGTATAGGAGGGACAGTCAGTGACATGATTTAATGCGTTTTCAAGACAAGAAAAGTGTTGGACACATGATTGTTCCAGTTTCGGAACAACTAGATAAAATAATTTGACAACAAAATGAAAACATCCATCATGTAAACAGCTGCTGTTTACATCAGCCTTAAAAGAAGAATATGGACAAATACAACACAGCTTTGTCTCCTTACTTTGAAAATACTCTGGATATAGTTTAATATGGATTGTTTTTTAGCATCCTTATTTCTTTTTCTTTTTGTGGAGGGATGGGGTTATTGGTTCTGTTTAAGGTTGAACAATAAAGAAATTCAATTGGGGTAATTCTCTCACAAAACAAAGCCCATTGCACCATCTAGTGCCTGCAGGCTGACTTACCCCATGTCCTTTCAAAGGGAGATGAATGAATGCAGCATCTCTTGCTGATACTGATACTCAAGATAGAGATAGAGAATGAGTTTCAAGATAAACCCGAATGCATTCAGCCAGACTATGGACAAGATATCTATTGGGCCATGTATGTTGAAACCTCCTAAATAACTTTACTTTTACTATCAAGTATTTGAAAGTTGTTTTCTTCTCTGTAAAGATAAAAGGAAATTAAAGTGAATGGGATAGTCTTTCCTTTCAACATAATTGAAAACAGGTGTTTCTGCTTGATGCAATATCTCCACCATATCATTATGAAAAATTCGCTCGATGTGTTATGTTTTCTTAGCTTAAATGTCACAAAATCCAAAGCAAAGTAGTCAGTATTTTGTGAAAGTGTTGACTGCCTTTTTGAGACAGTGAAAGTCCAGAACATTACTTGAATTCATATGCTGTACAGTAGTCATGTAACATGTAACGTCATTAGCTTTTGAAATACGTTTTCAAAAATTAAATTTGTGTGGGAAAATTATTTCGATTTCGCCACATATATGTGTGTGGCATTAGAAAATAAAAATTCAAGTGTAATAAAAAGTAGTTCGTGCATATTTTCGTGATCATTTTCAAAACAATATGCAATAAAGCGTTTCTGCTGCCATCTACTGGCTAGTTATGGTGCTTCATCTGCCCTGCTCCATCCCGCCCTCTCCCCCTCCCCCTCTCCGTCAAAATTGTTCATTTTTGTGGGAAATAAATCTGACATTGCTCAGAATGTGTTGTATAATTCTAATCTTATAGTACATTTATATCTTTTTGGTGCTTTTTCCGTCTGTTTGGCTGCTGTAATGACAGCGGAACCAATCTCATGGCTTCAGGATTTCGGCGGAGTCTAGCCAGCGTGACACGATCCAAAATACAGCGATCGAGAGCTGGAACTGGAGCAAGCATTGACAGAACTTTCTCCATCAGCAGTTTTTGAAGTTACAGGCTGGTGAATATCTCGGACCTCTGTAACTTTGAGATACAGAGGCTTCCTCTTCTGTGGTTGCGATTCAGCGGGTAGGAGCTTAAGTGTCCCGAGAGGTTATTTACAATATTGTAAATGTACTGCTCTGTTATTCCGGTTATGTCAGGGAATTGTTCTTTTCTGTTTTTATATAGATTAGTAATGGGAATTACAAGTACAAAGTAACAACTTGTCGAATTCGTTTGTAGATTTTTATGTTTGTTATAGAATATACTAGACTACACACACACAGTAAAAACAAAATCTAGAATGAAATGCATCTGTGTATGAAAGGTCTAAATTGTGTTCTTGAAGATAACTTTCATCGCCAGTGGATGACACCATGGACGAGGAAGATGACTGCCCAGAGCTGGTCCCCATTGACAGTCAGCCGGGTGTCCCTGCTCAGCAGATTCCTGTCACCATCATCACAGGCTACCTGGGTAAGACCTGCACTTACAGCTTTAATGAGCTTATACATGAGATTATGATCTCCAACAAAGCAGCTTGTTGCTCACTCACACTGTTTTGTATCCTGAGTATATTGATATACAGATACAGGGATTCTGTCTTTCTTTACAGGTGCTGGAAAGACCACACTCTTGAACTACATCTTAACAGAGCAACACAACAAGCGGATTGCTGTCATTCTCAATGAATTTGGAGAGGGTAAACGATTAATGCTTTTCAGAGCAATCAAAAGAACTCATTTTAAGTGATATTAGGTCGGCAAAAACTCTTCTTTATGATAGTCTAATACACCTGTTGAAAAGCTTGTGATTTCTTGCTTTTTTAAACGTTTTTATAATTGTTTCTATTGTGGTTTCCAGTGCTTGTCACATGAGAGCATCATCATAACAAACATTTACCGGAATAAAAAGGAAAAAAGCATGCAATTTTAAAATTCTAAATCTTTGATGGACCTTGCTGTTTTTGGTCAGCTGATCTTCTGTGGATGTTCTCCTGCAGGTAGCGCTCTTGAGAAGTCCCTTGCAGTGAGTCAGTCCGGCGAGCTGTATGAGGAGTGGCTGGAGCTGAGAAACGGCTGCCTCTGCTGCTCTGTAAAGTACGTGAAGTAGTTACAGCCTAGTTAGTAAACAGTGTTGACGTATGAGTTCAGATTCTTTTTCTTTGTTTTAGAAAAATTTAGAAATTCCAAAATTATGTTTTGCCTCATACATAAAAAAAACAAGCTGGATAACTTTTTTGGTTCGACACATCAAAGCCTAAAAGTCTTATAACCACAGCGGCTTCTATTTCTATTGGATTTTTTTAGCTGTCTTGTATGTGAGGCTGGTCTTCAGATTTTAAATTACATTTATTTGTTTAAAATTATTTTATATTTAATCTAAAAAGCAACAAAAGTACTGAAAATTTGATGGTGTGTTTCACTGTTACTGTGTGCTTTTGTGTTCAGTTCTGTGTTTGTATTTTTAATGATTGCTTGTTTGTTTTGTTAGGGACAATGGCCTTAAGGCCATTGAAAACTTGATGGAGAAGAAAGGAAAGTTTGACTATATTCTTTTAGAAACAACAGGTCTTGCTGATCCAGGTAATATACATGTTGCATGATAAGATCTGAAATACAGTAGTCTGTAGATGAATGTGTGATCGGTTTTAGACACTTTCGGTAAAGTTGCGGGTAGATATTTAAACCATAGTATTCTGTATGAGGGGTTTAATTTAACATATTACAGTGAAAAGAAAGTGAGCAAGAGTTTTCTCCACACAATAATCACTGTTCAGAAAGTAGGTGGTACCAAAGTAAAATGATAATAACCAACAAAGCTAAGATGGAACAGAACTGAAGGATTAATGTTTTTGTCTTAAAATAAAAAAAACTTGTGATATTTTCTAAATGAGGTACACATGATTAAAGTCACAGAAAACACATTCACCCTCTTTGCTATGAAGGCCTTGAATAAATTCTGGAGCCACCAGTGTTGTAAGAATTAGAAGTCACATGAGTTAAAAACAGGTCTTAGTCTGACCAACAGGTGACATCAAACAGTAACCCTGAAAGAGGACCATCAGTTTCTCTGATCAGATGAGAATAAAACAGAACTTTCCTTTTCCGGGCCCAAAATGAACATCTCTTATCACTGGTGTCTCAAACCCTGGTCCTCGAGGACCTGCAGGTTGACGCTGTGGGGATGTTCCTCATCAGCAGCGATTGTGAAACCTCTCTGAATGTTAGCTGCTTCATACAGGGAAACTCTCGGGTGGAAAGGGATTCAGGGACAGCAAAAAGGAATCTCTTCCTTCTCTATGGTGTGGATCGGGAATTGTATGTAAGATTTTCAGTGGTGGGGCAGTTGTGTTGTGTCGTTAAGTGAAAGATTCCCAAAGAGACAGACACACACACACACCACTCAGTTTCTCCGTCAGAGCCAACGGAGCGTTATCAAACCGTGGCTGTCCTCACTTCTCCCCCACATCATTGGCTTTTTATCAGCCAAGACAGCCTGTCAATCAAAACCCCCACGGGGGTTCTCTTCTTCCATTCAGGAAAAGGTTGGACAAGTAATGTGAAACATGTCAGTCAAAAAGGGTGTTTTCATTACACGGCCGTCAAATATTTGCAGTTCTTCGTTATTCTCACTGGACGGTTTGACTAAAGTGCATTATGTGTAGAAGCTGTGAATGGGATGGCAGCAGAGGGCCTTATAATAACCATGTCCACTGCAAATTGGAAACAAAGCAAATGCATCAAGGAGGCCAAACAATTGAAAACTTCTTAAATTAGTTTTAGCTGATTCTCAATGCTGCAGTCAGAAAAAAATTTGTGTCTGTTGTCCCTAAATAAATGGAGAAATACAAACTTCAAATATTCATCCAAGTGAAAACTTAATACAAGGTGATAAATTAAGGAAGGAATTCATGTTTTGAGGTTTTGCACAAGCAAAACAGGTTTTCAAAAAACATTTTTTACTAAATGCTTTATTGATCATTTGAAAAAAGAAGCAAAGAGATTATTTGTTGTTTTCAGTGATTATTTTTTTGGTTTGTTCTTTTTCAAAGAACAGTAGAAACTGAGGTTTATAACCTTGAAAATTTGACCTTCATCTCACAGCTGCTCCCTATTTTGCAAAATTTGGAACCACAAGAACTCAAACATTTCCACTTCTGTCGGTAGGAGCTGTGGCCTCCATGTTCTGGGTTGATGCCGAGCTTGGCAGTGACATTTATTTGGACGGTAAGAGCTTTCATGTGTTTTCAGCTTTATGGCGCTGTTCGTGTTACCATTTTTAGAGGCTTTAATCTATTTCCCATAGGATAGATTAACTTTGAAATATTAGCACTGCTCAGTCGTTCTAAACGATCAAGTGTATCAGGTCCAAAATTCTATCTTTGATTTTTCTCAACATAATTTTGTTGAATTTCTTACATAGGGGTTCCAAAGACATTGTTAAATCTGTACAAGCTTCATTACAGTTGAATATGTGTAAGGAGATACTACATTGAACGTGATCAAGTGGTCTCACATCTTTTTTAGTGGTGAATTTCTTTTATATGTTTATTTCTGCTGTATGGAATCCTCATATTTGAAAAAATAGTGCCATTTTCCTCCCTCTGAATACTCAGCTGTCTGCTCTGTTGTGACAGACTAACTTTACCAAAAGTCCTGTCTGAAAGCAGCACAGACAGATGAACCAAACACCAAAAGGAAAGAATGTGGACAAATAGTGACACTCTCTGCGATCTGTTAAACTCATTTATCCATCCTTCTGTAGGAATCGTCACTGTCATTGATGCCAAGTATGGGCAACAGGTATGTTGTACTCAAACTTTTGAATGCAGTTTTTAAATACTTTGTAGTTAAACAGTAAGTCAGAATGGATCAAATGATCTGCATAAAATGACCAGAACACAGATGTTGTTGTCCTGCATTCTTTGACTCAATTTTTGAGCAGATTTTGATTTTCGTGTATTTAAATTCTAGAAATTCTGAATATTGTGGTTGACATCTTACAGTCAGTGTAATCATCAGTCAACATGAACATAATTGTGATATAGTGTCATCCAGGTAAAAACATATTGGCTGGATTTAGTTATACGAACTAACAAAACCACTGTGATTCTCAGCCTGAACGGACATTCCCCGCCCTCTATGCGGTGCTTTGGAAGAACAGGACAACTGACACTTAGATAATGGCTTCTAATTTGAAGGTGTCATGCTCAGTGAGGTGACACATTTCATGGCCTTTGAGCTCTTCTGTGCTGAGGCAAGATTAAGGAAGTCCTGGCTGAATGAGGAGGGGGATGTATTATGGTGATGGAGTAATTGATATCAGAGGTGTGACCATTGTAATGGGACTGTCACATCAACCCACCTCCCTCAAGTGCCTTGCTGTCCAAAAAACATATTTGTTCCAGATCATCCGAGGCGTTTTTTTCTCTTAATGCATAAGATGTCGAATGAAATCAGTTTTCATCAATCCAGTGAGTTTTATTTGTGACATCTTTTGAGGCTGTGGTGACAGAATTCTTTCACTTGATTGACACCCAGGGGTCAGGATCCAGGTTCGCACCTCTTGTATTGTCTGTTATTACCTGTTAAAGGGTTATAGTAGATGCAGCTTAGCCAGAGTGGGCACAGAACACAAATAAAATGGCTTCTCGTGTTTGAAGTTGAAGAAAGTTTAAATACAGGCTTTGCTTAAAAAAACTTATGTCAGAGTTTGTGTCATCTGTTGCATACATTTGAAGTTTTCAAATTACATGCTTGCATAAGGAAATGCAATACTGCTCTTGTAGTTTCATTGTTGTCTATTGTCCCAACTTTCCATAGCAACTATCAGAAGAAAAAGCAGAGGGACTGGTTAACGAGGCAGCCAGGTAAAGATGTTTTCTTTTCTTCTTTTCTTAACACAAATTAGATCAAATGTTTTGAATGGTTGTAGGAAACCTTTGAACATGTTTTCCTCCACTTTAATATAGGGCTAATTGTTCCCTGAAATGACAGCCACAATGTACGCGGTTCCAAAAACTGGAAGTGTTTCTCAATACTTCAAAGTTGTCCACACCGCGGGCCATAAATGCTGCAGACGTTCTTTTCATTTGTCCGTCTGTCTCCCAGTTTGTCGCTCCTGGCAGATGTGTGGTGGTGCTGAACAAATACGCTGCAAACACTAGCTGCTTGACCTTTTGCATTCTTTGTCTTTCTACCTCTAAACCAAACATTGCTCAGCCCCTGCTTCAGTTTGGTATTTGCCAAATTTCTGTATTCCTAACAGTTTCTTTTAAATGCATTTATTTATACTTAGAATCATGCTCTGTGTTGTACCAAACCGATTTCCTTTACAAATGGGAGAAATTTCCTATTGATTTTTAGGTACTTTGTTAAAGTTGTTTATTGTTGAACTTTCTATTAATGCTCAACCCAACATGCAAAACCAAACAAAGGAAAGGGAGAGTGATGGGGGCAAAGAAATAAAGAATATAGCAAAGACAGCAACAACCACAGTTGAGAAACCAAAGCAGAACAAACGGCTAAATCTGTGGCGAAACTAAACAGTCTGTGTGGGAAAATAAGGTGGAGAACTGTCAACCAGGAGACAAACAAAGTAAAACACCAACAGCAGCAACTACATGAGCAGCAAGTGTGTGATAGAATAACTGTGGATGTAGCTGATTAAAACCACAGGGTGACTCAGCAGTTGTATCATAAGCATGTGAGTGAATATGCAAAATACACAGATAGGTCTTTAAAGGGGGGGGCAACACCTGCATAACCAGGGGCCCCACATGGAATGAAGCATAATTCTCACACAGACGACCGCAGAGGAAGACCCTGGACAAGACTAATGGTCAGCAGCTCCCCAGTGATGCAGCTACAACAGCCCCCATGCCAGAGCACCCCACACCCCATCCCAAACCCCCTCCCCCAAGAACACATCACTCACACATTTTAGTAAACCTGGAAACAGGAATGGGTGTTTTCCTGATTCAAGTTAAGCGCTCAGTCCAGTGTCTGAGTCCTAAAACAGACCTGGAAGCACTTATTCGTATTATGTTTTATTTGAAATGTTCACAGGCAGATTGCTCTCGCTGATTTGACAATTATCAACAAGACCGACCTGGTGAATGAGGAGGAGTTAAACCAAGTCAGAGACACTGTCAGGTCAGCCTAACATAATTACCATTACCGTTCACCTTCTTATCCATCTTTTGGGAGGACTAGTTTGTAATCTGCTGTAACCCTGTTTTTTTTTTTCATTGATATCAGGTCTATAAACGGTCTCGTCAAGATTCTGGAAACCCAGAGATCAACGTAAGTCCCTTTTTTTTTTCCCCAAACAAACAAGAGGTAATTTTGGGGGATAAAGTTAAGTAGCTCCCTGTGGCCCAGGTTCCTGCTGAGTTCGGAGTATCCTCCGCTCAGATCTTGGTATCAAAGATGGAGTGGTTCAGACGCTGCCTCAGACGTGCACATAAGCAAACGCAACATGCAGCGCTCAGAGTAAACATCAAACCTGCACCGGTGTCCGGTTACCGCCAAGCCTTTGCTTTATGACCTCAGGACTTCAGGCTGAAAAGTTTCTATGTGTGTGATTTTGCGTGCCTCCAAGGATGTGTGCACTTGCACAGCGTGGTTTACGGTGTTGTGTGTTATTGGGGTCAAACACAAAACAGCATGAATGAAAGCTCGGGCCGTGTCGGGGCTCTGCTTCGGCCTCCCACAGAGTTCAGACCTGGGTTAGCAGATGAAAGACTGTGCAGCGAGGGGTTAATTGAAAAAACATTGCGAAAACATTTAAACCAGAGTCAGATCATTGTGTTACCTTTAACGCCGGTTTGGGATAAATGCTTGCTTGCATACAGTGCTGTCCACTGTGAGATGGTGGAATTTGATACGAGACTTGAACAGTGAAATAAATCCTCTGACAGGGTGGATCTCTCTGAAGTGCTGGATCTGCATTCCTTCGACAGTCACGATGGAGCAAGGTGAGCTGAGGTTTTCCTGTTTTGGGTATCAAAAACATTTAAATGGGATATAAGTCATAAAACTAAGCGTTTACAAGTCACAAGTGTATATCAAAAAGTACACAGACAGCAGTGCAACAACCGTGGCTCTCCATTTACTGTCACGCTGTCGTTTTGTTTCTAAAAACTGACTTTGTGTTTATGTGTTTATGCATTTAGCAGATGCTTTCATCCAAAGTGGCTTACAAAGTCGACAGTGTTACAAAAAAATTGAAAATAGGGCCCAAATTGGAGTTTTGAAACTGGGACTAATGGTACATTACATTTCTTTTCAAATTATTCAAATGATTGTACAAAAAGGTAATCATTTTTTCTTATACTGAGTCTCGTGATTTCCGAATTTTGCTGCTGACGTCCTAAATTTGTGACGGGAGCCAACTTTAAATCAACATTTCCCAGCTGAAACCGAAATGTGTTCAACACCTATTTTTAGACACGCCGCTTATTCCTTCTAATTTTTACCCGTTATCGCTTGGCCTCTGCCGCGCGATCACTAATAATCTTCCATGTAAAGCCCACAGTAAATGATGAAAACCTGATTCAGCTTTTGTCTCCACTTTGTCAGAGCAGTGTGCCCGGCGGCCTTTGATGCCGCCGCCATGTTTCTCCCTAATTAAGGCTCCTTTATTGAGCGTCGCCCTGTTACACCACAGGACGGTCATCATATTGTATTCCCTACGGAATGTCATTCTCATGAATAGAATCTGTGTTCATCCCTTCTTTTGAATGAAGCGGTCGGCATGTTAAAGCTCTCTTACATGCCCTGAATCAGTGTCTCTTGCCCAGCTGCGGAGGATTAGAGCTGTGTGTGTCCACAGGCTCCCGAGGAGTTCCTCTTGTCCCAACAGATAGTTTCTTTCGCCCTGCCTCGGAGTCTCGGCCCCTTGCTCCCCAGAGTCCCATGCTGGCTGTTTGAAGTGGCCCCCCGCTGCTCTGCCTGTGTGGCACTAACAGCAAGCAGGACTCAAGCAGCTGGACACAACATTTAGCCTCCTTGTGAGGTCAGGGAGTAGTGGGGGGAACTGGAGGTAATAGTTTGTTCGGAGGTGGTTGCGGGTGTCCTGTAGGATTTAATTGCCATTTCTAAAGCCTTTGCAAGTCTATTTAGTATTGTGTCATTAAGCACTGACACAACTATAAGATCAAACACAAAGAAAAGACGCCTCTGTTCTTCCGCACAAAAGAAAGAAGTGGCGTTAAGTCATTAAATAACTAAAGTTTTATGTCGCTTCACGGGTATCTCACCAGTAAAACCTCACTTGTAATAAAAAACAAAAACACTTAGCTTAACAAGAAATAGCCTTAAATTGGAACAGTAGGTGGATTGGTGACAGCTGGTGCAGGGATGGCCTTGTTCAGACAAAAATCCCTCTGCAGTAACGTAAAAAAAAAAAAAGACTGCCCCGCTCCGTTGCCTTTGCCATTGTTCACAGTTGTGTTTCATTGTGGCGGTACCATAACAGTGCAGAGCGAGCGGCCCTGTTTTGAGGCCCGTCTTTGCCCGTTGGTGTGACCAAGCCGAGGAGGGGTCGTGCGGAACGCCTCCGTGCTCTCAGACAGCGTGCCTTTGTTGCTGAATCAGAGATGGGACAGCCGCACTGGCCCGTTCTGCTGTGCGGGCCCCCCCTTGTGTGTACATCTGTGTCCTGTGGCCGTCTCAGGTTTGACCGGCCATACCTCTCAGACGGAACAACGAGGTGCGGCAGTCCTGCCTTGAAGCAGCAGTGTGGCTGATAACTCCCAAACCTTTTGACTTGTGACTTGTCACATTGGTTGCCTTGTACAATCAGCTTTTCAGTCAGCAGCATCATGGCCAGCAGCCATGCTTACAAGGTCTGATTGTGTGAGAGGTTGTCTTTAGGTTAGTTGAATGGAGAAGTTCAGTTTTGTACAAATTCATGTGGGCCTAAGTGTGACCGTGCAAAGTCCAGTTCTAGATGACTAACTAGAGAATATGTTTTTTCTGAACTCATGTAAACATGAAGATTGACTAAAAAGAAATAATAGAAACAGCCAGGTCTGTGTAAAAAGTTATACTCGAATCATATAATGTTTGTAAACTTCATAGTAGTAATTTGTCTTTGCGAGGCAAATTTGAACTCATGGCTTTTCTCTCCTGGAAGGTTGGCCGAGAAGCTGCAGCTTGTAAAATCCACGCGGCCGCATCTTGACAAGGTATGCATGCCCTGAACCGAATGGAGCCTTTGCGCCTCGATGAGGTTTTCTTATTTTGTTTGCTAATTTATTTCAACACGTCGTTTCCTGCAGGATTAGGGGACATGCATTCTCCTCAGGCTAAAACTGCGCCTCGCATTCCCCCAGGCTGCGACACTGGAGTGAAAATCCCACCCTGCTTTGCTTTTTTGTCTTGAGATCAACTTGAAGCTTTTGATGTTTTACAGATACAACCAATCTGGGTCATATCCATCTAAAACCTGGTAGGATTTTTGGCTCGATGCAGACTGGGTGTTGGCCGGAGTGGTCTGAGTCTTGGCTCCATATTTGGATTTTTCAGTAGTTCCAGTCGAATCTGAACCCATCTTTAAAAAGATTTCGGAGTAAATTATCAACTCATTCCCAAGTTATCCTGTTTCTTTTTTGTTATTTTGCATTGGTTGGTGAAACAGTTTATTCCTGGATAAGCTTTAAACCATCTAATTGTTTAATCAAAGTATCAGATCAGCGGGCCCCCTGTAGTTATTAGTCCTTATGTAGATTTCAGCCGTTCTTTGTACCTGTGAACTTTTATCACAGGATGAGGAGAGATGAGGGTTATTTGTGTGGGTAAATAACAGCATTGTTGTCTGTTTTCTCTCTGGTTTTTTCCCGCATGAAGGTCTACTGTCCCTCAGACCCACCACCACACACACACACAGACGCGCTTTGCCCCCACCCTCATCTCACTCTTTTCATGTAAATGAGAATGCTGTTTTTCTGTTGTTATACCAAATGACAAGGAAGTGTGTAGCCCTAACACTTCCACACAAAGCCCCCAAATATCTGCAAAGTGCCCTTTTAACGTTGTGAGGAAGCACTGAGAGAAGGGAACGCATGTGTGACAGAGACATAAAGACAGAGGGTTTGAGTTGGGGCTCGGAGCTGTGTTTTCTGTCACGTTCATCGACAAAATCCTCAGCCAGGGCATGAAAAGTGCTTCCTTTGTCCAGCTGCTGTAATCAGGGTTGTTAGTATCTTTAAACTGAAGTCAGTGTGAAAATGTGTTCTAAAAGCAATGGTAAAGTGTCAAGATGCTTTTTTATAGACATAATACTCTTACAGTTCTGCATTTAATTGATAAAAACGATTCAGAATTGACGTAATAAAAGCTCCAAGACTTTGTTTTTCTTATTTTTGTTGAATAATTGGTGTTTATTAAAGGTGGTTTGTTGTATTTTGCTTGTCTGTTACAGAGCATTCTAACTGTGACCTTTGAGGTGACTGGTGATCTCTCTGAGGATGCCTTGAACGCCTTCATCCAAGTAAAGACACTCTTTCAGGTCCCTGTAGCCATAACTAATTAGCTCCATTATGGTAAGAGCCTTTGAAAAGAAAACACATGTTTTCCACTGTCTTAGGATCTGCTTTGGGAAAAGAAGTTCTGTAACCAACAGGGAGAACCCATGACTGTCATCCGGTTAAAGGTAAAGCGGGGCACAAAGGGCTCCCACCTGACTGCTTTCTTATGAAGTCATCAGTTAAAGGCCTAATTTGATGGTGGTTAATGTGTCACTTGTGACGTGTGTTTAAAGGGGATAGTTTCATTTGCCAGTAAAGACCACCAAGTGATGCTGCAGGGGGTCCACGAGCTGTACGAGCTGAATGAGACTCCACAGCTTTGGGAGCAGAACGCACGGATCAACAGGCTGGTTTTTATAGGTGCGCGTGCACAGACACTCACACAAAAGCGGCACAGCTATCCTAACAACAACATTGCATCGTATTTCATTGTTTTTCATTATACAGCCCGACTCGAGCTCTGACCCTAAGTCTGAACTTAAATTCACACCTTGGTCCTAACCCTAACCAGAACCCCTGAAATGATGTTTTGCCTCATTAAGTCCACACTTTTGTTCCAAAATAGACCAGCTGTCTTCAGCAGGTCATGGACTATAAAAATAAGATCCACATAATGAAACAAAAACAGATATCTTTCAACCATTCCTCTAAATGTAAACCAGCCAATGGAATGATTTCATTTATCAGTTTAGAGACAAACTCTGGATCTTCCCCCACATGTACTGATTTTCTAATTCTCCTATCTGATTTACAGGGAGGAACCTGGACAAGGGAATCCTACTGGAGCATTTCACTTCTACTGTTGTGTTGGACACAGAAAAAAAATAGGACCCCTTCTCTCCTCTCCACATTCTCCTCTTCAGAGAAAAGTGTAGCTCTGGCCCTCCTTTAGGCTGACAAAGTCAGTCAGACCTTGTTTTTTTTCCTTTTTCCCTATGACCGTGGGGCACGTCTGACAACGTTTACTTTGTTGTTGATATGGTGGATCAAGTTGAGATAAAGCATTTAAATCTGACCCCTTCATTAAAAACATTAATGTCTGCCCACACAAAAATGGTGCAAAGGCTGTGAAATCTTACCAACACATAGCATTCAGTTTGTAGAACGATCGGTCAACAAACACGGCAACTGTTGTGTCTTAGAAGTCAAAGTAGTGATGCACACAATGTAACCGTATTTTAGGGTGGGCCTGTAGTAATCCTGTTCATGTCTGACACTTATCAAGCTTTTGATTCTAAGTTATTATGAATAAAGTTCCTTTTGGACAGTGAAATTATTAATTATTTGTATACTTGCCTTTTTCCTTGCTGACGGTCTTAATCCATTAACATAACAGGGACAAAGAGCCATTGTGCCAAACTGGTAAGGTCACATAAGGGTGAGAGGAATTAACATCTCAGCTTTCATTATGAAACCCATACAAGTTCTGTGTCCAATGAACAGACTGTGATTTGAACAGAAGGTGTTTCACAAGTGGATATGTGGTGTTTTTAGAGTTTTCCCTTAAAAATAGACTACCTTACTATTTCCAAAGCTTTTTTTTCTCGTCAAAGAAAACTGTGTGATGTGTTGTCCTGCAGTTTAGAGGATAACAATTCAGGCTTACATTGTTGTCATTACTTTTGACGGTTTTGTGGTGCTGTTTCCAGCTCCTGCTGCTGGTACGGCTTAAGAAAAAAAAATAGTTGCCACTTCTTTAAGTCTTTGTTTGTGCGGTCATGTGAGAACCATCCCACCGCGCACACAGTAGGCCTTCTCAGGTGAGGAAATAGGTGGAGTTGTCCCAGTTGGATTATTTGCAATGGAGATGGTATAACGTCACGGTTTTAGCGCAGTATTTTTTCTTTTTTCTGCCGTTGGACCAGTTTGCTTTGAGGATGGCTCTGCTTATTCATGGCGGCCGTAAAGCCAGGGCTGAGCCTAAAGCACACAGCGCATCACGCAGCTGAGCTGTTTCCTTCTGAATTCTGATGCTGATGGCCTCGTTAAGGCGACTATTGCCTCCTTTCTCTGTTGGCTGCGGGAAGCCTTGCCGTGGCCATTTTCATGTTCACACCACCTGCGGGTATTCAGAGGTGACAAACTAAACGAACCCTTGGGGGATGCCAAAGGGAAAGCTTGGCTTCTTATCGCAGGTTAGGCGTGGTGCGATAATTTCCTCTGAACTTCACACCTCTGACTAAGCAGCTGCTCTATTTTGCAGACATTTCTATTAAAAAAAGGATCTCCATACTCTTTTATTTGGTGCAGTTTTTAATACAGTTCAAAATAAGTGATTTAACCAAATAAATAAAATACTACTGACCAATTGTAGGATGAAAAAAACTTTTACGCATATCATGAAAAAAACGCAAGACCCACCCCACCTTGATTTGGCACCCTGCTGTTGGGGGAACTCTGATAGGTTGAGGGTTAACGGGGCTGGCCTGCACCACAGCAGCCTCCTAAGATATAAAGTCTTAGCGCACACCACAGTAAACAGTTAGTTTTCAGAACAACCGGGCACCACATGCGCTTTTACGCAGGGTGGCCGCTGGTTTTTTACGCACGGCGAACTAAGGCCTCGTTTACACAGCTGCGTTTTTTTTTTTAATATTGTGCGTGTTATTATGAATCTTTCCAGTGAATTCGAAGTGTCCCTGTACACTGGATTGCCTTTAGAAGAGGATGAAATAGACATAGTGGGCGAAATCGAGCCTGTCCACCGGCGTTTGTTTCGGAATGAGTGCTCAGTGGACCCCGGATCCCCAACAGAATCCTCTTCAGAGTTTGACTCATCGGAGCCAGATTCATCGGGAGAAAACGAGAGCAGCTTTTGTGCCAACACGCCGCAGCCCAAAGTTAAGAACACCACGGTAAAGCCGCCCTTCTCCTACATTGCTCTCATCACCATGGCCATCCTGCAAAGCCCGCTGAAGAAGCTGACGCTGAGCGGCATCTGCGACTTCATCAGCAACAAGTTCCCCTACTACAGAGAGAAGTTCCCCGCCTGGCAGAACTCCATCCGACACAACCTCTCGCTTAACGACTGCTTCATCAAGATCCCGAGAGAGCCCGGAAACCCGGGCAAGGGGAACTACTGGTCACTGGATCCCGCGTCGGAGGATATGTTCGACAACGGCAGCTTCCTCCGCCGAAGGAAGCGCTTCAAGAGGAACCAGCCCGAGTTTGGCAAAGAAGGACTTCTGTTTTATTCCAGCTTAAGTTGCTGCCGGCCGTACGCGCAACCGTACAGCATGCAAGGCCAGGTAAGCCCCGCTCCCGCTGCCCCTCTCCGGTACGTGCCAATGCAGGAGGGCATGTTGATGCCTCCCACGTCCTACCAGCTTCTGCCGCACGCTTTAACCGGTTACGGAAAGGGCGGTGGGCACAAAGACTTCAGGGCTCAGGCGTGCGCAAGAGAGCCAAAGCCTGGAATGCCCGCAAAGTGCTCTTTCAGCATTGACAGTATCATGAGCAGACCGTGTCCTGTCAAGCAACAGAACCCAAACCCGGCGCACAGCCCTCACAGCGGCCAGGAATATGCTCATCTAGTGTCAAGCCCAACCGCCTGTTTGGTGCCCACAATCCTGCAGCCGCTCAGGACTTCTTTCTGCCCCCCTCCCATGCTGGGCAACATCCCCTCAACAAACCAGCATCTCAGACTCTCTTATCCTCGCTGCTGAGGCCTCCGGGAAACTTCACAGTTGGATGTTGTGGTTAATTTCTTAAAGAAATATTCAAACTGCATGATATTTGTATGCACTGACATTGATAAATGTCTATTAAGAGGACGGCGTGTAAATAAGATGAGTCGTAATATATTTGTGACTGTCGAGGCAACTGAAAACCTCAGTCGATTCCATTTTTATTTTGTTTTTTGTTTTTTTAAAATAAAGTGCTATAATAAATGTCTGAAAACTTGTTTGACTATTTGTGTGATGACTCCAAAATGGGGTTACATTTTTAAGTGGTTAGGTCAATTAAAAAGTGTGTTAAGTGTTGAATAAGTGTATTTTTAATGCTCAAAAAAACAAGAAAACGTTGCTGATGGCTGTGACAGCTGTAATTATCAATGCAACACGTAGAATAAAGCATTTCAAACCAACACAAATGGTCCCCAAAAAACTGGCACTTGAATAGCATACTAATACAAGATAAAAATAAAAATACATGAATGAAAAAATAAAGAATATAACCAAATTTATAAAGATTTTTCCCCTGGCAGTCACTTATAAGACATATTAATGTGTGTGTTTCCAGCATAATTTTGAAGTTGACATAGGGTCTAAATCTGCATCAGTCTTTTTTTTCTCCAGCCTGAATGGAGGCACTTCCTCCATCCCTCCTCGGGGTGATGCTGTTCGCAAAGTATTGAGACAGAACAGAAGAATACCAGTGAAGATGTTCTTGTCCTGTCTGCCAGTGACTGCAGTGTCTCTACCCCCCCCCCCCTTGGATTTGTAAACTTTGTGGAACTTACATTCTGTCATAAAACTGAGTCACCAGACAACAACACTGAAACAGACGTGGAAAACAAAGAGGCAACGAAGAATATTGATACTGTGTCTTTTGTTATAAACCATCAACTCATAGAACGACTCCATGGTGTGTGGTATTTCCTCGCTGGGCCGTGTGTGGACACCACAGTGTCCAGTTGCACACCGGTCCCTACACAATTCCCCCCTCTCCCGTCAGTCACATGTCTATTTTTGGCTTGAGGCTCAGCTGATTGTGGGCTCTGACTCTATTCAAACCCTCCCTTTCTATCTCACAGTCAGTTGTCCATGCTTATTAGGAAAAGAGGGAGTCGTCTAAGAGCAGAGGGGTTGTATTTGCGAGTGTTTGGCTCAGTGTTTCCTCGGTAAGGCATTGCTTGGGGATGTTGCTCCCTTGGCTGATGTCGGTGGAGTGAAAAAAAAAACTTTTTTTTGCCTGGCTTCCTTCTACAGCCGGATCATCCCTGTGTGGGACAGTTTTTTCTCACAGCTCTATTCCTCGGCTGGGAGCAGTAGACTTTCGCTCTACATACAGGTGGGCATCATTCATTATTTCAACTTTATTATTACTTTGTGAATACATCCAGTCACCCCCCCCCCCCCCCCTCTCTGGGCTCCCATTAAGAAGTGGAGGATGGAGACCAGCCCCATCCCGGTGGTGACAGTCCAAACTGCCCCGTTTGAGGACCAGCGGCCCGGCACCAACGGGCTGCGGAGGAAGACGGCGGTGTTCGAGGGCAAGAAAAACTACCTGCAGAACTACATCCAGAGCGTGCTGTCCTCCATCGACCTGAGGGACCGACAGGGCTGCACCATGGTGGTGGGCAGCGACGGACGCTTCTTCAGCCGATCGGCCATCGAGGTTATAGTGCAGATGGCAGCTGCAAACGGGGTAAGAAAGAAAAGAGTGAGCCTTCAAGACTGTCAGCCATCTGTTCCTCTCTATTAAGATACGGAGAACTTCCAACAGGAATCCATTTCGATCTTTAGGAATCATTAGACTATATTCATATGCGTTGTTTTATCATTCTGTGCCAACAGGTCCAAATAAAACACTGTTCATAGACAGTTTATAGCTGTCTATAGCTGATTATATATATATGCAGAAAGTCAGTCTACACCTTACCAGAAATGCTAAGACTATCACAAGACATAAACATTGTCAACTAAAAACGTTCACCTCTTGGCAATATAGTTTGCTTCTTTGTGTTTTCAGTGGTCCCACTCTGAGATATTAACAAACAAAACTTGTGAACTGGAAATGTCAGATGAGTGAAATCAGGAAGATGGAGAGGAAACTCCCCACATCTCTCTGAAAATGCTTTGCAGTGTGAATGTGGTGGCCGGCTTGGAAAGACTCCAAAGGGAAAAACTGAAGACAAGATCATTTTGCCTTTGAGATCAGCGCGCTTTTGTGCTGGCCCCGGCCAAATGTCTCCGGGTGTCAGCCTTATCAGCACTCCCATCCATCCTGTGCTATTTTTCCTGCCTACGTTTCCCCCCCCCCCCCGCTCCACCCACAGCACTGCTACTCCTCTCCAGGGCCAAACCGTACGCGGGGTTCCCCATGTCATGGTGTGTGGCAAAGAACCAAAAGGAAAGCAGTAACACGTTCACACAACCCCCCCTCCCATCAATTCCCAGTCGGAATTGGGAAACATCAAATTGCATCTCCCACCTCCTTAAACAGTCCTTCGTACACAAACTCATCATCCTCGATTTTAGAAGGATGCATTCCTCTCTGGTGAAGACACTTTTATTTGGAGTGGCTGATATACGTGTGGGAGTTATTACGTGCTGCTACCACTAGGCCACATAAGTAGCATACAGTGTATAAATAGATAGTCCAGCTCTGTTTATAGGGACCCCCTTGGGGAAGATCATTTGCTTTTTAAAGCAGGCAGTCCATTGGTCACCTGTTGAATTTAGAGATGTCGTAGGACAGGGGCGCTCTGATTTGTTGGGCCTATTGTTGGATCTTTTTTCTTTTTGAAATCAAGGTGAAATAAAATAAAAGAGGAGAGTAGTTTTGGTTTATTTTGTGAAATCTGTGCTCCGCAGATTGGCCGTCTGGTAATCGGTCACAACGGCCTGCTTTCCACTCCCGCTGTTTCCTGCATCATCAGGAAGATCAAGGCGATTGGTGGGATCATCCTCACTGCAAGTCACAACCCAGGAGGCCCCAGTGGAGACTTTGGAATCAAGTTTAATGTGGCAAATGGAGGCGAGGACTATGATTTGTTTTCCTTATTCTTCCAGCTGCCACCCATTTAAAAACCAAAGAAATTGAGATGAGTTTTTGGTCAAAAGTCATTTGAAAAAATGCTAGTTTGGGTTGAACTTCTATAATGTTTTCTTTGTCTTACAGGCCCATCTCCAGATACAGTGATGGAGAGGATCCATCAGGTGAGCCGGACTCTGGAGGAGTACGCCATCTGCCCTGATCTGCACATTGACCTGTCAAGGCTGGGAAGACAAGAGTTTGATCTTGAAAACAAATTCAAACCTTTCAGAGGTAAATCAGTCATACTCACTGGGCGGAAACCTTTACGCAGCATTCTGGCTTTAGAGTGAAATACGGTGTCTCCTGTGTTTCCAGTGGAGATCGTGGACTCAGTTGAAGTGTATCTACAGCTGTTGAGAAACATATTCGACTTCTCCGCCATTAAAAGTCTCCTGACAGGACCAAATCAGCTGAAGATACACGTAGATGCCATGAATGGAGGTGATGTCAGCTTCCACTCAAATAACCTCAAAGCCTCTGTCCCTATGAATCAAGACAATTCTGTAAATGTCTCCCTTCTCCACCCCTATTGTCGCGTCACAGTGATGGGCCCCTATGTGCGCAGGATCCTGTGCGATGAGTTGGGAGCTCCCGCTAACTCTGCAGTAAACTGTGTCCCTCTGGAGGACTTTGGTGGACGGCCCCCAGAGCCCAACTTGGTCTATGCCACCTCTTTGGTGGATGCAATGAAAGGAGGCGAATTTGGCTTTGGAGCTGCGTTTGATGCAGACGGGGTAAGCGCTCTGATTTGGTTTTCTCGCACCATCTCCTGCCGTAAAGCAGTTGAAGCAAATCACTTTACTATGATCGATATGTCTGAGATTCGGAAGGATGTGAAGCAGATTTGGGCACACAGTATTTACATTGATGTGACGTTACAGTTCATTTAAACAAAAACATTGTAGAAATAACCAGCATTAAGATAGATGCTTGGAGGTCAACAATAAATAGTTTATTCAAAATTTCCTTCTCTGAAATCAAGCAGTGTATTGCCAATAAATGTGTGCTACACCAAAAGATAAATCAAATTAAGAAGATTTCTCAGGACATATAAAACTGAAAGAAGGTGAGTTTAGAGCTTGGTTTTATATAGTTCATCCTTTATCTATAAATATAGTTGATACAGATTGAAGATGTATACAAAAGTCATTAAATTATTAAATCATTGTCATTAAATTATTTACATTTTTGTAGGAAAAATAGTATAGCAATACTCCACTTGGGGATCCAACAGGATTTTTCAAATTTGCTTTTGTTTTCATGCTGGTGACAGGAAAGGCATTGTGGGCCAAGGAGTGGTGTGTCAATGATGATCTAATATGCAACTCACTTTTTCCACAAAGTCATTAAATAGACATTTCTACGATTTACACGCTCTCCCACACACCCACAGGAAGTATATTAGCTTAATAATTGTGTTAAGGGTTTACATCACATGTGCTCAATTTCTCCCACTTGGATTTATGTCACCGATGGTGATCATGTTCAGAAAATCTGACAAAGTAGATGTTTTTTTTTTTAGGTTTCATTTGTGCTGTATCTACAGAAACTCTCATCTGCCTCACTTATTGTTGTGTGTAAACGTTTCCCAAAGCGTGCTGTCATTCATAGCTGAAACTGTCACCCTTTTCATGGCCCACTGATAGAAGGAATGTCTTTAGTTGTGAATCCATACACACTAGGTGAGTTAGTGAGTATTTACGGAGGCCAGATGGCCTTTTCAGGATTGGCTCTAAATAAACTACAGTGGCTAGTAGTACCAGAGTGCAGAGCTTTACATTGTTAGCAACGGTTTCCAGACATAAATCAAGTATAAGAAAATCACCTCTCCCCTTCAAAATGACTGCCAATATGACACTTACAGTATCCTGAATAATCTTTTGACGTTAGGACCGATACATGATCCTTGGAGAAAACGGCTTCTTTGTGAACCCGTCGGATTCAGTGGCCATCATGGCTGCCAACCTCTCCACCATCCCCTATTTCAAGCAGCATGGAGTCAGAGGGTTTGCCAGGAGTATGGCCACCAGCACTGCCCTCGACAGGTACAACAAACAGACACACACACACACACACACACAATCAACAGACCAACACCTGCAGAGTAAAATCTCTGGAGGGTGAAGACATCTATAAATTATATCTGTATATGTATGTATGTTTTGTGTGTACTGCTGAAGTTCTTTCTGTGAGCATGCCTTCTGCTCTGCTACGTGTTAGTGGTGGGAGACGTGAGGGAAATGACCTCACTGCTAATGTGAAGTGGCATGTTGCCTCACAGAATTATGAGCTTCCTACATATGGAAGCGCACACAGGGTCACGCACTGCATCGCTTTTGGGCAGTGTTGCACCGGTCCTTGCCTAAGGCTGCGTCTTGTGATGTGTAACTGCAGGGATCATTCTAAAAGTACTGCTTGCTTTAATTGATTCCCATGTCGGCACCACCTCATTTCATCTCAAATATGCTGGCAGAGAATTACAGATTACATATTCAGCTTCAGACTAGAGCCATTGAGCCCTCATCTAGCGCACACACTTTAATAAAGCACTTTCTCTTGTCAAAAGACACCCAAAAAAAACATTTCCGTCATAGTTGTTTATTACATCAGTGTTTACCCAGTTTGTACTGATGGAAGCATAAATAATTTCCTGTAAACTGTAACTTGTGCAATCTGCCAAGAAGTTGGAATAGAATTACAAGTGACTTCTTTCTTGCAGATGAATCTTAAATCACACTTAATGTCATGCTTGGAGTCATCACAACTACTTTGTCAGACATAGTCTGCGTCTAATATGATAATCCTTGTTTTCCTTTTAAACCCAATTTCACCAAAATAGTTTAAAGGATTTTGAGTCTTGCACAAAGCTCAGTACATCAACCGTCCCTCCTCTTCTGTAATCACTCACTGATAATGACACATTGTTACAGGACATTCTCAATTTGTCAAGCTCTTAGCTACACAACTACCACTTGATATCCTAACGTGACCCGCATGGATGTGTCTGCATTTGTTTGACAGACTCCATCAATTGTTAAGGTTCTTAATGGTGAGATACTGAACGCTGGACTTGGACCAAGTGTGAGCCTTTTTTGGACAGTGTGGGCCTGACGGTTCTAGCAGCCCTCCCCGCTGTCTGTTTAGGAATCATCAAGCTCTGCGTTATCAAAGGCATGATAAATGTGATGGTGCATTTCAGAGACTGTGTATTTGTGCTCAGAGGATATTTTGCCCCGCAGGGCTTGAACTTGATCATTTGGATAGGAGGCTTGAGTTTTTTCGTGGTTAATCTATCATTCTGGGGAGGACATAGGATGTTGTGTTCATGATTACCCACATCTAACTGTGCAAATACAGTGCTAGAGCTGATGCAACATGGGCGGAAGGGAAAGCCAGTTGGCAAATTTTGGTAAAGGAAACATCTGTCTCTCCATTCACAGTTCAAGGAATGGGAGGATGTAGAGAGAGGAGAGGGCTGAACTGCGAGTTCCGAGACTAACAACTGATTAGATCTACATAATAAAGAGGAACATTTTGATGTTGTTCTTTAACAAATGGTTTTGATTAAAAAAACTGGAGAAAAAATTTGAGGTTTTTTATTGAATTTGACCCTGTTTGGGTTCATTTTCATAGTGGAATAGGGACAGACTGGACTCATGTATGGTAACATTGCATGATGGATCAGAATCTATGCAAATCTGTCAACTGAATTGATTAATTATTGTACAGTATTGCAAGGAAGAAGTACCAGGATTTTAAACGCACACTCTTTTTGAGCTCAGTATGTCCGTCCAGTTTGTTGGGACTTGTGTTTCCATCCCTGGGGCCAACATTTGTTTTAAAAAAAGAAAAGAACCTCAGAAAAATCCACCAAGAGAAGCTGTGGACTGCTGTAATTATGGTCACATTGTGTATTACACAACAATATTTTGATAGGAAAAAAAGTGCAGGCCAAAGCCAGGTCAAACACCAATATAGCAGAAATGAAATCAGGATATATTTAATTTGTAACTGTCATTGCACAAGTTGTTCAGTTCAAGTTAAACGACTATCAGACTTGAGAAAACACAATTCTCACACTGACAACTGGTGCCATGGTCAAATTTGTTGCTTATTATGTTGGTTGTGGACGTGCCATTACAAACATCAGAGAGTAAGAGATTGTTCTGTTTTTTAGGAATGCCAGACTTCCCGTTCCAGTGCTGGCATCCCCAGAGGGGGATAATGCTGGTTTACTCATATTTGGTCATTTATCCCATCCTCTTATAAACAACTGCACCAGGCACTGGGGGGTTTATTTATGTGAAGGGTGATAATCTAGATGTGCATCCCGCCCCTTTAAGCCCCTGAAAACCACCAACATTTATACGTGCCATACTGTGTAAAGTTTTTATGCCAAAGTTTGACACGTTTGCATGGAACGTGTTGTGTTGGTTTGAATATTTTTGCCAAGGGAAGTGTGCGTGCATTTTGTGGAGATCACTGAGGAGCTGTGAATTACGTTTATCTGTTCATAAACTGAAGGAACGCTCCACTGCATGCTAAACATGTCTGTGAGCAGATGTCTTTTCTTTTTAGCTGCATATCTCATATTATAAAGTAGTATTAAACTGCTAATGCTTCCACTGATAAAGCAGATATTTTGGATGCAGCCCACAACTGCTGCTTCCAAGAGCTTTGTTAGGTTGTTAGGCTGCTGGAGCTGTTCAAGATGCTGGAATGCCTAAGGGATTGATTTTGGCTCTTACAAAAGGACACAAGAGATTGGTTGACCAACCATTCCTGGTAGTTCAGTCTATTTCACCTGAATGTTTGTTAACATATCTTTCTTTGTCTTTTTAATATTTCCACCTCCGTTTTGCTCTTTCTGGAACCAGAGCTAAGCATTCTTGAATAATGTTAGACAATATTGTAATTATAAGCCCACAGGCATTGTGTTTTGTTTTATGTAGTTTTCTTTTGTTCTTTATGTTGTTTTGTTTAATATAAATGCTCTTACAAGCCTTTTGTGCTCATGGGGTAAATTCCCATGCTTCTTCACTAGTGTCTACCAGTTAAGCCAAGGCCTTTGTCAGCTTGTTTGAACATTTAGCATAAAATATTTAGCTTTTTTCTCCCCGTCTTTTTCTGCTGAGAACAGCTGCTTGCTGTTTCTGGAAACTATGCCGTTAATGTGAAGAGAGAGGGCAGAAAAACAGTTGTTGGCCATAAAACAAGAAGTTGTTGAAATGCTCAGTAGAGCTTGGCGTGAAGACATAAATAATGCCTCTATAATGCAACTGGATCAAGCAGTTGCCGTTCTTTAATTTATCGAAACAGATCAGGTTTTTATCAGTGTTTCTGTGTTCCTCACTGCAAACATTTGCATCTTTATCCCTCCCTTGGACCCTATGACAAATATATATGCACATGCTGTACATGCACACACATACACACTTCCTGTCCTTTTCTTCTTATGTGATCACATGACTCACCTCCAAACATTAACTGAAAGGCTTGCTCACTGTGTTCCTACAGCCTTTTTCTTTTGCCTTTTTAAGTTATTGGATGAACATCTGGCAGATTAGGCCTGTCATGCAACATTTGCTTTGCTTCATTTAAAGGTCAGAGGATTTGTGTGTAAGCTCGTCTCTTTATCGGAGCTGGTAATAGTCTGATGTTAGATATTAGAGAGAAATAAATGTATTGTGTGCTTGTGTGTAGAAGTACAAGCTTTGATTTGTTTCTACTCTATATGTTTGTAGGGTGGCGAAAGCCATGAAACTGGCACTGTATGAGACTCCCACGGGCTGGAGGTACTTCGGAAACCTGATGGATTCTGGGCGTTGTTCCCTCTGTGGGGAGGAGAGCTTTGGGACAGGTATAACATACTGTAACACAGCCACACAATCCAAACATGACACACTCATAAAGAGAGATCTATCATTTTCTATAATGTTATGTATATCTCAATCAAATTAATCCAAAAGTTGGATCGGCCTTTAAAATTGGAAAGAAAAGGTCACGGGTTCAAATCCCTGAACTCACTCGGAACATTTGAGTGGGTGTGCGCCTGAGACATCCCCTCCCATTTGCAGCAACTGTTGCCGAGGTGCCTGCAAACAAGGCCATAGCTGGAGGACTGGACCAGCCAGCTGTTGTAGCTGTCAATGTGCAGCGAGGGAATTCCTCATTTCACCAGACTTCTTTCCCCCTGAAACTTGTGTCTTACTTCGGCAGTTTTGTGAAGCATTGCTATTTCACACATCAATATGTTAACCGAGCGCAACACACCACAAAAAGCATCAAGATTAAAGAAAAGAGGGGATAGAGAAACACCAGTGGGTAACGGCTCAAAGAGGTTGTAAAAAGGTGCTCAGATGTCAGCTTAAAATCACATATATGCTTCTCTAGGAGTTCGTTTCAGGTCTTGAGTTTTAAAAAGTACATCCTGACAGCCTGTAGCTCCAGTCCGTGCTAACTAATAGACGAGAAGGCTGTGACCCTCACTGCATGTGTAAATAATCCTCATTCTTCTGCTATAAAAGGAGACAGGAGCTCCCATGAATCACTGCAACATGCAGACAGGTCTCCAGAGGCAATGTTTTGAAATGAATACAACAGGAGACATGTATACAGACGGCGAGGAAATAGAGATAATGTGCCCACACAGACCTACATATCTGCAGCTTTGTGCATCTGTTTATCTTTGCAGCCCTCTTGGCCATTGAAGCACATTTCTGATCTGACCCAAAATGCAGTCTTTGCCTTTGTGTATAGCTTTGCTTATTTCATGAACTTTTTCATTTCATGTTTACTTTTTGAGAGAGACAGAAGCGTAGGGCAGGAACAAAATAAGTATACAGGTGGTGATAGTCAGAGCGATGAAAAAAAGGACGGGACAGTGAGAGAAACCAAATATGAGAAATATAGACAAGGACAAGAGAGGCGGAATAAGCAGAGACTTGGAGAGCTCAGAGGAACATGGGAGCTCGCTGGTTGTCTATCCTTGTAAGGCAAAAAGCTCAGAGGGAGTTCTGTAAAGTAAATCATCAGGTCTGTACACCCTCCTGCTCCCTAACCCTCGGAAGACACACAAAATGAACAGTGTTAATTTAGCCACATTTCTAAATGTGCAATGTTAAATAAAACTAAAGAAAATAATCCATCTTATATTCTGGAAACAATGTGTCTAAAAAATTGTTTCAATCTTCCAAATAATGTAGAATGGTAATATCAACCTTTAGATGTACCTTTTAGATCCTGTAGAGGACTTCTCGTTCAGACTTTCAGTAGCCTCATAACAGCAGGACATTGGGTGGTGGCGTTGAGCTGAGTAGGGTGGCTGTATTGTAATGAGAACCGCTTGGCTTTACCAGTACAAATCTTGACACCTTATGATCCTCTCAAAGTGAGTGACAGACAAAGAGAGACACAGTGATGCAGGGATTAGATAATGGCAACTGTTAGTTTCCTAACAACTGTACACTCATGGAGCCGAACACACCATTTGACATTATATTTCTCTTAATTTAAATGTTCAGTGGGGATAATAGTGGAACACATTTAAACATTAAAAGAGACATAAGCATTTTAAAAACAATTTGGGAGAGAGCGACCGAGAATGATACCTGTTAGCAGCTGAGTCCATTTTCCACTTCAAGCTCTTACATGGAAACATTACTGACACATTCTTAACCTAAGAGATACCTTTACCGTGCAGCTGTCTTTGTGAACAGATTGATAGCTCCCCTCTGAAGGAGACGCTGGGTGTGATCGGCTCCTCTGTTTGTGTGTGCGTTTCTTGGGCAGGCCATAGACATAGTTCTCGAATGTTTGGTTTCGTCTCCATCGTGTCTCTTATCTTCAATAACATGCAGTAAAGGAAAATACATAGCTTGAGAAAAATAAACCATTCAGTATTTATTTAAAGTTGATGATTGATACATGATTACGTTTTTCTGGCTCTATATTCATAATTAGAATAGCAAAGGTGAATACTGTATTTTTCCACAAGGGCTCTGAAGAAACGCTGTAACACTCTTCGCCTCCCTTTTTGAAAAGTCATTATTGAAGATGATTTAGAGTTCTGCATTCTGTATTCTGCCTGCATATAGAAAAAAGTAAGCATTGATTAAAGCGTATTTGTTTGCAAGACACCCAACAGCTCACTGTCAGTCATGACGTGTAAAGTGATGATCACCATCACAGTAGCTGTTATCAGAAAGTCTGGTCCAGCACAGCCTGCAGGTTACAGTGGATTGCCATCTCTTCTAATCTCAGTTTTTCTCCTGAGAGGTAGTGTTAGCTGAAGGTAATGGAACTCCTGTTATGTATTCATTGCTGCTCTTGGTGCCCCGCAGGTAAACACATAAATGCCAGTAAGATGTCAGGATTTTTTAGCGAGTTGATTCTGATTTTAAACAAATACTAAAATTCTAATTTTCTACATTTAATGCAAACACTAAATGTTGTCAGGTCATAAGCATGACTTTGTCACTATGTATTATGTATTTTTAATGAAAGTTAGCAATCTTCATGACTTTGTTGCTTTAAGAGATGGACAGTTGATATTTGAGGGAACCCAGGGAACTGTATTCATAAAAAAGGAATTGTTTTTCGTCCATGCTTTTTTAAATACCGGTATCAGGGTTTGTCCAAATGCCTCAGTCGTTTACAGGACCAAACAATCCTGCCCTGGAAGGTACACAAACAGTAACTAACCAAACAGACACGTGACTGAACGTCATATCGACCGTTTAGAGAAACAGTGTTGTGATCGTGTGTTTTTTGTCCTCCAGGTTCAAACCACATTCGTGAGAAAGATGGCTTGTGGTCAGTGTTAGTTTGGTTGTCCATCATGGCGGCCAGGAAACAGGGTGTTGAGCAGATTGTCCGAGAGCACTGGGCCAAGTTTGGACGCAACTTCTTCTGCAGGTAACCAGCTGAGCAGGCTCTCTGGCAGACATCTGCTCAGGATTATTATAATCCATTTAACCCCTTGAAACGTTCTTAAATGATGGTTTTATCTAAGTCCATATCAATGCTCAATACTGTGTGCTTTCCACTCCTTTAACTTAATCTTGTTTGCTAGTTGTTCTTATTTAAACTTGTCCCCTGTGACAGTTGTAGTCGATGTTCCCACTGAAAGTTTCTGTAGCTTTTTATGTTCACAGAGAACTTTTTTCCCAAATTGATGGATATTTCCCACAGGATATAAAAGGGCATAAGGGCAGAGACAAGAGCCCAATCTATAAAACATCTGTCTTCATGTTGAGAAAAATAAGTCAGTTACACAGACCTTTTCAAAGTTCGATGGTAATCCACTAGTCTAATTCGAGTGATATGAGAGATTCTACTGAGGTGATTTGAAAAGTAGACCAGCTTAAGAATGCATTGGAGAAGAAAATGCAACACTCCAGAAATAAAGACATTAAATGCAGACAATAAATACTCAGCTCTAACTGACCTCCTGTATCTTTATGTGAACTTCTGGTAACTTATTGCTTCATCAAGTGAGCATTTTCTGATCGTCTACTTTTCCAGTTTGTGATTGTTCTTGCGTGATTGTCAGATTTGATTATGAAGGCCTGGATCCACGTCCAGCCTTTTACCTGATGAGGGATCTGGAGGGAGTAATCTCAGACAAAGCATTCACCAGTCAGAAGTTTGCTGTTGGGGACCATATCTACTGTGTCGAGAGGGCCGACAACTTTGAGTACATTGACCCCGTGGATGGGACGGTGGCTCGGAACCAGGTCAGTGGTGGAATACCGGATATGCATGCTGTAATATAAAATAATAGTTAGATAAAGGTTTTCACCCATGCTAAGTAGCCTTATAAATTTCAGCCTTTTTATTGGTTGACTATATGTATTTACAGGTGGTAAAAAATGAAATGCTGTACAGAAGCACAACTGAGGTACAGAGTTAGCTTCATGACAATGAAATGACAAGACAGTTAGCTCTGCCGACCAACAAAAAGGATGAATGGAAAACGTTCTGAGAAATCGCATCCTGATCCCAAAATCTGCATTCACATTTCATATTTGCCTGAAGGTGTATATATATTCATTCACTGTCTCTTCCATCCACTTTTTCATAAACTTCTATTTCAGACCACCTACTGAAAGTTCCACGTTTGGACCAGACGGTCTGTTCTCCGTTTCAAACTGTAAACACGAGCACACACACCCGACATGTGGGGCATATTCCAACCCTGATAAGCCGCTGCTCCGTGCAACCTTCCTGTCACCCTCTTTTCCTCCCTCTTGCTCTCTGAAGTTTACCCAGCTGACTCCTCTGTTTGGCGTGTGTGTGGAAACTCATGGCGTCAGTACTTCTTAGCTTCTGACCCGCCTAACACCACACACACACACACACATACACACACTGTCATTTCTATATGACTTCTGAGGACCTCACAGTTAGAAATTTAAGGAGGCTCATTCAAATTTCTTGACTAACCACACAAGTAATAGGATTTTCTATTTCCTACTTTAACACCTTCCCAAAATGTTAGTACATATGTGTAACAGATTCCCCCTTCTGTTGCACACACATCTTCACTTATATCAGAACAGGCACATGCACACACCAGTTAAATGTGTGCATCCTACCTTGTGTCTTTAAACATATGCACACCCTTTCAGGGCTTCACCCTCTATAGCATTAAAGACAAAAGGTATTCCATTCCACCCTCCTGCAAGAAACTCTTATGTTACCATGGTTACTGCAGACCTACAACTAGTTAGTCAGTCTCCCCAAAATGGTAAATCCTTAGCAACCCAGTCGCCCCAGCGATTGTTATTACAGCACACATTCCTCCCAGGACAGAATTATATCAGCTGTCGTCTCACTTGCAGCCTCTCCGTTGCATGGGGGGGGAAAGTTGGCGCTCAGACACAAACACACTCAAACACAAACGCACAAGACAAAGCTTGGGGGATTTACACAGCAGCGACATGGCAGCTTTCTGCAGACAGCTACTGAATTGATTTTGCATTGTCCGCATATCACACAGACAGTTGGTGGATTAAGTTACATTCTGCTCCGTGTTTTTTTCATTCATTTTTCACCTTTTAGCTCATTAAAGTTGTAATTTTGTAAAGGGAAAAATCACCAATTAACAATGACTCTTGAGTTAATTTTATCTCCAGCTAGGATGAGCCATGGCTATTTTTCTTCTTCAGCTGGCTCTCTTTGTGGACTGCTTTAAAAAAAAAAAACGCTCTAGTTCTTGAACCTAAAGCTTGATTAATCAGCTTGATTTTAAACCAGTTTTGACCAAATGTGAAGAATATTTAAGATATAAAGTATTTGATCTATTTATGTCTCAACTTTGTCAAATGGCTCTAAAGCAGAATGAAATGATGAATGTGTTCTCTCATAGATTCTGAGCTATTACCCTTATGATTTTAATAAGGATTAACAAGCCCTTTAATGACTTTCATTCCATTCCGTTAGAGAGGAGATGCCACTCTAACAGACAGACATACAAACACACAGACACACACACACACACACACACACACACACACACACACACACACACACACACACACACACACAGACAGGCATCTCTCATAATCACAGCCCATATCTACTGCTACTTTAACTTACCCCCCAGCAGCCAGAGTTATAACAGCTGATGGACTGATGAAAATGTACTTGGTATTTACTGTCATATATTTCCAAAATACTCCATCCGTCAACATCAAGACAAGTTGTACATTTCTTGGGGATCAGTTGGTTGAACTAAAGCTTTCAATAGTTACAACAATCTACTTGTGAATTCAAATGAATGTTGGTTTAATTAAAGTAAGTCATCCCAACTTATTTGCTATGATTTCTCTTAAAAGATATATTCTTTAGAATTTAGGATAGATAAGTGTCATCACACATTTATGTGTCTTATCCACCTTGTGTCAGCCAAGAGAGGACGTAGTGAAGTTACTCATCACAAAAATTAAAATACTGAGGCTAGGTTTATAGTTAGACTTTGATTAAAAAAAAAATCAATGTTCTTCTCTTCTGTCAGGAAAAGTAAATCAAAACAGCTACAGGTTGAGATATTGAACCAAATGGTGAAACATCTTAGAATTTCTCTTTTAGGGCATTGTGATCATGAGGCCTGTCAAAGTTTAAAAAAAAAACCTAATCAGCTTCGAAGTTAGTATTATCAGGGACATCGTGTATTACCCACAGAAAGAATTCCCCAAGAAACTCCACACTGTTGGTGACATCTAGTGGACTGAGGAAGTGATGAAGGGATTAAAAGAAATTCCTAGTTCAGTATATGTGCATTATACAGAATACTGGTGTATTTAGCCCTCTATTCAGCCAACCTAAGCAGAAATGTACTTAATTATTTTTAAACTTAAATCCTTCATAGTTCACGTTCGCTCACAAAAAAAAAAATCTTTGTTTCTGTTTAGGGTTTAAGGATCATCTTTACAGACGCGTCCCGTCTGGTGTTTCGCATGAGCGGGAATGGAGGAGGGATGGGTTCAACCATCCGTATTTATGCCGAGAGCTTTGAGAGAGACCCCGAGAGACACAACAGAGAGACTCAGGTACGGAGACTGTCTGTTGGTGGGTGTTTTTTTTGCAACAGCTCGGCCTTTACATGCACCTGTCATGTTTCACATTTCACTCTCAGTCTTTATTGTGGTGTTATAGATCTATTTTAATAAACTTGGGATCATGTGAGAATGTTGATACACAGTTTTATCACCATTGCAGATTATCCAAAACACTGACGAGCATCTGCCTCTTTGACTCGGTAGTAATTGTTTACTTGAAATTACTCTGTATGTCAGAGTAAACTGGATTGGACGGTTACAGGAGTGCTTACTCATCCTATTCCACTTCAGTGGCATGGCAGGAGTTGATGGACCTGTAGACTGTAAAGTTTGGGAACACTTAGTTCTTAAGTGGTTATAGATGTTGGGATGGGTAGTGTACTTTAAACACAGTGATGGGTTGTAAAGTTGAAGTCATGATGGCTACAGGACATCGTTTAGATTTGGTCTTTCCACCGTATGACTTTAAACAGTTTGTGTTTTTGTTCAGGCTAAAGAAATGGATTATTTGTTTATTCCCTCATTTTTCTTACACCCCCCACACACCAACGTATATAATATATATATATATATATATATGTTTTGTTATTTTTTATTTTTAACCAGTCATGAATGTTCCATCATACAACCGCATGAGCTGAAGACAAGATAAAGACAAGATAAGACTCTAACGGAGTCATATATTTCTACACCAAAACAAAAACATTCACATGATTCACATGTGGAAACATTGTGGGATGATCAGTACATGGCTTAGTTTCTTCTAAATGACTTCAAACTCACATGCGATGCACTTCAGCAACTGTGTTCAGATATTTATACCAACACGTTCACTCCATAGACTTTTTTTAAAATCAGTAATCCATTTGTTTTAGTAATGGATTATTCGTAACACAAAAGAAGCAAGTCACCAAAATAGGTCGAGCCCCTGTAAAGTCAAACTGACATATCATTAAGGTGCTTTGTGTTTTTCGTGCTTGATATTACACGTTGTGTCGGTTAAATGACGGCGCTCTCTCTTTCTTCAGGTGGTGCTGGGTCCTCTCATCGCCATCGCCCTGAAGATTTCCAACATTCACGAGAGGACAGGACGCCGGGGTCCAAATGTCATCACATGAGCAGCAGAGAGACGTCACACACCCACGTGTACACACAAAAAAAGCACCTACCAGCTCACACTGAGAAAATTTACTTCATATAATGTTATCTACCATTTTAAAAATACCATCCTTGCAGCTTCCGTTCCATTTCTCACTTTTCTTTGCTCCTTACTATCTAAGATGTGTTGTTCTGGATTAAGCAAAACGAATGTTGAAGTCATTTTTATCATTTTTTGACTGTTTTTTGGCTATCATCCGTCCGCTATAGATGATTAAGAATATATAAACAATAAATATACTATGAAAGTGCCACTCATTCCTATTGTGTTACTTGTGAAACAGATAAGAATGAATTTAGTCTCTTGTTTCGTTTGTTGTTTCTTCTCTTTAACAGCAATGTTTCATAATTTTATTTTGATTGACTCCCACAAAATTATCTCTTACCCATTTGTCTAAACCTAAATTTGGTAAAGCACCACAAGGCCAGCTGTATTTTGTGTCCTATTTATCTTGTCTGTGGGGAACAGAAGCAGCAAAGTAGAAAAAACATGCTTTTCCTTTGCTTTGTTGTATCCAAATGAACATTCTTGTTTGAAATGGTTTGCTTTAAATCAATTGAGACATAGTGGAAATAAATAAACACACATTACAGCGGTACGCTGACATTGCTCTTTGGCATTAAACAAGTTCTTCATAATTAGGAGCGCCACACCAGAGCTGAGTAAGAAATGTGTTTAAGTTGTTGTGTTGCAATGAGGAATAATGAGGGCTGAGCTTTTATGACCAAGAGGACAGGAACTCATAAACAGCTTGATTACCATCGTCATAAGTTTCAGGATATGCCAGTGGATATCCGAAAGGATGCAATCACTCTGTCAGTCAGCCATTCCAGGTTGTCAGCCCTCATTCACATGTTTTATGACACCAGGGTTTATGTCTTACACAAAATCCTGTGAATGAATGTGTTTTGAAAATAAATAACTTTTTGGGGTTTTAGTTAAACTGTTTCATAGAGAGTGCATAAAATGTATGAGCATGATTATTTTAGTTATTACTTACTTCTGTTAGAAAAAATAGCACCAACAACTTTTACTTTCATTAATTATCTGCACAAATATATGCTTGCTGCAAAGTTACCGTCGCTGCTCCACAAGTCTTTATTTTGTTTATGGGTGCTATTCGGTGTGCTTTTGCGTCATGCACTCCTGTCCTGTTTTTGACCTGAATGAAACTGGCTACAGCTTCTGAACATATAGAGCAGAATAGATATGGTCTGAGACTAATAAAAGATAAAGACATAGATAAGGTGTACAGAGAACTTGTGAAACACTGTGGGTGAATAGTGGGACAGTTGTAAGATGTCTAATTTCAAGTTGGCGTAAACAGGGTTCCAATTTTTTTTTAGGGAATAATGATATCATATAATCTATATAGTCGACAGCTGATCTTTCACATGGAAACATTAGGGTAACACAAATCTAGGACTAGTTTTCAAATTAATTTTAAACTGAAGAGATTTACAAAGAAGAATGTTTATAGACTTAACTTCTGTAATTCAAAAACACTTTGGGTTTTGGAGATGAATCGATATATTCTAGTTAAACATGGGTTATACAAATAAATAGATAAATCCATCACAAGTCCTACATAATTAATCTGGATTTGGCAAATAAAATAAATCCTGAGTGATATGTAAAAACTTTTTTATTGCTTGAACAATTTAGTTTTATTTCTGAATATTAGTCCATCTTTGTTATAAACTCAATTGGAAGAGTTTGTTTAAAAGAGGAAATGCACCATCAACATTTTGTTTGTATGTTAATTCTACACATATAAAGGTGGTTAGACGATTTACAAATCTTTACACAATCTTGACACAAATACAACAGTCACAAATGACAAATTAAGTAAAAAGCCCCATCCTACATACTGATGTGGAACCTCTTAGACCACATGCAGTGTGGCAGAACTATTAAATGTTTAAGTTAGAAAACATTTCACATTCTAGCAGGGGGAACATTATTGAATTGGTTTCTGTCATTTTTAAGCGGTATTAGATGATAATGGCGCTTAAGCTGAAGCCAGAGTTAAGACAAAAGTAAGTTCTCAATCTTTGTTTGCCATTCAACCAAAAGGGTTTTGTCTCCCAAAAGTGCTCCTTATTCATATTTCAGAATGCTGAGATAATACAACCTGAGTAACAGTCCAACCCATCTGAACCCAGCATGTTGCACCGATGGAAAGACCCTGAACACGGAGTCCACTCTGACGTCACATTTCCATGCCCACTCAGTGTGCAGCTGTCATTTTACAGTCTGGCAATCCGACAACAATGTGAAACTTCCAGTGGTTTTTTTTTTTTCTCCCAACATCGTCTTTGTCTGGAAGACATGCAACTCTCAGTCCTCCCTCTTTTCTCAACCATTCAGGGAAAAAGCCTTCCTTGATCTATTTGTCCATGCTGGATGTGTGCCACCTGACTGTACTGTGGTGGAGGCTCCCAGCTCCATGTGCAGTTTGGGGCCTCAGAACAGTCCTGGCTGTAAAGTGGAGGAGCCAAACCCAGCGTTACGTCCACTCCATCAACAGGCACAGCTACCTCAGGCAGACGACCGGGACGGATTTGGTTTGTTTGAGACTCATCGTACGATGGAGGAGAGGAGCGTGGTCTGCAGGCAAAAAGATCTAGTGTAAATTCGATGAGTAAACCCATCAACACAAACTTGTTTTCAAGCTGTACAGAAACATTTTCCTTTCCGTGTCGGTCCAATTTCAGTTGCCAGACTTTTATGTGTGTCATGAGAGCCGTAAACTCCGGAACTCAGAGTTTATTTTACGTGTTAAAGATCAACATTTCAAATACGGTCTCATTAGATTTGAACTGAAATGTTTCAAAAGAATTAGTTTCACCTTTCAATAGCGAAGATCTGGATGTGCCGCTCACTGGGTCTTCTCTGGTACAGCTTACTCGTCATGCTCTTGCAGAGGACATAGAAGACCCCGATGAGCATGGCCAAAAAACCAAAAACAATCAGGGCATAAACAGGTACAGACTTAAGCCTGGTGTCCGGTTGCAGGGACACCAGGTAGGCCCCAATGCATGTCAGCGCAAATCCGACAGCAGGTAAAAACACGCAGGTGAGGGACAGCAGCGAAGACCTCCTCACGCTCATGATCACTTCAGTCACTTTATGCTTCTTTGTTGGAGATCAGAGTTGAAATGTCTTAGTTTTCTGCTCCTGGAGGTGTTTGATGATTAAAATAAAGCAGGTCGGAGCTATTCGCGGATGGAAACAATTAGGCTCATGTCTAACTTAAATCAGGATCTGTCACCGAATCTGAGCACCGGCAAATGTGGTGGCAGTTCTGAGGGCGTAAGCTGTCCTCAGCTGCTCTGCCTCCTCAGACAGAAGGGGAAGTATCTCTGATGACCCTGCCTCCTTGGTTGTTTATTAACACAGCTATTAATCCAGGGTCACAAGAATGTGTGAGTTAATGCCTGTGGGAATGCAAAAGCACAGCCAGAGAAATTCTGGAGAGACAACAGCAGATTACACCATATACACAGCTTTTCCTAGTTTGTTTGAATTCGAAAATTTGTTTGCAGAGTTTGTGGAGAGGTATATAAATGAGTGTGTAGTCATAAGGTGCACTTCTGAGATGTCTCAGCATGGGTTTTGGCTTGTACTTTCTCTCCTGTCTGAATGATTTTGCATCGTCATGTTGCAGCTGCGCGGTGGAGCGGCGGTTTGCACCAAACAGGTGGGTTCCTGGTTCAATTCCCTTTCGGTGTAGAGTTTATATGTTCTCTCTTTGTATGCATGGGTTCTCACCTGGTACACCCGCTCCTTCCCGCAGTCCAAAATATGCACGCTGGTTGAAGACTCGCCCCCAGGGCAATGTCCAGATTGTGTCTGGCCTCTCGCCCAATTTCTGGCGAGAGGCTCCAGCCCTCCTATTGTCATCTATTTCAGCACGTTGAAGGCGCCCAACTGCACACATTTTAAAAGATAAAGATGTGTTGCCTGAATAAAGTGTTTCCAACAGTTTTCAAATGTGTGCCTAAGCCTTTTTTTTCCAGATTGGTTTGGTTCGTTTGTTTGGTTGCCAATAAAATCTTCCACTGCCAAATGTTAGACTGTTTCCTAGAGTGATTATCTTTTCTTTTATTACTCAACCCAAACCTAAAGTGAAGGCCAACACCTCAAAAAGTCCCTCCACGTCTCTTTCCAGATGAACCCGTCCTGTTTTTTTATAGCTCTATTTTCAGCAGATTTCTTCTGAGAAACAGATTGATTTGTTTTAGTGGATTCAGTGTCAGTGATATGCTCCATCTCCACACACACAGTGAAATGCATTTGTAATTTGATGAATTCCGACTCACTTTTCTCATCACTCCCAGCTATGCGGCTGGCACTGAGCCGGCAGCGTGATGCAGTCCGTGCTGATAAAAAAGTTACAGCATTGCACAATATTTTCCTCAAAACAGAGTTTGCTCTTTGACACTATCTAATGCACAAGTCATGCTCATTTCCCCCCCCATAAACCTGTTTACATCAACTAACACAGAACTTAAATGCTCAAAAAGCTTAATTAGCACAGTTTTTATTTGAAATGTGTTCTCCAGCTTCCCCTGACCAGTGTGAATGTATTTGGCCAGCTTTATTTGAACTACGTATATTGATAGATTTTACATTGGAGTAATATTGATTTGTTGTGATTTTATGGGCATGTATTTTCTCACATTCCACTTTGGTGTGTTTAAACTGTCTGTCATCATTCATCTGAGGTCCAGCTAAACTTATTCAGTGAACAAAAGCATGTGCTTTGCATGTACTTTGGACTAGATGCTTGTTAAAAGTTGTTATGTTTGAACCTCCTCCAAGTAAGATATTGTTACAGAAAGATGAAGACCAACGCACTGCATGGGGAGTAACCACACCCAGAGCCTCAAAGCAGAGATTTGGACATTTTTTGTTGTCTTGATCCTCTGCAATTAAAGTCCGGCAAACTTTTACAAGCACATTCAAATGGTGTTTGTGCTTTTAAGTGGAACTTGTATAGAAAAAAAAATATATATACTCTAATTGTTAATGAGGAATATTTCAGTCACCTGATCTTTAAATGCATTAAATTGGCTGAAGCTTGAAAATAACATCAATTTACAGATCTGTCCTCTCTCTATATCTGCAAGCCTAGTGGTCCACATCTTCATAGGTGAACACTTAATTATATGAATGAGACTTCTTCCTTTGACGTATGCAGTGCCATCATCACGGCTGATTGTTAAATGAACCTTGGATGCTTTATCAGTGTGGCGCTTAGCTTGGGTAAGATCTTGATATTGTACCATGGCAATAATTTACAACTGGTTAATTCACCTTTTTTCTAAATAAAAAAGAAAAGAAAAAAACATTAGAAAGGTAGGAAAAATGTACAGCTTAAAAAAAATGATAATAAAAAAATGAAAACAAATTAAAAATTAAAAATGTGCAGCTAAAATCACAGCAGCTATTACAGCTGATATTTAGCGCCCTGATGTAATATTCTTTCAATCCATATTAGAAAATATGTGATGCTTTCAACACTGCAAGAACGTTATACTATTTTAAAGAAGGTAATGACGACTGGAAGACTGTCCATTTTCTGATTGCTTTATCTTTAACACTGCTATTGCACAGTGTTGGGACTGATACGGGTTGGACGACTGGGGAAAATAAACTGAAGTCTTGAAAACAAGAGAATGACACTTCAATTATATAACTGTGCAAAGTAGGTAAGGCAAATAAGAAGAAGCTAATCTCATGTGGTTCCTCCAGGAACGCTTCAGTGCTCAAGGGGATTTCAGTGTCTGTGTCACTGCAACAGCTTTTCTGTAGGTGAGAAATCCTATCTCAAAGTGTTTTCCTGCTTCCCTCTGGTGACTTGCTTTATTTATTCAAAATTACTGTGTGAGTCTGTGAGGCCCATAATGGCCATGTAACAGGGAGCTACTGATGTCTGAGATACACAGTCAGCACACTGAGTAAAACCACAGAAAAAAATATTTTGAGAAGTTTATAATTGCTGCATGCTGTAGTTAAAAGATTACAGTAACTAATAGGAATGGTTTCAAAGGTCAGGGTCACCCACATCGAAAGAAAGCATGCAGTGTTTTCTTTTGTTATTTAGAAAATTATTAGAGACTCAAACAGGTTATATAGGAAAGGCATTAACATTAAAAATCATTTTGACCATACTGCTACAATAGAAAAAAAGGAGAAAAATAACATTTCTTAAACAAAGATAGAGGCTCTTTGTTGTGGTTTTTAGTTGTTGGTTTAGTTGTTGTGGTTTTTAGTTATTTTCTACTTTTATGAGGTAGAAACCTTATTGCTGTAACTATATTTATCCAGTCCAAACCAGGACTAAGATGTAAAATCACAGTATCTATTGTCACTCACTTACTTTTGATGAGTACTTCTCTTTTTTCAAAATTGTATATTACAGGACATTTCTATAAGTACCTGCAGTGTGTGTGTTGACCAGGGTGTGCTTTAGGCCCCTGGCCTCCCTTCAACCATGACTTGGATTGAGCAGCCATACAAAATGAATCCATGGATTAATGATTGGCTATCCTCTCCTTTTTACCTTCTGGGACCTTTAAGTGTGAAGTTTTGGTTTTCTTGGGTATTTAGTGCTTAAAATACTTGTTTTGCTTCTTAATAGAATATATACAGTATTATTGTGTTCTGTGTGTGTCTAAGTTGGTGATGTGGTGGTCAGCACTGCCTGTCCTTTTGGCGTTTGCATATTATCCTCTCGCATAGGTCCTGGCTCAAGCCCCCAGTGATCCTGATTTGCTTTCCTGTGAGGTTCATCAGTGTTTTCTGAATTAGTTTTAATCCTCTGCAGTATTGGTCATCACATGACTTGCTAAGATACAGAAGTTTTCAGAGATGTTTGGTGTGCAGAATATACATATTGTAGACCAAACCTCTCTTTACCTGAAAAAGCTAAAGTAAAAATTCTGGTAGTTAAAAAAACAACAAAAAGAAAACATAACCGTCAAATTAAAAAATGTAAAAATTCACTTACAATTTGCATTTCATTAAAATTTGAATTAATTTTACATGTTACATTCGACTATCACAGGAAGTGCAGACAGCCAACTTACGAACTGTAATCCAATATACTTGCAGTCCACATGTCACCACACACACCTTCACACCCGCCCCCCTCCACACACACACACACACACACACACACACACACAGAACCATCTTCTTTTAGATCTAATTATTGAATGATAATAATAGACAGGGTGAGACAGGGAGCCATTAGTTCTGAGGAAAGTAGTGAAGGGCCGGATATTAATCAGGTGAACTCTGATGAGGACCTGCCACCTCCTGTCATCAATCAGTGTCTGACTGCACACTCAGCAGTACACAACTTTGCTTAATATATGGTCAGTAACTCAATAGATATCAGTAATTACATTGTTTAGATTATTGTGTTACATGGGCAATTTATGCACAAAATGAGTGTGCAGAGGACTGGCAGTGAACTGCAGTAGTAATCCATGGGCTCCACTAGGGGCAATGTTGTATTATTGATGCCTACTTGATAATCATGTGAAGTGGGAATTTCTATTAAAATAAAATCAGAACTATTAAAATAAAACCTATTAAAACCTAAAACACTCACTGTGCCTTTCAAGAGAAGATTTGATAGGCTCCTCACATTCATTTGATATATATCTGGTTCCTGCAGCCATGTGTGTCATGTATTATTTTCCCCCAGTCAGAGATACTGCGAAAGCTCCAGCATGCTGGTTTCAATAACCATGATAATTCTCCATATGAATGCAGTTTCTGGCCGAGGTTTCCCTCCTTTTTGTCACAGTTTATAAATCTCAGATTCATGATTGTGTTTTGATAATAAACATCTTTTTACATTACTCCCAAGCCACAGTGTAAGATAATTGTTCGTCAGATTGCTTTACAGTTCACTGAGCCATTGTCATCATAACTAACCAGATCCACATATGCTATACTTTTAAAAGGAAAAAAAAAATTGAGAGGTCTCCAGGATAAAGAGAGAGTAAAGGAGAGTTCAGAACAATACAAGTGGCTTTGTTGCCCCTCTTTTCACGTCTGTTTTCTGCTTCCACATGTGCTCTTATCTGTAGTATTCCACTGTTCTTTCTAGTTGTGGCAGTGCAAACCCACATAGCTGCCTGGACCAGCCAAAGTAGGAGGGGATCAATGAGGAGATCGATAGGGTCCCTGGGAGTCCTAATAGCCCTGTTACTGCTCCCTGACTCCCTGACTGACCGCCTGATATAGCGGGACACTGATGGTGGATGTGTGGCATCAGAACCCTGTCAATGATCTCATGGAGAGTCTGTGCCAACACTTTAGTCACGATACAGCATAAGTTCTGTAAATGTCAGTAACGCACACCCACAGCACAAAGAGCTGGATCAGCTGCAGCAATAAGATACTACAAAAATTTTCAGCATGTTCGTGAAAAATCATATCTAAAAACATAAACTACAATTTAATATAAGACAGTTAACAGGACTGCAAAGCTTGTCTTTTTTGAGATGTTGCTGTTCCTTCTCAAAATGGGTAAAATATGTTCTGGAACTGAATATATATATATATATATATTAATCAATTATCAAGTTAAATAGTAAAAACAAACTGAAATTAATTTGTAATACTATGAAGTACGCAAAGGGAACATTTAAATGTCCTTTATCTATGCGATGGGAGGTTTTTCTATATTTTGGTTGGATTTATGTTGTTTTTGAAGAACTAAATGCCTCTTCAGCTACTTGTCATTCCAGCTTGATATCACGTCTTGGTGATAAAAGCAACATTACCATACCCTCATGGGTCTACGTGATGCAGATGTTCCACTACAAATCAAAACAATTATTTGATTGTGGAGTTGCAGCATCATATATATAAAACATCCAGGAGACGTATTTCCTTAATATAGAATCTTACTGACAGACACACATCTCCTAGTTCTTGTCTATCTCAAATTTCTGTGTCTGCGTTGATATCAGTAACACATTGAAGTGCCGGTTCTCTTTGTGCACCCACTCAAAAAGGAGTTGTGAAAAAGTACAATATATCAGCACTGCCAAAAATGGCTGCCATCTGAACACCCCTGCTGATTTCCCAGATTATCAGGCTTCACATTGGCACCTCTGTTGTGGCAATAAACTTTAGAAAACGAGCAACAGGGACACAAGCCCAGACAAGTGATTTTACACAGAATGAATTTTAGTACCTAATTTCTGAACTGTACACAATGATGCAAAGTCTTAGGCAGTCAGATTTCTTTGCAGCTGGGTCATCAAAACCAGATGGGAGGGGGAAAAAAGGGGACTACAAACGAGCATGTGGAAGTCGCTGCATCCAAGGAGCCGACTGGAAAATATTTAGCAAAAATGCAGGCTGTCCACTTAGACTTAGAAACTTCAAACACAAGTTGGGAGATAGTCACAGCTGAGGTGAGGTCCAGCCCTTGAACTCAACACTGTTGAGTTTGACGCTTTATCGCCAGAAAGAACAACGTCTTCTTTTTTACTCATGTAGGGATCGGTGAGTCTAATTACACCCACAGATTACGCCCAGCAAGGAATCCCACACCCGCCTCAGAAGATATGCCTCTGCAGCCCATTACAGCCCGCCGTAAATAAACCCATGATGCCAGTCACACACCGCATACATCACATGCTGTGGATGTAAGCATGCAGAGTTCAAAGATCCGCGGCGGAGTCATGTTGGAGGCAGATGTTGCGCTATATATCTATAGTTCCCTGCATTACGTTCCTCCTGGGTGAGATGATAAGATGATAAGGCCAGGGCTGTCCTGCATAGGCCGGGGGGAGAGGTAATAATCGCCGCGTATAATTCAGGGTAATGAAGGCTCTGCCACTACATCAGCCATAAAGAACCATAAAGAATGATAGGAGAGGCAGACGGGAAGCCGCTCACGCATTTGACCTGTGCTGGCACCCGTCCACCTCCTATAAATTTGGTCTGGTCTGACTCCAGGCAAGAAGGAAAGGTAGAGAAGCAAAGAGGGGGGAGATTGGACAGATGTGGAGAAAAGGAAGGAAGGAGGAGGGGGCACCAAAAAAAGATGAGTGACAGAGGAAAAGAGAGACTGGGAGCGTATGATTTAGCCTCACCCAAAACTCAGAGGTCAAATCTGCCTCTCTGATCTCCTCAGACATGTACAGTGCTTATTGTGTCCTTTGAGATCCCCGCAGCCAGAACCGTGACGCTCGTGATATATGGAACTATGTTAAGACTTTAACGAGAGAAGAAACAGATGAAAAAAGGTGGATTTCTTTTGAGTGAAACAGTATTTTGTAATCTGTGATAGACATCCCAAAAAACATCTCCAAAAGTGAAATATGGTATCTATTACCAGATTTTATATCAGGAAACAGACTCGCAGAACTTTTCTTCTCCTTTGGCCAGCCCACCAACTGATTTTCTCTGCAGTTCATCGGTATGCAGGCGGTGTGGCAGTGTCCTGTTGGCTCACTGGGCTGCGCTGCTCTCCTCTACATGTCTGCTAAATGACAGTAATTATTTTCCTGGGCTGCAGGCGACTCATGCATGTTTTATTTCCACCTCCACCTCCCCCATCTGCTTTCGTGGTGGTGCACGGCACACATTGTGGTAGAATGAAAGAAAGAAAACATAGCGGCATGCTTTTATTTCCCTCCATCCCTTCCTATTTGTCCCCACTGCGTTCTTCAGCCTTGGTTTCTTTCAGTTATAAGGCCTGTTCTTTTATGGTACCTGGGGAGTTTTTTGCAGGGACCGACAGATGCTGTTAGGCAGGTCTCATGATGGTTTAGACACAGATAAAGACGCCTAATGGTGGACTGCGTACACTGGCTGCTGTTCTTAGCGTTTTGCTTTCAAATGGCCATCACGTTTCAGTTCAGAGCCTGCCCATTTCACGGGAGACAACAGTGATTATTGAGAAGACAAAATGCCTTCTTCAATGGCACATAACATACCTATAACCAGGACAATAAACATTTTGAGTATTCCCCAAATGTGTGTCACAAGATTTACAAAATTCGATAAGTGATTAAAAAGGAACAGATATTAAATTGTGAGGCTCTTCTCAAGACAGAGGACAAAAGCTTGGCCATGGTTGGTTGATTTATACAGCAAAAGATTAATCAGCTAAACTTGCCCTTGATCAAAATCATCATTTAAGATGGACTTAATATGAACTGTAGATTTGGTATGATTTGCTATCACTTTAGCCAGAACAGGATGCGTAATATATTTTCATTTTGACCACACCCAATCTAAGATCTTATGAATATAGAGCCACAAAGCTAAAACATGGCAATATTTCACTTCACAAACAATCTGGCACCCTCTACAGTGACAACCTTTGTACATTTCAAACTGCACATACTGTAAGTCTGACATTAGACTAAAAGATGACTATGTAATTGTTCTTTAAACAGTGACATGGCTACATACAAGGTATCCTATGGCGCTCTTTCATGATTTTTCACAAAACTAGGTCATGCTGAATCTATGAATGATGTTACATCCCAAATTTGTCAAGCTAATAAGTTGGAAAGCCAGTGGGTTGCTCACTTAGCAGATGAAATCTTGCTATCCACACCAGTTAACAGCAACACACAGTCAATGACAACACAATGCACACTATTTTGCCCGTACACTGTTTACAGATGATGATGTTTATGACTGATTTTTCTGTATGTGTTTTTTTAATCCGTTTTGTTCTTTATTCCTTTTGGCACTTGGCAACTTTTGTTATGAAATCAGTGAATACCATTTCGGTCACATGGACCTCTCAGAGGCCCACACACTGTTCAGAGGAATCCGCTCCTCTGACTATTTTTGAAAGGGAAATCTGGACTTTAAGCTGCAATGGTTAAAAGCTAAAATGACAGAGATACAAAACATAGAAAAGTAACGGGTAACTTTCTGTCATTATTGCCATAGTGGGTAAGTTTTTGACCATTTCCCATCTCAGAGTACTCAGTGTGATACAGAGGGACTCCTCTGTATAAGTACAAATGTACCCACAGTGTCAGAAGTTAAGATTAATACATGCAGAAACATTACGTTCTTGTATCTAACTGTCAACTGAGATGAAGAATACTTTCAAGGCAGTTTTTTTGAGGCAGAAATGTTGCACATACAGACATTACATTACTGATATGCAAGACCTCTCTGTGAGCCAAGCAAAGTATTCTTTGTGCCCGAACATGATCAACTCTATGGGTTTTATGCTAGGACACTAAATCTACAGGATGATGGATTCAGTTCTACGTGTATGTTTTGCTCGTGGTAACATCCATCAGCTTAAACCTTTGATTTCACTGCAACCAAGGATGGCTCATGTGGAATATGAAGCAGCACGACTTTCCAAACAATCCACTATACATACTCAGCTCTGACAGAACCGTTGATCATAACCGAAACAATGAAGAACCAAACACGTCAGAGCTCAGACAAGGTTTCCTGATGAATGCATCCTATTAAAACGGAGAGGGTTCTGTTTTTTTGCCACCTTCAAGGCACTGTGTTGTGTGTCACGCCGTCCTGTGACATGCAGCTCGTTTGGTGCGACTCAGGGGATCTCTAATACCCCTGCAGCTTTCATAATGAACATGTGGCTTCTCTCTCTTGGGCACAATTTAGCGTAATTCATAAGCAGAGGACGGGGCATTAGCCAGATGGTGCTGTGGGTGGCATCCTTTCTCTGGCCATCCATTAGAACTGTGTTGGTGACAAGATTCCAATGTGTAGAGACAGGCAGGGTATCCTCTTTCAGTAACCACCCAACTGTGCGCGTGTGTGTGCAGTCAGAATATTAAGAGCGGATAACCGGGGTGTCTGTGGCAGAGGCTTTTTCTCGGGGGACCCATGTTAAATTAGAGAAATATATGGATGCATAAATGCACGCAGCTCAAGTGAAAATATTTTTGAAATATATTAGAACTGTCCTCCTGCAAAATGTTTCTGAATGAGAACTAACCACTATCTGCATGCCGCTGGGACTTGTAAGAGTCGGGAAACACCAATTTATACCAAGTTCATGTCTCCCGTCTTCTTGTTTTCAGCCAACTCTCAAAGGAAAATGAGTCATGGATACATTTGGCCATAATGTCAGTTTGCAGCTGTAAAACATGGAATGAAAATCAGCTAACACTCTGCTTTTTGAGTTGGTAGAATAATAACAGCAATTATCTATACAACAGAAATTACCAAATGTATTTGATTCTAATCCTTGCTAACTCATATGCCTTGCAATTGGGAGTGACACTGGCATGAGAAATTGTGAGACCACGGTACAAAAGAAAAACAGCAGGCCTTGCTCGTTTAGTCTGATGTATAGGACTCTGCAGAATAATACCATCTGTCAACGAAACAAAGTGTGAAATGTGTTTTTTTTTCATGTTCTAATTCTTCACAAGTGATTGTCATCACACTGGACATTTGTGCTGTCACCAAGAGCACACAAGTGGTGTAGCCATGCAGTGACACGGAAACTCTATCTTTCTACGGAGAAAAGGAAATGCAGTGACTTTATGTCAGGTGTTTAAGCTCTCATACTTTTTTCCAAACTATAACAAAACCATCAATCATGAGACGCTTTTATGTCTTTGGACAGATGTAATTTTGGATCTGCATTTGTTCCAACCGGAAAGGTTTTTAGCTTCTTTGTTATCACTGTGTTGGCTTCATCGTGGGATTATTTCACATTTAATTGGTCTTATTTTCTTATTGAGACTAATTACTTTAATTAGGAGCAATGGATTCCTAAGGTGTCAGCTACTAAATATATTGCTATTGCACTTTCCACAAAACAAGACATTTGTTAGTGCATTGTGGAATCAGAGAGAAAAGGTAAATAATATAGATACATACAAAAGAGCATGGGACAGCTTTAAACAACATATTCTATGGAAGAGATGGTGTAGCCCAAACCAGCTAAAGCACTAGGCCCACAGGTCAGCCCAACAGGTTGTCAGGAGAATGATTCAGTGCTGATAATAGTGCTGCAGACTCACACAAAATACTGCTTTTATTTAACAAACAAACATAAAATAGTACAGATTTGGAATAAAGTAGATTTCTATATCAGTTCTCTGAAAAACCTCTAACTTGATATCTGCTTCCCTTCCTTTAGAACTTAGAAAGGTCCACTTATGAGCCATGAAAATTAACCCATCCTGAGCAAAAGTATTTAAAATCCTAATAATGTGCACCAGAAGGACTTTTTATCTAAAGAAATGGGGTGTATATAGAGAGTTTTCATGACTTTCCATACAAATGTTTTGAGAAAGTAGTTATGAATTAGATAAGAAATCAACCTGTTCCTAAATAGGGAGTTCTGACTCAGATGTTCGGACTGAATTGGCGCACATTAAAGTAAGAGCCACAAAGTGTGTGTGTGTGTGAGTGTGCAGCCGCACACAGACACTCTGATCAGCAACTCAGCCTTGCGTTGCTCTCACTTTGTCAGTGGAGGTGTCAGTGTCCCCATGGCAACTGTATAATGGGCCAGGCCTGATTCAATCCCAGGGGCGACTGGTGGGTCTGGCGGGGAGACGCAGAGGGAGAATTGGCCTGGGTCTGAAAACCCACTGAAGTCAGAGCTGATGTGCTTTAGCTTCTCTGCGCTCAGCCACCGAATAGCAACATTCTGTCTACGCGCACACCTAACTTCTTCATCCACTCTTAATCTCTTCTTTGCTCCCCAGTCCCATGCATCTAATTCATTTTTTACTGCTTCTTTATGCCTGCTTTTCACTTGCTCTTTCAGTAACTGTATTCCTACTTCATGACTGCTTTCATGCCTTTCTCTTCCTCCACATTTCCTCCCCCTATCTGACTTGCTTTGGTATCTATTCAATCAATACACTCCGACTCTTCTTACCTCTGTACGCCTCTCTTTTTCTCAAATTCGGGCACCCGATCAGATTTCATAAGGACCTCTGGATCCTGTTGTATTATTGTTATCCCTCCATTAAGAAAGCGGACATTAATGCTGGGGCTGGAGACAATTTTAAGTCAGAATCTCGGATCCAACAGTCCACAGCGTGTACGCAGATGCAGAGGCAAGGTGTGCAGAAGAGCGGCAAAGAGGGTGAAGAGCCCCGTACAGATTGGAGGCGGAAATCACACAATTCCTGTATTGTTATCACCATACCAAACCAATCATAGTTGCAGACCAGAGAGAGCCAAGCTTACAGCTTGTTGTGGAGGGAGCAGTTTGTTACCATGGGAGAACAGTGCATAACTCCTGTCACTGGTTCTGCATGTAGAAAGGCCTGGGACTGGCCCGGAGCTATCTGTGTTTGCAGATGGGGGAGGGGAGGAAGGAAGTGGGTAGATTTGCATCCCTTTGACTGTATATCTCTGAGCACCAGAGGAAGAGGAGAGAATGTGTGAAAACGCCACAAATTATTCTGGGAAAACTGTTAGCTGGCTCTTTCTGATGGGTTCTGACTGTTGAGCACAGTTCATCTAAACACTAAAATCCAATATGATTTACATACTGCAATGTTGACCACGGTCGCACTTGACATAAAGCGTAGTTCACGAATCAGAGCCGCAATCTTGAGGGGGCATAGAAACTGTTGAGTCAAAGCAGCCCTGTTCACACAGCCATGCACAGGCTTAGAGACTGGCCATTACACTGACTTGAATGGATTTTTTGTGTGCATGAATAGCTCAGTGAGAAGGGAAAAAAGGCTATGTTTCCTCTCCATGGGTTCATATTGATATTCATAGGGGCTCTCCACACCGAGAGCACAAATGTCAGTAAAAACAGCTTTGATATATACTCTGGTTCTCTCCTCTTCCTGTTTCTCCATCCTTCTTTTTCTCTGTCTCTCTTCCTCTTTCTTTGTTCCCGTTTGCCGGACGCATGCTGCCTGCTGCTGCCGGATAGAAAGGGAGGGGAAAAAAGGAACCGGACGAATGATGGAGTGAGTGGGGGAGATTATGCTGTTACTCATTTAGGCTTTTAATCAACTTGTGCTGGAATGTTGAGGCTATTTCTTCCTGTGAAACCCTCCCACCTTGCCCGTGATGCCGAGCATTGTTGCAATGTATCCTCTCTTCCTCTTACACTGTGTGTCATAACAGAGAATTTGAAATTGATTATCTTGGGAGCTGTTTTCGAAAGCCGTAAAGACTAAAGTGATTATTTCTATGGATTCTAATGGCCATTTTGCAAGACTACCTGTGTGTTTTATGTCTATGGAAGATATTATAAGGGGAAAAAGGGAGTCAAGTGGTTTTTTCCTCAATTTCTCAGCTTTCACGTTGACATTATAAACACTTGTGGGCAGATTTAGTGCCTTTGGACAGGCATCCGGCAGAATGTTGGCAACAACAGTGAGAAACTAACTAAAAGTATTTTTGGGTAGGAGCAGCCAGGTGCGTAAATCTTTGTAAATTTTTAAATTGTCATTGGAAATCGTTGATTGTTAGCATTTTTGGCTTCAACAACCTGTTTTGCTGCAAGGTGTGTTTAATAGAGGAAAACTTTCATAATTTTAAAGTACTATTTTTCCCTTAATGAAAATGACATGCATAAAAAAAACCTCAGACGAGACCCTGCTGAGTAGATCTACGTTCCAAGCCACTGCTCCCCAATCTGCTGGTATTTCCAGTGACATTTGGCTGACTTGGACTGTATATTCCAATAGCTTATAATAATTACCAATATTGGAACCAGTAAAACATTTGTGGGCCAGAAATTGTGAAAGAGTAAAATTAAATGATGTGTATAACTCTGTTCTAACATTTTACGTCCCTCGGAGGCTTGTTCCGCTCTGCCTGAAAACGGAGGGAATGTCAGAAGAGGTAAAAAAGATGGCACCGCGGTGTGTGCTCAAGGTTTAAGTTATGGCCGTAACTTTCTCACTCTGTCAGGCGCTTTAACTGTCTGTCCTGGAGGACACATTAACTTGGTATCCTTAAATAAAGTCCTTTAAATAAAGCTGGGGGAGTTAAATAATGAGAAAGCTGCTCCCACTGTCCTTTCTGCTTTTAAATGAACCTCTGCCTTTCTTATTAATGTCCCCTTATCGCTCATCACGGCCACTGACCTGCTGCTGTAACCTCTTCCCACTCAACCACACGAGCAGCTCTGGCAAGTGGTCGGCACAAAGTAATTGAGGGCAATTTTCAAATTAAAATTTAAACCCCTCGTCCATCTTCGCGCGATGGGTTGGGATGCAAGAGAGGGGTTTAGGGGGCTGATGACTTGATCAAGTTTTGCGAGGCGGGCAGGTACTCGGGCTGGGAGAGGTGGGATGATGAACGAGGGGCATTAATCTCGGTGACAGAGAGAGAGGAGTTAGAAGCGGTGATAGCAGCACTAACGGCTTTAATTAGCATTTAATCAGACGCCTCAGGGCCGATGGAGGGGGAGAAAGGAGATCAAACTTTGAAGGCCTTCTGTGTAGAACGGGAGCAAAAGAAGTCAGTCCCTGCGGTAGCTGGGCTGATGCTGCGGGCTGTGCTGAAGAACACATGTCTATGATCCTCTTTTTGTACTCCTGTAATGATAGCAAGCTCAATGCAACACAAAGACCCCGGACCTTTTATAGAGAGAGGTGGTGTTAAAAGAACACAGACTACAGCTGTAGATACCGTACATCCTCAGACAAGACAGGCACTACAAGTATAGAGATTGAAAGAAAGAGAGTTACGATTAAATACTGTGCATGAGGCCCTGGCCAGGCACATATATATACACATACAAACATACCTACACATACATATGTAACTATATATGGACGAGAAGCCGGGGTACAACCTGGCCAGTCCATCGCAGGGCCACAAACAGAAAAACAACCACACAAACTCACATTCACTCCTCAGCGCAATTTGGAGTCTCCAAATAACCTAAAATGCACGTTTTTAGATGGTGGGAGGAAGCAGAAGTACCCAGAGAAAACCCACACAGACACAGGTAGAACATGCAAAGTCTACACAGAAAGGTTTCGGTCCCCCAGGGGACTGGAACTGGGAACCCACTTGCAGTGAGGTGACCAAACACCACACAGCCATGCCATCCAGGTTAGATCCAGTAGAGTCAAATACAATTAGACAAAAGTTAAGAGTCATGTTTTATGAATTATGTAAGAATTATGTGCTGTCATGCTGCATGCTCACAAGACTAGAATTGTTGTATCCTGATCCAAACTAACTTGAAAGGGCTGTGGGCCACTTTGTAGGATGTCAAGAAGAGTGCTGCTCAAAAGAACCTTCTTCAAAATCATTATCATTGCCTGAACATCAGGAATATTGTCTGCACAGTGCAGCGGAACGGGGTTTAGACCCTGTCGGTATATTCAAATACGGCACTTTGTGACTCACGCAAACAAAATACTTGCTTTGCTGACTTGTATTATCAAGAAATAAGCCAAAAGAAGGCATTTTCACCAAACAAAATATGTTACGCATGCAGGCTCCTTTCAATTATCTTTTCTTACCTAAAACTATTGATTTAGATGTGACCTTTCTAAGCATGAAGTCAAGGCAAGCACAATTATCTTGACTTCCTTACCTACTGGTGTTGAGAAGAAACTATAAAAGGAAAATGGCACAGCTTTCTCTTCATTTCAGTCAAATGTGATGTATAGTGTGTATCTACTTGGCAACATAGCTAGTATAACACAATGCACTGAAAACTCTGAGACGCCTCTCCATCTGATCTAAATGTTTCAGTGTTTTCCTCTGAGACTTCGGGCCCTTCTCCCAATCTGAAAAACATGTATGTTAATCTATGATTCTAAATGACCCCTAGGAGTTGACGTGAGTGTGTGTGGCTGTTCGTTTCTGTGTGGCCCTGTGATGGACTGGCGACCCGTTCGGGGTGTAGCCCGCCTCTCGCCCAGCTCCAACCCCCTCGTGACCTCACTAGGAATAAGCAGTACAGACAATGGATGGATGGAAGTTTTCAGTGTGTAAAAAAAATGCGGCATAAAATATGTTTGACACAAAAGAAACTGTAACGTGAACTGTAATGTGAAGGTTGTGAAGCAGAGACAATGTGTAAGTGTGTGTGTCGGTGCGAAAGAAAAAAGTGACGGTGAACGCTCCGGATGGGAGTTTTGATGGTGATGGTGAGGAAGAGGGCTTTTGGCATGAAAGGGGGCTACTGTGTGATCATGATATCATTAGAAGTATACAGTGAGACAGACTGGAGGAGGCTGCTGTACCGTGCTGGACCCGGGGGACGTCATTACCAACTGGAACTGAGCAGGAACCTGAGTACAGGTCAGACACACAGGAAGTAGGCTAACACACACACACACACACACACAGAGCCAGTAGGCGCTTACCAGCACTGCTGTACAAACCGGCAGGCATCCATCACATAAGAAATGGACAGTGCTGTCTGGCATCTGACAGCCGACTCGTGCTTTTGTTGCTCAACCTGACAAAGTCTTCAATATCTAAGTGGACACTTCTGTAGACAAATGTACCTCATTAATGAGTGCACACAGATGGACAACGTACACACACACGCACACAGCTGAGGACTGAGAGCTCTCGCTGTGCTAAGTTGCGGTGCGGATACCAGTGTAGCCGTCTGCGCTTCATTACTGTTCACACACAGACAGTTGCAGTGTTTTTGTGTCAATGTTTAATGAGGGGCTGGGAGTCTGGGGACCTTACTGCTGTCAGGAGCTCCTGTAGTCTGGAGCTACCACCTGTTCCCATTCACTCCCTGAAGGCCACAACACACACACACACACACGCGCACACGTGCTGGTATCAAACCACACGCAGACACACAGAGGCATGCAAACAAGAAGGAGCGCACACAAAAACATGCCTACACCGGTGCAGACACACACACACTCGACAAACTACATACACTGATTTAGTCATCTCGTGGCACCCCTCTCAGCACTGGATACATGTAAACAGGTTATTGCGGTTGGCTGAGCCTGGCTGTTTGACAGAAGCTACAAAGGCCATGGGAATATCAATTGATACATTTCATATTCCCCCATCAGCTCGCCCGAGACGACAGCATGAAAAGCTGCCGCCGGTGAGTGATCCCTCTCCGTCTCTTTCTGACACCGCGGCGTGATGGAGATCTGAAACATCCTGACTGATGGGCTCGCGCTCCGCGCACACCTGCGAGCTCACGGACGGCGTCCCCGTAATGAACCGTGACAGATCTCCCCAGACAAAGCTGTGAAAAATAAAAGCGCTTCAGGATTCGAGAGGAAATAAATGTACGTTTCAAAAAACTAACTTTTATTAAAACAAAACAAAAAAAAACAAACAAAAACAAACAAAAGAAAAATCAATTATTGACTCATTAACAAGATTATAAAACAGTGATTTAGTTACATAAATAAATTGATATCGGTGTATCAAATCTTAATTTCATAAGCATGTATACATGGGTCATTGTAATAAATAAAAAGGGAGAGCAAAAGATTCCTACACAAACAAAAAAATAAAAACAGCTAGAAAGACTCAGAGGAAATTGTTTCTGAAGAGAACATGAGACACTGGACAAAGTATTTTTTCCATCAAACACACGTGAGGAATTGTTTTGTTAAAGCATGAGTTACACAGCCATTCACTTACTAATTAAGGACACTAAAGCTGGGACCAAAGTTGGTTGTCTCTCACCTCTTAGAACGCGTTTGGTTGTTAGATAGATCTTCTGTTTGGTTATTTTAAAGCGTTAAGACAAGGCAAGAGAAAAGGCTGTTTTTATCTTTAATCAAGACAAGATAGAAAAGTTGCACGGAAAAAAAGAAAAAAAAAACAAAAGACAGAACTAAAGTAATAATGGCAAATAATGAGAGAAGAGCTGAGCATTGTAGAGGAGACACTGGAAATTCTGAAGTGAATGAGGGGAGAACTGAGGAGACTGGTTTTCCCAAATCTGGATTATATCAAAGCACTGAACCTGTGCATCATCACCGAGGTGATTTTTTAAAATGATCTAGTGTACGACTATTAAGTTCATCTGGCGACAGTTAGAGGCAGACTGCAGCCGTGATATGTCCTTAAATACATGTAAGGCTGGACACAAGAATGCACAAATTTTCACCAGATTCACGTCCAATTAGCTCTGGCGTAAAGCACATCGTTTTTTTTTCCCAAAAAGATTCCATGGAAAACTAGGCTACTACAACAGCTTACATGCATAAGTAAGTATCTTATCAAAATCTTGTTTCGAGTGTTCGTCTTTTTGACCGTTGCCTGAAGTAGTCTACCTCTGTCCCCTTCCTAAACTTTCGTCAGCAGGAATGAATCGCGATGTTTCTCTCTGCCACCAATGAGACCGATGAGAGCGAACCTACATTTCTGACGGTATCCAGCATCTCACGTGTGAACACTTGCAGCCACATGAGTTCTAAAAGCCGTCAACAGCGTCAGTTTAGTCCTTCTGATATGTTCCGTTTTTTAACAAAAGAGGAAAAAGAGAAGACAAAGGAGAGAAAGAGATGGAGAGCCAGAGATAGCAAACTACAGCGGCTTCAAGTATTTCACATTACATAGAATACTCTGTATAAATTAGTTAACATATACTTTCAGATCCTCCATATTCAGACATATACTATGGCATATATACAGAGTACAATAAATGCTTGCTCATGTTGTGTCATGTTTTTGTCTTTTTCTTGTAGTCAGTCGTTCATTTGTTCCGCCTTTTTTTTCCTGCGTAGAGTAATCCCTGAGAACGTTCTGGTTTCTGAAGGTTCCACACAATGAACTATAACAGTAGAAAGTCTAATTTCCATGATTCACATGCAAAGAGGGAAGTGACACTGGCCTAGTCTGAGAATACCATACAGTGATGGCTGTGGAGAGGAGGGAGGGGGTCCAAGCATTTTTCGGAGACTTTTCGAGCCAATTTTCAGGGTAGGGGATGGGAGGGGGCGTTGTAAAGAGTACTGATGCGAAGGTTCAATACCAAATGATGAGGTAGTGGTCTCCCTCTGGGCATCTGCTTCAACTAAAAACTTTTTGTTTTAAAACTCAACCGTATCAGTCAAAGTTTGGCTGTTTAAAAACCACAGTGGCACTACGTTAGTCAAAACCAAGGAGGAGCCCTCCTTATCTTTGTCTGACCTGTCCTCTGTCTGGAACGGCCCCCCCCCCGGAGAGGTGGGGCCGAGTGAGATTACAACAATAACAACAACACCAGGAACTAGTTTAAGAGCATTGTTGTGTGTTTGCCGGAGCCGATGCCTTGAACCCAGAGAAAAGCTTAATGGCTGCTCAAGTGCTGTCGCTGCGTACGGATATAAAAGCGGCTAGCGGCTTTCTGTCAGTGCTAACCCAAGCTGTGCCGAGCCAAGCTAAGCTGTGCAGTGCTGCCCAGCGCCCACCAGCCAGGGCCTGGACAGAGGGAGGTGCTCTGTGTGGTTTAAAGCCATAGTTTCTCTCGGAGGATGTAGAGACCTGTGTGGTTGTTGTTGTTGTTTTTTTTCTTTCTTTCTGCACTTTTTTTTGTTTGTTTTGTTTTTACATGAGCGCTATTGTACAAGGGCTTCAGCCACTCGACAACATGTAACTCCATATGCACTGAAAAGAAGGGGGAGGGTGGGGGGGTCCTTTTAAATCAGGAAAATAAAAGTAACAAAAACTGTCAAAAAGCCATTTCACCTTTCGCTTTCGTCTCGCACACATGTAGAGAAATACACACAACATTCACAATGTGACAAATTTCCTCTCTTCTGAAAAATAAAAACACTTCTGTACACATAGTAGTAATAATATTATTAATAATAATAATAGTAATAATAATGTTTATAACAATAACAACAACAAGAACAATAATACCGCATGTGGCTCTTGATTTTTTTTTGTCATCTTTTCCTTTCTCTTTTTGCTTCATTCTACAAGTCACATCCCTCTTTTTACTTGTCGTTTAGTCCAAAAGAAGTTCAAAAAAGGCAGACTCAAGTTAATAGAAAAGTACTAGAGTTGGAGGGCGGCGTTTGGCGACCCCCGGGCCCCCCCCCTCAGCCGAACCGCTCCCTCACCAGCATCATCAGTTTCTTTTTGCCCTTGTAGATCTGTTTCAGGTTGTCTATGAACTGGGTGAACTGGATGTGTCCGTCGTGCGCCATCATGAAAGTCTCCCGCGCCTTCCCCAGGAACTCGATGAACTCGCTGTAGTGGCGCGGGCTGATGTGCGTGAGCCGCGAGTGCGTGGTGTTGATGTAGGCCCCGATGGTGGCGTCCAGCAGCTGCCTGAGCGGCGCCTTGTCCAGCGACATCAGCTTCCCCGAGTTCCTGCGGCTGTGCAGCGCCGACACCATGCCCGGCGTGGTCAGCGTGCAGCGCCGCAAGATGTCCGACAGCACGGTGGCGCACTTCACGCTCTTGACCACCAGCGGGATGACGGCGGCCAGCTCGTTCTTGCCCAGCGAGTGGCTGAGCGCGCAGGCCCACAGCACGTCGTTGATGGCCGGGTGCGTGTCCTGGTTGTAACTGAGGTTCAGGTGAGCCATAGCTAACGTAGCCAACTTATAGGCTCGCATCGGGTAGCCGCGGTGCTCCATGTAGCGTGCAATGGTGAACAGCTGCGTGTAGCTCATTCCCGTGGCGGCGGCGTCCAGTACAATCTGGTAGGCTGTCTCGAAGGCAATGTGGTCCTTTTCACAGAGCGTAAGGGCGGACAGGGCACAGTTCTGGGGGTCCTTCATGGCGCACTGCAGGGCCAGCGTGCGGGCGGATGAGGCCAGGTTCTCCTGCTGGTGGCAGTCCAGGTGGAGCCGGACAATGGTGCTGTTGGACATGACCGTGGTGGCCACGATGCTGGTGGCCTCGGTGGGGGTGAAGAGGGTGAACCAGCTCTGCATGATGCTGTCCAGTGCATACACACCTGCCGGACACAAAAAGCGGACAGAACGGACACGGGTTTGAGAAACACAGCCCGAAACACAGACCTGCATCGTGATTCTTCTGTGAAGGTGGGGGGGGCTTACCAACTTCCGTGGCACACGTGACCAGCCAGCGCACCATCTCCCTCCTCCTCCAGTTTAACGTGGACAGAGTTATTCTCATCACCTGAGGAAGACGGAGAGAGATGGAGCAGGACGACCAAAGACCGAGCCGAGTAAATGTGTACGACATGGGCATACGTAGAAATGGAATATTCAAATTATGTTTGGTACCTAATCCATTTGTCACTTCAACAGTATACTTGAAGAACTGAAAGGGTAAAGATCATATTACATTTCCGAAAAAATATATCTTGGTGCCGTCGTATTTCATGACCACCTTCCAAATGTATGCAGGACAGGTTTGGATCAGCAATCACTTCAGTTTGTTGGAAATTCACACTTTACGATGGAAAACTCCAACAACATAAGAGACTAATCGTGTGGCTCCTTGAGAATGTCTGCCTTGCCGTGTGATGGCTGTCGAACAGGCGTAAAAGAGCACAGCTTTGAGTACAAAATCTGTTTCGTGTGATTATTCCCTTCTGCCAAAACACTGAGAGAACCGCATTGTAAATACTCGACACCATCACCGCTGGAAAAATCGGAAGCCACTTTCTGCACATAGGCCGCCTGAAGTCATGCGTCGCATTCATTCAGATACTATGAACTTATGTTATTGACACGAAATGTTAAATGCAGCAAGAAACCGTTCCAGATCACAAAATCAAAATAAGGATTTTTTACTGGTCCAGCAGAAACTCACACAAACCTGAAACCACAAGTTACATGAAGTAGTTTTTCACACACACTCTGCCACCATTTGTGCGGACTTCTTGCATCCTAATGCTCATTTACATCACTGAACAATTATTTCTAGAGAACCAATCATCAGTGAACCTACATAAACTAAAAGAAACTGAGGAATCTTGAAAAAGAGGATACCACTGCTAGGCTTCTAGTTTAGGTGTTCTGAGTCTTTACTACATGCTTGTCCTGATTCATACGGTCAGCAATCAGCTTTAAACATGCAATCATCGATACATTAGAATCAGAATCAGAAATACTTTAATAATCCCAGAGTATTATTATATAACATATATAAATTCTAATAAACGTGGAGATGACTTCTTATAGAAGCATTATAAAGTTATCATTTGTGGACATATAGGTCATATTGGTGGTCATATTGTGGTCATATTGTGGACAACCCATAAAAAGCAACAATGCGGATGTGCTGTATACCTGCAGTCCCAGCTCCAGGGAAACTTTGAGAAGTGTGATGTCTGGTAGGCTGTCCATGAGAGTGGCGATCTTGAACGCATCTTGTGCCAGTTTAAAAATATGAGAAGAGGAGTGAATGTTTTTCTGGATGGACTCCAGTACTGTCTCCAGCCTGCGACTGTCACCTGGAGAGGGCGAGAATACGGGGAGACCATTTAGAATACGAAACTTATTTGTGAGTATGCTTGTTTTTTTGTTTTTTTTTAAATCATTGGATTATTTTTACATGATTTTGCACAAATCTGAGTACCTTTGGCAGCGGTGAGCATGGTGGAGGCCAGCTCGCACTGCTGAGACTCTATGTGGCTGAGGGTGAACCAGCGTGGGTAGCGGTTAGGGACAACGGAAACGATGTGGTGGGGCCGTGAGAGATCACCGGTGGAAGCTGTGGACTCCAACACCGGCAACCTGACAGAGAAAACAAAAACGATGCAGAAAATAAACCTCAGTCCACATCTCCAACAGAAACTTTTCTCATTTAAAAATGAAGTTGTTATTGTGTCAGGGTATGAATACTTTAAACTGTTCTCTTTCTTTTAAACTGATAATCAACCCTCCACTGACATCATCGAGCAGAGAGTGGAAAATAATATCCCCGTGAGAAAAGCAGAGGCACATAAATGAGGGATCATCGTTCGAGGGAAGCCGGGAGAGACCCCCCCAATCGTCAACATCTGAGCAAAATCACCTCCATCCATAGGTCGGAACGCACAGACACACAGACAGGAGAACTGTACCCACAGAAAAGGTCTTCATTACGATGGTCTGAAAGTGACTTCAAAATGAAAACGACTTCAGTCATCATCATCAGGGGATTACACTTAGCATATCCCTGCAATTTACTTTCAACCTAGTGTTTAATCACCTAGAAACCAAGGTATAATTAGTATTTTCTTCACTCTAATTGGTCATAATGAAGTCGGAGCCACGCAACACCTGCCAGTGGATGGAGTAGTTCGCTGGTTTCTGCCTCTCATTATAATAATACCGACAGGGCCAAGTCTTCACAAGCATCACGAGCACAACACGATTACCACTGTGGCCAGCTCATCTCCTATTCTCCTTTACTTTTCTTCCCTCTGCTCCCACCTTAGTTTCAAAGGTCTTCTTTCCTTCAGAAGACAGCACAACCTGGCCTTCTCTCAGCCAATCACAAAGCTAATTGAGTCCATGGGGAAATTAAGGAATTCACCTTCCAGCCCAGTAAGGCTGGACACACATCAAACAAATACCAACACACATCAATAAAAGACTCCGACCACACACACACACACATGCACGCACGCACACACACACACTCTGAGACGCACACACACACACCTGCCCTTTTGAAAACACATCAAAGCCGGCCGGTAAAAGCAATGTGATGCTAAATGCCAGTTTCAATTTCAGAGCAAAGTGCATGTGATACTGTTGCCACGTGAGTGAAGGCATTTACAAAAACAGCCTCGTCTTCACTCGATTTCGCCCTCCAGGACGCAAAGCAGGGCTCAACTCTCAGGGAGAAAAAGGTGATAAAAAAAAACCCGGTTGAGATGCGGGCAAGTGCGAACACTGACACTTGCTGTAAAAATGGAGATGCTTGGAAGCCCTGGCAACAGCATGGTTCATTCCACACACAACTGAAGAGCTGCTAAAAGCTTCAGGCTCACTGGGGCCTTCTGAAAGATTCCTGGGGTGTTGCAAAGCACTAAAAAAAAAAAAGAGAAAGAAAGAAAAAAATAGAAAAGGAGGGCCTTGGGTAAAGATGGAGGCCTCATCAACATTCCTGTCTTTGTTTGGTTTTCACCAGAGAGCCAGAGGCCTCCATTGGATGGGAGCTCGAGAGGACGGGCCTGCTGAAAAATAGCCTCCTTAAAAATGTAGGAAGGAAAATCTGCACTGGGCTATTGTTCCATGAGAAATTAAAAGGGGGCAAAAAAAAAGAAGTCCCAATGGACAACTCTGAAGTGTTGGATCAAAGCATGGATGCGGTTTACTCTGGCGCGTTCTCACCGAGAACCTTGTAACTACAGCCAAATGCTGCGCGCTTGTAATAAATATGTAATAAATTGTCTTTGTGCTGTAACTCCATTTAAACTCTCAGCTCACTGAGGGAAAATGTAAAGCAACGCAGCAGCACTGAGTGGGATGGTGTGGTGCCCTGCCACATGTACAGGCTGTGCATAGGAGTGTGTGTTAGCTGGTTCTTCCAAAATAGAGCGCTATAGTTTTGAAACAGTGAGAGATTTGTTGTAAGAAAAGGAAACTAAAAAACAACTAGAATTCATTCAAATGCACATACAACATGGGGATAAAAAAGGGACCATAAGCACGGATGAGATGATGAGAAAAAGCAGTCCAGACAGTATTTTACCTAAATCTTCAGGCTTTTTGGGTTTCTGGTCTGCATCACCATGACTACTGACCTCTTTACCTCACGCTCCTTTCCCTCTCCAACAGTAAACACCCTTCACTTTCACAATTCGTCAAGCACACATCCATCAGCCATGCGACACATCCGGCTGAAGACCTCGACTCTATACACAAACTCCCTAACGATGAAATATTCTAGAAGGATTTGACCAAAGAGGCATCCCCTAAATTTTTTCTCTCAAATGTCTGGGCTGCTTAAAATAAAATTTGTTTAGATGATTTTTTTGTTTTCTGGAAGGACAAGGATATCATTCATGTCTTTAAAATCTAAAGCACAGCTTCTCAGTAGGCTGATGGGTGTTCAGACTTTTTAACTGGGGATGGGGACATTCGTTCTTATGAAGTTGAGGAGAGCACACAGTCGCCTACGCAAAAGAGGAAGAGATCAATGTTAAACTGGTCAAAGTATTTTGATGGAAGTGTTGCAAAATGTTAACCGTTTGAAATAAAAAAAATCTAAATGGCATGTTGATTTGGAGAAAGAAAATGTCATAATTGATTTCACTTGGTTTACATTGACATTTCAGCCATCAAGCACTTAACAGGAAATTGGCATGTAGCTATTTAGAAAAAGCTGTAAATACAATCCACGACTTTGGAGAGGGAAATTTGAGAATATCAATTTGCGAGCCGAAATGCTTCTCGGCCGTGTCCAATTGCTTCAGCTCACTGTAATGTCACTGTTATAAACACTGACCTAAGATTATGCAACGTCTTTAAACGCAGCTCTGCATATAAAAAAGATTATGGATTATGCAAATGATCAAAGGCTGATCAAACTTCCTTAGCGATCATTGGATCTCACATGGACACTTGCATGATAGCGGGCGACAGGGATTTGTCTCTTTGGCTTGCACAGAGTGGAGATGAGCGCCGTCTCCTGAGAAGCAGCAAGTGTCTTCTTCTGCCTCTCTGGCTGCAGTCGGATTCTGGGCAGCTCCTGAATCCGTAGGCAGCTCCTGGGTTTTTTTGCTTTGGCCGCTCCCGCCAAGCCATCACAAGGCATATGCTGCTCCAGCACGCACCAATTAACCTCATCTGAGGCCCATAAACACACGCACACACACAATCCTTAAAATACTCCTTACTGCCGGCGCTCACACGCGGAGGCAGAGCGAACTCTTCCTTACATAAAAAGAGGCTTCTTTGCGAGCAAACTGTGACAGAGAAGACGAATGGAGAAAGCGAGTGGAAAGAAAAAAAGTGAGTGTGTTTGTGTGTGTGTGTAGGAAGTAGGCTTTCTATCTCTCCTTTTATCAATGATAGTGTTATAATAGGTCCATTAAAATAGCCCTGGTTACTTTACCTCCTCCTCTATATTTAACTATCCTCTGTCCCGTGGGAGCGAGGAGGTATATGCTATCACATTACACTACGCTACATTACACACATTCATTATGTGCTGAGTAGACACCCCTGGTTCCCAGGAGCACCCATAAGTGGCCATATTATTCTAAATCGCCGGTTTCACACCAGAGAAGTGAGGATGGAGGATGTGAGGGGAGGGGAAATAAAAGGTTAAAGGAAGGAGCAAGGACGGATAGAGAGTGGCTGACTCAGGGAGAGCAGGTTTGGGATGTTTGTTTATGGGCGGCGGTGTTGCTGGTGGGGGGTGGGGGGGGGGCAGCTGGAAACGCAACCTTAAAGCCACCCTGAAAAAAGCAAACCGTCTCATTTTGGCTACGTTAACATGCTATTTGTGTTCCACGTGCCTCGTATATAGGTTACAGCAGGAAGGAGTGAACGTGTCTTTTTGTTCTGTAAACGACACAACGCACAACAACAACAACAACACACACCGACTGACTGTGGCGAAGGTGTGAGAAGCCTGGCGTTGCAGAAACATAACAAACGTCTTCCCCACGCTGTCCTCTCCCTGTTGGTTTGGCATATGTATGTGTGTGTGTGTGTACGTGTGTGTGATTCCTCCTCATTACAGCTGCACTAATTACACTCTCATTAATGTAATTAATATTCACTGATCCAGCTCCCACAAGTCACAACATCAAAACACAGCAGCGTAGACTGATTAACGCACACACACACACACACACACGTATGCTTTGTCCACAGACGAGTACACACCAGAGCTTAATACAGAGAGATCACACGCACAATAAGCAGACCCATAAACACAGAAGTCACATTACGCTGCAGACCACGCTTTACATTTTTAATGCTCTTTTAATCATGGTTCTAACATGAGGACACGAGAGCTTCAGGAGTCCACTAAAGCGCCCCTGAAGGAGAATCTCCCCACACCATATCTGGCAAATGAAATCATTTTGATAAGGATGGCGTTTATGGGCAGAATCGGGACAAATGATCCTGCTAGTTTTAGGTGTTTGGGGACATTTAAATGCATCATTGTTGTTGTTTGGGGAGGGGGAGTTGCTTTTCAAACCTGAATACCATAATAAATCCATGGAAAAAAAAAGCTTTTGATAGATACTAAAACAAACGGTAACAAAAGAACGGTCGACCTACCGCATGGCTCTCAGTGCAATTTTGTACGCCAGTTCGGCGTCATGAGGTAGGAGAGAGGTGAAGAGATAGCGGGCGAAGGTGTGCATGGGGACACTCTCTCTGTGGACAATCTCTCCAAGGCCAGAATACGGACCGGCTGTTAAGAAGAGACAAAAATAGTGTGCCTTAACAAACAGTGAGGAGAAATCCATGAAAATGCATTTATCTGCCTGATCATCCACGTTCATTTTCTGCCTGCGTACACTGAGAAAGGATCTCCTGATCCCACCAGAACCCACTCATCTGCTCTTTCCCTTGCAGCCAGGAAGAGGCAGAGCCACGCGGCACTGAAACAATCCGTGACGTCACAAAACATACGGCCGTGTGTGCAGACTTGGCCTCGTGCCCTCCTCCTTCCCTCCCTCCCTCCCCTTCTTCCTGCACTCCCCCTCATCTCTGGTGGGTTATTTTAAACCCCAGTGGGCCTCTAAGCCGCAGACCACATCACACAGTGGCGCGGCTGCAGCCTCCAGGGGCCCGCAGAGGCCTCGGAGCCGGGAGCTCCGGTCGCAGAGTGGAGCCAGAGGTGGGTGGTCGCGCTCTGGGATGAGGCAGGGCTGGGGTTTGGGTGGGGACTGGACTGGAGCTTGACTGGGTTGGGCCCTTTCCTTCAGGATGTCCCACCGCCACCTTCGTTCTCCTTCTCCTCACCATAACCAAACCTCACTTTGTTCCAGCCCCAGTCCCGTAAACGCACACATGCGTGTGTGCTGACACAATACCCGGGGTGCTACAGTGTAAAGAGCTCATTTTGGTCTGGCCCGGCACAGCGCAGCCTCTATTTGCACCACAGAATGAAAGGATAATAAATAGCGAGACGGAGTCAAATCTGTTTTCCTGTTTTAGCGAAAATGTTTGGGCTCTCGGTGTGTGGGTGGATGAGAAATGACAGGGAGGAGGCTGTGTCTATTATATGTGTGCAGCTGTTTCGTGTGGAGCCTGCTGGGAAATGCAGTGAAGCACACGGAAACCGAGAAAACAAATGCGCTTATTTGTCAGTCGCATTTAACAAAGGGCTACCCTTTTGAACACACACACACACCGACCGAACGGTGGAGCAGGTCACTTAACAGAGAACGTCCTCTGTCCAGAACAGTTGCGAAAAAAAAACATTTTTATCGAGACCATGAGGACAATAGCTTCCTCACCCTCCAGCAGGAAGACGGCCTGTTTACGGAAGATTTTCACCAACGAGTCATCCAGCTCCACTTCCTGCAGCTTGGCCAATAGCTGCTCCTCGTTGCGACACACCTTCTCTTGAGCGTACAGCCCATCGGGCATCACCCGCTGCTGGCCTAGACCAATCAGAGCCGTCTCCACTGCCAGTGCCAGGTACGATTCGCCGTCTCCCAGCAATCGCTGCACGGGCATTCGTTGGAGTTCTGCTCTGCTCACCACACTGGAGCAGTCTGCAGGGAGCAGAGAGATGGGAATACAGGGAGAGGACAAAGTGTCTGTGAGTCAGCGTGCAGTGGGGCTGTCCGAATACAGAGGAACACATCTGGAGCATCCCACTGCTCACTGCCACAGCTTTCCTCATCCCTTTTCTGCAGGGAATGGAATCAAAAGGTGGACAGAACAATCACAGTGCATAATGTAGGACATTTAAAAACATGATAATACAGAGAAACACAAGTTAAGCTACACTCCTCTCACACTGATTTCAAATACTGATTTCAGGGTCTGAAAACTCTTGTAAAAATACAGGCATGTCTCTACTATTTCATAAATAGGATCTTGCTCATTTTACATAATCACATATTCATAGCTGGTTTACATGTTACACAATATCGGATTGTACTACTGGACTAACACAAGCGACTGTACAAGTTTGAGAGTTACTGAAAGCCATCAGTACCTGAGAGGTCTAAGCAGGTGTTGGAGCCCTCTTCGCCCGCTCGTCCCGACTCTGTCAAGGTGCTGAACAGGGTACCGATGGGATCAAGAGGGTGTCCCACCCAGCCCTCCATGTTGGTTATGGAGGTGTGACCTTTATGAAGCACCTCTGAGATAAAAAAAATGTTTGGGTTAGGGAAGTGTGACCTTTATGAAGCACCTCTGAGATAAGAAGTGGCACAAAAGACACCATTATTCACACATTAATCACTCCAGGCTGATGAATGATGAAGTTTCATTAGCTCTGTATCAAATGAGTTCTGACATAAAGGCATGCACACATATTATAATCATCGCTTCCCATTCAAATGTATATATAATTATGAAGTAAAGCCAACTCCCACCTTCTTTCTCCATCTTGGATGGAAACCACAAACCATAACGAGACATACAGTAAGGTCCAGAAGTGTTTGGAAACTTTTGTTTGTGTGGTCTTATCCAAAAACAAGCAACGAAAGAGAGGAATCAAATTTGAATCTAATTTGAATTTGAAATCTCTTTTTAATTAGAATTTGAGGCTGCTTTAACTCTTAACTCTTCTAGATCACTACTTTTTTCAGCCTTTCTAAACATAAATGTGTTTACTTAACTAATGAGCCATACCATCTGTTATATACTAAAAAGTAAATGAACACCTGAGCTGGGTTTCCTTCCTCCAAATTGCTCCTAATAATACAAAAGTATGGAGCTGAAATTGTATCTGTTCAATGCTTTCAGATCAACTCTGACACAAAAAGACTTCAAGTGGGACTTTTTTGATGTTGGCGAAATTCTTACTTCTCTTTTAGAGAAAAAAACTGAAACAGTGAAACATTTTGAAGACTATGAATACATTTACAAATCGAAATAATAGAAAAAGAAATCCTCCAACAAAAAATAACACGTCTCACCTTTTTTGTGCCGTCGAAAGTGCTCCAGTTGCCTCTGCTGCTGCCTTCGTAACGTGTTGACCACAGCTATGGCCAGCCGGAGGGCCTCTCTGGGGTAACCGTGTGAACGCAGGGCATCCACGCGGGCGCAGGCCGTCGGCACGTGCTCTGAGGCAGAAAACGTACCTCCAACATTCTTTCCCTCGCCATTCAATCGCTCTCGGAGCAACTTCCCTCTGACACCTGCGTGCGTGTGGACTCACCGTGCCATAAAGGCCAGCCGCGCGCGTCGAATAGGGAGCCCTCTTGGTTGTCGTGGTAACAGTAGTTGGCATAGAGGTCGCTGGCGATAATGTGCTGGAGGTGCCGGTCCTGCCAGTGCAGGTCGCACGCCTCGATGGCCCGCGTGAACACCGTCCTGTGGGGGCGCATTTCTGCCCGAGGGAGGAGGGGGAGCGTCACTTTCATGTGCTTGGGGGATAAAAAAAGGCCAGCCTGGGCCCATGTCCACTAAAAAAAATCATCATTTACAATCTACACATACTGTTCACTGCCCACAGAAAACAGAGACAACAGCTCTGACCCCCCCCCCCACCCCCAAACGTAAATCCGTTATCGACAGAAACGCGACACGTGTCAATCTCTGACCTTGGTTGCCATGAGCACCCTGAGGCAGTGAGTGGGTGAGGTTGGGCAGCTCGTTGCCGTGGTTACCGTCCTCCCAGGGGCAGACGTCCACGCTGTTCCACCTGCGCAGCTGCCGCAGCCACGAGGATTTCTGCTCCGGCTTACAGTGAGGGTTGAGGACGATGCACATCCACAAGGCACCTGCGCTCGGGGAGAAGGCACAGAGGCTTCAGTGACCTGCCCGGCAACCCGGCCCCTGATGATGATGATGATGATGTAAGTAACGAGTCAAGCCATGCAAGAGAGTGTGCCTTCTGAGCGTTAAAGCCGCCTAAATGCATCTATTGTGCAACCCCTTAAAGCTCGAGGCAGTTTTCAAGGAAGTGTAACACCACAGCGTTGTCTGTAGCTCTTTGGAGCGCGGCCCCCCCCCCGCTGCAGTGTACTTGCACTCGGATGCAAAATTCTTTAAAGGGGGAACTTAACTAGTCCAGAGGCAATGCCGCCTGCACACACATCATTTTGGCGTAAATTGGAACAAACAGAATATGAAAAGTGGCTGTGTCTCAGGGGATCCCGGCGCATTCAGGGATTTAACTCTTAAGACTGCTGGAGGAGTGTACACTCCACGGAAGGGGGTGTGTGATTGGGTTACAAATCCGTGAGCGCGCAGTTACCAAGACTTTAGCTGAAAAGGACAAAAATAAGGACGGAGACAGAAAATGAAAGGCATCAGAAAAAGGCGGCAAAGGTGTGAGGAGAGAAGAAAAATGATATGGGAGCAAGAGATGAGCTGCAAACGGAGACATGGGCGAGGACAAGCCGAACGAGGCCCGGCTTTGTGTCTGAAGGAGAGGAGAGGAGTAGCTGCGACTCAAAGAAACAGAAAGACAAAAGAGGCAGAGAGCGGCACTGAGAGGCAGCATTCAGCACACATCAGGGGGAGTGATAAGGACTCGGGAAAGAAGGGTTTGAAGTGTGGACTTCAAAGAGGCCGCGCGCGCGCACATTTCCAAAAATACGTGGAATAGAAACAGATGAGATCACTCGGCCGGCCTCGCAAAAGTGCAGAACAAGACCAAAGGGAGAAAACTAACATCATCATCAAGAGCAGCAACAGCATCAGCCGTGACATGAGAGGAGAGCAACAAAGACTGGAGAGACGTTGGGCTGCTGTCCCGGTGACGGGCCTGTTGTGAGGAGGTGTTCGGTTGTAGGTACAGTAAGTCTGTCACGCCGTATCAAACCTGGCACGTGCACGGCCAGCACTGCTCTGCCGGATCGACTAAAAATATCATCCCGAGTGTCTCAGAAACACAGCAGAGGTGATGTGCGAGACATTAAAACGGCTTTTAATTCACAAACAAGGATCCTGCTGGGCAATAAAACGTTGCACCGAGAGATGGTGAGGAGCGTGCACGTCTGGGAAAGTGGCCTCCGAAAGGACGTGTAAACAAACAGGGGGAACAGGCGCTCGTGGCTGTGTGTCAGTGTCTGGGTTTGATCACCCACCTCACTAAATCTGTCAAAGCCTGCGCGCGTGCGTGAGTCTGTGTGTGCGTGTGTGTGTGCGTGTGTGTGTGTGTGTGGGTGTGTGTGTGTGTGTGTTTTTCCCCCTCACCCAGCTCGTCCCAGAGCTGTCTGTACTTGTCGGTCATGGTGGTGCCCTGCTGTCTCCACAGCGCCAGCCGAGGGTCGGCCATGAACTGCTCTGTGATCAGTGTTAACATTCTCGCTCCGTTGGAGTCGCGCATCTTCAGCATCTCCCTCACCTGCAGGAGGAGGAGAGGGGACAGACCCGCACACGTTAGCAGTTTAGACCAGCAGACCAACGGGCAGCTGAGGAACACACAAACAGTGTGTCATGACATGATGGCGGCGTCACACGTCTGACTCGGCTTTCACAGGGGAGGCCGGATTATGCTGGCTGTGCATGATCTAGTTTGAAACCTGGGCCTATATCCCATTTTAGATAAATAATGGTAACCATCCAAACCCATTATTATTCTCATGTTTACTGCCTACCTGTTTTACTCCGATTAAAGTTTATGGAACTGCTTAATCTTTTCTTAAGTTTAACTTTGAGGTTGGAACATGTTGTCTGGCGACAAAAATAAACCCTGGTCTCAGTGGTAAAATCCTCTGAATCTTCAGAAGCTGGTCTTACTAAATCCATGCAAGATCATTTAAAAACCATGCATGTTTGTAAATGTTTTTAAATGACATTGGGGATTACACATTCTGAAGGGTTTTGTTTTTTTAGCTTTTGATGCTTAAAATGATTACATTTTTTATGCATTTAAAAGGCAAAATGTATTGACTGTATGCACACTTTGACACACATCTCTGATTCCATTTGTTCTCTTTTTTTTTTTAAACGAATCATCAGTCCACAGTGTTCACCTTGCAATCCCATGTTTGTTTTCACTGCTGACCACTCTGATATTGCCTAATTTTTTTCTTTCGTTTTGGATTGGACCTTTAAAAATGTTTTCACAACATCTAAATAGTTATGTCACTTCTTTTTTTTTTTTTAAGTTCTTCCAACCGCAGAAAAAGATCTTCTCTCTGGTCCGTAAACTGTTTATATATAAATTATTTTAGCAGGGGAAAAAAAGTTAAGCTTGTCAAAATCTGTGCTTTATATGAGAAAAAAATGACTGAAATCATACATCCATAACACAGGAGCATGTGTGATGAACAGATTGAATAAAGCAAATCGCCCCCATAACCCCTGCAGTGGCTGAATTTTCTTCCCTTTCTTTTATTTTGTCTCACTGAAAGATTTTCTGAGCTGAACAAATTGCAAGAGGGACTGCTTTATTGTAAACTCTGGTGGTCAGCAACTTCTTGTTGTGTAGCAGAAACCACAACTGCTCTTGGGTGTGTGTGCGTGTGTGTGTGGGGGGGTCGTATTAAATATTAAACTGATCAGCTACTTTAACAAAAACAAACAAGTGTACCCTTTTCTTGGGAAACGCAGTGAGAACAGCAAACGGTGTGTCTTGACGTTGGCTCCTCTCACACACGCATCCCAATACATGTGAATTTTATCTGTCTTTCAGACTAGTTCAATGGAAACGTATATTTGTCTTTAAGGATGAGGCTGCCACTAAGACCAGCCAGCTCAGGCGCAACTCTCATGGAATCATCAAATCACAGGTCTGGGGCAGTGCGCAGTTTTTATACCTCTGCTCCTCTTTACAGAAAGCTTTATTCTGTGACTGAGAATGACTAAGATACAGACCCCTCTATAGTGGTATAGCGGACGTCCTATGATGAGTTATATGCCTTAAGTAACTGATTTTTGGGAGAATAAAATGCAACAAAAAAGGGCACAAGAGAGAGGAAACTGTAAACTTAAGGGAAGACAACCCGAAGAGGAGGGTGGGTAACTAACGTGCTCGTTTCTGTGACTGATGGGGGCTTATTTGTGTTGTGCGCCTGTTATGTTTTCTGGGTCCCGACCTTGCTGAAGAGCAGGTTGAGCTGCTTGCCCGAGCCGTGGTATCCACCCTGGGACAGGAAGAGCTTGACTTGCTCCTGAACCTGCTCCTCATCCAGGTGCCAGCAGTTCTCATCATCCACGCTCGCCCCCGCTGTGGGGTCTGGTGCACCTACGCACGTGCACAAAAACATGGGTAAAAGTAAATTACCTAATGTGCAAAACAACGACATAATAGCATAACTTTTATATTCCCCCCCATAGTTTTATCTTTGAAAAGTCAGATCATAAAAAAACTTGATGTGGGTAACAATCTAAGTCTAATCACAGTCTAATCTAAGACATGTCAACAAACACAAAGACTCTCATCTCTTACATAATGATACAAATGGCATTTATATGTCGGCTAATACGGCACAGACGTTTGATAAATACAGCATTATTTGATCCAGTCTCGCACCAAAAGCTTTATACCTTACTGATGACATTGCAGCCCCAAAAAAAGACAAATGTATCCACTAATCAGGGTTAATCAAACTAAATGACACTAGCTTTTAAACACTGTTATGACTTTGACGTACTATACTCTAAATAAGACTTCCTATGAAGCACCATCTCTGTTATTCTTTGTAATCCTGGTAAGATATTCCAGAAAAGGCAGTTGACCCTTAAACAAAGTGCTGATAAGTGTTTAACCACGCATGTCTTCTGCCAGCTCTCGCGTGCACAGTGTGGGTTAGATGCTTAAATATAACATCTGCTTTGTGTATTGCTTTCCACATTTTGACTGATACTATGAAAACCTCCATATACAGGACGACGACGACGTAAAGAAGGGTTATCGGTGTGGACAAGGTTGTAGGCCTCAGCTGCCATCCTGTAAACAGAGCACTACAGTTCCCACAGCGCACTGCTTCGGTCACTTCCTGGCTCGTGTGTGCGCTGCCCAGAACTGCACCTGACACACACAGTCTCCTGCTCTCCAGTACACGTGTGACAGCGATCTGGTGTCTGGCTCTTCCTGTCTATTTCTGACACAGCTGGGCTCATTTCTGCTGCGTCTGGGGCTAAATGGCATCCACAAATTAGCGGAATATCAGAATCCAGCGTCCCGAGTGGTCTCTGGGAGGCAACGATTTGTTGTCGAAGGCGCAGTGCCATTCCTGTGGCTAGTTGCGATCCCATGAAATGCCGATCTTGTATTTGTGCATATTAGGAATATAGTCAGCTTTAAACATTTGTATGCTAATGCGACTTGATGGTTGCTCTCAGAATCTCTGTCCCCTGCTGTCCATGTCTTTTACACCACTCTTCTTTCCATGTTTCCTTCCTGGAAGTCTGTTTCCTCTATGCCTTTATTTCTCCATCAACCTTCCACTACTACACAGCGGGAGCTCATCAGCTCTTTCATTTAATCTCAGCTTCCTGTTCTCGCTGGTTCCTTTCCTCCTCCTCTTGCAGGTAAGCAGCGAGCACCGCATCAAAAACAGCAAATACGTGCCCTCCTAATCTCCGTCTTCTGTCTCCGTCCCTCCGAGGTAAACTGGCTTACAGTGTTGATTACAATCACGCCGTCTCTCCCGTGCTGTGCGGCTCTCATTAACGACTGCCATCGATCCTGACACGCTTTACCTTCATCACTAAATCAATACCTATGCATGTAAAGGCAGGAAGACGCCCTTAAAATGAGCATTCTCCTGTGATCTCGGACATCCCCCCCAGCGACCTCTCGCGTGCGCCTTTCCTCACCGTGGACTTGGTTGATCTCCGAGTTCTGGGACAGGATCTCGTCGGCCAGCTTCTGCGCGGTGGGCAGCACCTCGGTGTGGTGGACAGATATCAGGTACTGGACGAACTTCTGCAGCTGGTCTCTGCTCATCTGGAACAGGGTCTCCGAGATGGGCAGGTGCAGCTTGACCTGCTCGGGCTTGCGCACTCTGTAGAGCGACAGCGCCACGACGTGCGCGCAGTAGAAGATGTCTTTGTTCCCGCAGGTGCAGGTTACCGCGGTGATTTTGCAGCGGTCGAAGCTGACGCTGACGCTGCAGACCAGCTCCGGGGACGTGGCCGGGTCAGTCACCGTCCCACTGAGATGGAATCCTGTATGATAAAAAAAAAAGAAAGAAACGGGGAGAAAAGGCATCAGTGTTTGGTCAATAGAGAGCTCTTCAAACCACGTCTGTAGGTTTTCACTTAGTCGGCAGATTTAGGAAAAGAAAAAATAACAATTTTGATGATCGTGTTAAAAAAAAAAAAGAGTTTCTCAAATGAGGCCACAGCCTCTTTATTGAACCGTAAACAATTGCCTAAACCTACATAACCTGCATACTGGATCATTTGACTGAGTCACTGAAGGCCCCCTCTGATGAATGACAAAGACTAGAGTCAAGATTTTCTCCACTCAGTCATCCGCCTGCCATAGGCCTCACGTTTCCTTCATCATGAGATGCATTCAGGGCCCTGCTGCTCTCTCTGAGTAAGCGTCCGTGAATCTGACGCTCATCAATCCAACAAACCTGCACAAAAGCCGGCCGTCCACAACCAGTGTGATCCGAGAAAGCAATGAGGAAGTCGGCGGTGAGCGCGCCTGCTCCAGCATGAATTATACAGATTCTTGTTTGAATATAATGTTTGATCTTGTCTTACACTGCTATCTGGAGGCGGGGCAAGTCATTATGCAAGACGGAATATGAATGAGACAGGTGGGGTCCCCGACAGAGGCTTTAAACACACACTCATGAGCATATGAAAGCTACGGACGCGTGCATACACACTGAGACACAGTGTGAGATCATGATTTATTAATCATGGGAGGGGTTAGAAGAGACGAAGAGCAGCTTATGAATGCATTTATGTGCTCAGGAGAGATCTTAGAAATTCATGTGGACCAGGCAAAGACATGCATATCTTTAATATGTTTATCAAAGCACTGCGTGCACACATCAGTGTGATATAAAGCATACATTAATGCATGTATCAAAGGCTGTCCTCGGTTTGGTAAGTAGGGAGGTGCATGAGCTGAATATTTTATAGGATATAGCTGAAAATGGGCGTATGGTTGTACAGGCAAAGCTAAACAAAGGTCGGGTCAGAGTAGCTTCCCTTTCTCCTTTGTGTCCTGGAGGAAAACGAAGGTGAGGGAAGATGAAAGTTGACCGAATCGCACGCCGTACGTCCAGCACGGGCCTGCGCTCCGAGAGCATATGTGGAGCAGATGGAGGCGATCCGTCTGCAGTGACATCAGCATCGTAGCGACTCACACAAAGTCGCAGTCGGTTAGGATGCGGCCTGAGAAATGTCTTTGAAGGGCTGCAAAATGCAAAACTACAAAAGCATCAAAGCAGAAACGATAACGCCTTTTAGCATGTGCCCTTTTGCAAAACCTTAGTCAGCAGGAGGAGAAAAAAAAAAAAAGTGTTGGCTGCACATATCAAACAGGACACAACTGCAAAAAAGTCTGCTGTGGAGATATGCGTTTCCATTCTGAAGGCCAGCTGGCAGAGGAAGTGCATGTTTGTTAACAATATCCACAGAAGAGGGGCGTGGATCCAATATGGCAGCCGCCTGCATCTGCTGCAATCAAAGCCTATACGTCTACAGCTGTGGTAGATGGGGATGAGGTGGGGGGGGGGGCACACTGAGACAATCTTAAAGGAGACAAAAAGGTTTACAGGCAGCAGCCGGCTGTGAGGTGGAAAGCAAACATATTTAGCCGGGAAACGACAAGCAGATGAGCAAACGAGCTTTTGATTCTCTCGTCGTGGACGCGCACACCGGTGTGTGTTTGTTTGCATGTGTACGGCCCCGTGTTTGTAGAGCGGCCCCTGGTCCCCAGAAAAAAAACAAGAACATCGAAAGCACGTGAGGCTGAGAGAGCCCCGAGAAAAAAAAAAAGGGCCCCCGGTGCATCACACATGAAGACCCACGTTTAGCAGGCGACTTTAAAAGGCATCCGCGTGGTATTTTTTCCTCTTTTTTTCTTCCCTTTTCAAAGGGGGAAAACTGACTGAGATATTTTTTTTTAGATTCAAAACACATGGCGGGGCCTATGATGAACCAGCTTGTAATAAAACACTTGCATGTTTGAAAGGAAAACTCTGTTGCGTGTCCCTTTACTTTAATGGGCATTCTAACTCTTTCACCTTCCAAGCCCTTTACGTCCCCCCCCCCCCCCCCCTCTCTCTGTCCACATTCCCACAGCTCTTTCACTCTCACTCTCTGACAGATGGGTAGGTAATGAGTTTCGCCTTTCCCCGTCCAATCGTCTGGGCACCAAAAACTGCCCCCCGTGCCAAAAATGCCCTTTTAATTTAGCCAAGCGCTGAGTACAGGGATATTACTGTTTAGACACACACATGCATGCACACACGCCTCCCATGACTCGGAGCTGGGTGGGTATGAAACCTTCCATGTCTCATGTGCAAGCTATTAAAGAGCCTGGTTTCCCCCTCACCCGGCCTGCCCAGCACCTCTCTCCCCAAGAGCTGCTCGGGGGCTCTTTTCCGAGCATGTTCAAGAGGGCCCACGGTTGGCTTTCAAAGTAACCATGGCGGCCATTTTTAGAACAAGGCCTCAGTGAGGTTGCCCTAGAAACCCTTCCTGACCGCCCGGGTGAAATCACACTTGGCCCAGAGTGTCGTGTGTGGCGGCGGGAACACTGCGTGACACTGTGAGGAAGAATGAGGATACGCAGAAATGTATGAGTCCGAATTCTACAAAGTCCTGCGGACCACACACACTCTTTGGCGGGGGGACCCGCATCAAAGCATTCCTGCCCGCTGCCCCTTTCGCTCCATCTTTAGTTTTGAAATTGTTCGAGTGGCGAATAAGCCAGGATGCACTCATGACCGGCTAAGAACCACTTATGCCTATTCAGCCACAAAGAGCTCCAGAAATACTGGACTCTTCCCTGGACAGGGAGGGGCCTGCGAGTCCATCAACATACATCTGCGCTGACAGAAGAATACCTCCTTTATACGGCCCATAGAAAGCAGGGGTTTGCTTCCCACATGAAGGCGGTCGGGCGGGATCAGTTCTGGGCCTGAGAGGGTTTGCCTGCCAAGGCACAAAAGTGCACAGTGTCCCAAAATCACTGGCTAAATTAGATTGAGCGACATACATATATTTTCACAATTGCGTTAAGATTCCGAGTCAATTGAGAAAATTCAGGTCCAACAGTGGGAAGGCCATTAAGTTTATTGGCCGAATTGGTTCATGACTGACTTTCACCTAAATTTAACATGGCACCATGTGGTCCAGACAACACTTAGCAGTTGGCTTTGCGTGCAAATTTGTATTTGCGATGGAATCAAAGTGTATGATGGATTAGGTCAGACCAAACAAGGTGGAAGAAATGGGTCGGTTTGAAAGCGAGTCAACAAAAGCACAAAAAGGGGGAAAAAGGGAGAGAGCAAGGAGATATTTAAGGCCCACTCTCCCACTCAAAGTTCCACTTTACACATGAATCCAATGACCTCATGAGCTGCAGACAGACACAGAGTTGAGCCAGCTTTCACGCAGCCTGTCCTGAGCCAAGGGGACCACCTGTGGAAGACCGAGCGCTAACACGGGAGCCGACTCCGTGTTGACCGAAGGCGGCCTGCTAAACCTCACCGAGAAAAAGGTTTTGCTATTGGATGGGAATTCAATCCGTTTGGCTGGATTGAGCCGTGAGGCCCGCGTGAAAGGAGATCTGAACCACAACTGAAGAAAAGCAAGACAGCGGCGCAGGTCGAGGAGGGGTCGAGAGATGTTGGCGGACCCCCACCCCCACCCCCACCCTCACCCCCAAACCCTCACCCTCACCCTCCATACCTCTGACGCTCCATCCCACCCACAGCTAAAAGAGCATTTCCTACACCGCGGCTCCTTGAACCTGTCCAATTAATAAGGTAACAAAAGGAAAATACGAGGCCTTTCAGCCTGTTGGAGGGGCGGCGTGCATGCGTGTGTGGTCCTATAAGGAAGAACTCATACAGAGACTATAAACAAGATCAGTGTTGTTCTGCAGGAGACCTTGCTCCGGGCGTTTGAGTGCATGCATGAGTCCAAGGTGTGGGACAGGCTAGAATAACAGCGCTGAGCTCCGGGGCCGGCCATATTTATACTTTTAACCCGCTGTTGGAACGAAAAAAGTCTTCCTCCTCCTTGGGTGTGTTCTCTCGCCAGCGCATTCAGACACACACACACACACACACAGGCTCGGTCTGAACGGTTACCCCGACAGACAGAATTTAGCATAAATTAATGTTTTCAGCTATTCCATGAATTTCAATGCTTTTACTTTCCCATGAGATTCTGACAGCGAAATCTGGATGCTAATCGTCGAGGTGGCGGGGTCGGAGGATTTGTATGCAAGCATGCGTGCGCGTACGTCGGCGTGCGCGCGCGCGCGTGTGCGGGTGCGCTGATGGCTGTGTGGGTGATTGGAGTTGTCATCAGCTGGAGGTTGAAATGACAGTCTACTTGTGGGCCGCTGCCACTTAGTTGCCACGCTGCGGATCAGGAATGACTTGCAATTTTCCAACTATCGCTTTCAAAATGGATTCTAATTCTGCCGGATTGGGCCTGACAGGCAGAGCTGGTGTGACTGCTCCGGCCGGCTGATCCCAAACGTCGCTACTCAGAAAGCTGACCCATGCCGGGAGACGGCGATGCCTCTGCCCCGGGGATGGGAATGGGATACCAGATCAAGGGGTTGGAATTGTGGCTTTGATGGGCCATCTAATGCTCCAGGGGACGGCAAACACATTCGGGGGCATTGGGTGCAGCCAATGGTGAGGCCTTCATTAAACTATTAAATCTAACATTACTGCGAGGTGTGATTCCAGCCACCTGTCTGCGGTATTTGGCGGATTGTTCCTTTAAATTGCCTTATAACAAAGTGCCAGCAGGCAGTGAATTTTCCCTCTCCGGCTTGTACATTAACTATACATTATCCCGATCCATGTGATCCATGCGCAAGGTTCATTAGTGTGAATGGAATTACAGCTGGCTGGAAACAAATGTGTGTAATTAGCAGAGGTCCTGTCCCAGCAGAGCCACGCAAGCTATACATGGAGGTAATGGGATCCATCGAAAAGCCATTGTCTGCCGAGGGTGTCTCTAATGACAAACCTATGCAGCCGTGGTCTCGCAGCGGGAGCAGTCCCGCCTTTACCGGGGAAGCGAGGCGGCGTCCGCGTGAGCAGATCTGTGTCCATCTGGATGACGGCTCAGTCGACCGTGTTAAAAGAGTAAACAAAAAGCACACGGCGCTCGTCGGTTTTGGGAGAGGGGGGCTTGTCGGATCTTTATGCATCAACGGCGTGCGCAAAGTGCCAAGATGACATTCGCCATGCTTGTCACAAGTGATTACAGATGGTTCTTTCGTGCCTGATTTGCATCTTTTTGCTAAAAACAGCTTTCAGAAAAACAGCTTCGGCATGAAAGTTGAACTTAAACAAAAGGGGAAGGTTAAAAAAACAAACACAAAAGCAGAATAAAGTGCAGTAAAAACACAAAGTGCGGAGTATGCAGAAGGGGAATGTGGCTAAAGGTGGACGGGATCTATTTCCAAATGAGAATAGCTGGGCGTGAGCAGCACTGGACAGAAAACCTACCGCATGACAGCGCTTCACACATGTGCGAGTATGTGTGTGTTTTTTGCTTCGCTTTTCCAGGCCAGGAAATAACCTTACACTCTTTACCCTTCCCATTTCATTTGGAAAGTCACCCGACACACTCCACCAGACACAGACACACAACGACATGCACGCACACACCCGCACAACTCCACCCTTTGACACACACTCATGATGCCTTCATGCATGCACGCATACTGGCTCCAGTGACTCCCAGCAGTCAACCTCCTTCTGCTCACAAACAGCCCCTCCTCTTTCCTTTTTCTCTCTCCAATAACTGACTCCTCCTCCGTTCCCCCTCCCATCACACACACACACACACACACACAGACACACACACACACACACACAGAATGTTGCCTAGCCCTAAGCTGACCCGTTGTGTGTACTGACGTCACACACTAGACAAGGGAAGGCATCATTCCAGACAGACGCACACATGTGCACACGCACAAACGCACACACATAGCACACACACACACACACGCACAGGCCTCAGCCAAGGGGGAAACTGCATTCCAGCACAGGCACACAGGCACACAAACACACATCACCACGCCTGGCGGTGGGAAGCATGGGGAGCGCTCAGCTGTAGCAAGGAGGCGGGGAGGAAGGGGAGGATGGTTGGGGGGGGGGGGGGGGGGGGGGCAAAGGGGGGGGGGGGGGGTGTTTCAAAGGAGGGAGGAGGGAGTGATGGCTCTGAGCCAGTGTTCCTCTGAGCTCAGCACTTCCCCTTTCAGCTCCAGCCAGCCGCCAGTTTGCGTAACGCAGCCCATGCAGCCGTGCTGGCTCGTGTTTAACCCCTTCCCTCCCGCAGTCGCCGAGGTCACCCGCACTCTGGGCTGCCTCTGCCAGGGCACGCCAGCCTAAACCCCCCCCCCACCTACCCACCCACCCATTCCCTCTGCCCAACGTCCACAAACACAGTGTCCAGTTATAGCCACAATGACGCTGTGTACTGCTACCCAAAAAAGATGGAGGCAGACACATGTGCGCCGAAACACGGCAGAGGATTGGTACTGAGAGCACTCGCGGAAAAAAAAACAACCTCCCCCTGTGATTTTCAGCTAGATTGGTTCCAGAACACAATAGAACAAGACAAACAAATGCTCCGTCCTTAACTAGCTATCATTCAAATGAACCACTCAAAGGGGGATGAGATGGGAGGCCTCGCACGTCCGATTTGGCCCTCCTCTTCCTGAAAACCCCGGTGAAGTGTCATAGCTCACGCTAACCGCGGCGGACGTGTTCCACAGTGGCAAGACGGGCAGAGTCAGGGGGTGAATCGGGCGGGGGGGAGAGGAGGAGGAGGAGGTGGAGGAGGAGGAGGGGGTTTCTCTCACGTTTAATATCACTTGACATGCGTCATCCAGCATCTTTCAAAGAGCCGCTGAGCCTGTGTGAAAGCCGTGGTCCTGTCAGAGATCCTCTGCACATGTGTGCACCTTGGCTCTGCGTGCACACACACACGCACAAGCTCGCACAAACGGAACACAACACAATACAAAACAGAGGAGAATATTTCAGAAACCGTGCGCTGTGGTCGTCGGGCTGTTGCAAGAGAGTGAGAATAACCAGGATGAAGATAAGTGAGGGTTGGGGGGTGGGGGTGGGGGGGGTGCAAGAGAAAGGTTGAGCATGTCTCAGCTGAATCGAGGTGGTCGATTCACTTGCCTGCAGGCTATTCCTGTAAATATTGACGTTGATGTTAGCACCACTCTCTTAAGGATAAGCTATAAAGCGAGAGGGTTAGATTTACTCGGTGCAAACTGTAAGCATCAGAAATCGCACGCTACAGTTGGCCTCCTGCGAGTGTATTGAGGGGAAACGATTTGAGACTTTCAGGGTGAAGAGCTGCAACCACACAGGGGAACTGAGCTGTCTCGGTAGGTTTCCAGCTCTCACTCCTCTCCCTCTTTACATGGTTAAGGTTTCCACTCTCAAGCTAAAAGCAGGCAGCTGACATCAAAACCTTCAGAGAGACCTCTATTTCCCAGAAACAGCTCTAGTTTCATGTAAATAGCTGCCTTTCATGGGGCTACACTGAGATAAATTGCACCCTGCTGGACAAGAGGGAGACAATATCCCCCCTCTTTTGTTGTCATCTGCATGTGTCGCCATGACAACACATATCTGCCCGGGGAGATCCTGCATGCATGTGTGGGTTTGCATTCGGAGGTCGCACTTGTCGGGGCGCACACCCTCCACGTATGTGGGCAAACACGGAGAAGAGGGGAAGCGGGCGGGTCCTCACACACACACACACACACACACACAAACACAAACACAAACACACCTCTATCCTCTCCGGTTCTTTTCAAACGCACGGCTACATCGGCCCAAAAAGCTAGGAAAGAATAACAGATGAGGGCCTTTTTTTTTACGGCCTAGTAAAAAGAGATAAAGTGATCCATCTGTGGCAACACCTTTTCCAAAAAACCTCCAGTGGTTCACATGTCCAGTCGACTGGGAATTCGACTGCTTGAGGGATGCAACGATGCTAGAATCAATTTTAAGTGGGTTAAGGAAAATAGAAAAAAGAAAAAGCAAACCCACAATGAGATTACTATTGCACAGAGACAGCATCCCTCCTTCCAACTTTGTAAGAAAAGGAAAAAAAAGTGTGCCATTGTCCGTGCGCTCAAAGCATCTCCGGATAGCTCGCTAAAATTTGTTCAAATTAGCATTTTCACAGATGACCGGAGAATAATCGCATCCTTATGCAATTATGCTGATTATATCTCATGAGTGACTCGTGAAGTGAAGGGCTATGTCACCTCTGAGACCACATGAAACAAAAGCCAACTGCTTTGTTTAAATTTTACTAAGTGCCTGCACTTTGAGATCCTCATTACATTCATTTGGGCTGCCAGATTGCTGTGGGAAAGAGAAAAGAGGGGGGTTCGATTGGGATTCGTGAAAGGAGGGGTGTAAGGCTACCTCGCTACCGGGAGGCTGAGGGCCTGCATATTAATCATAAGGATGGGGAAGAATATGTGTGCGTGTATGTGAGAGAAACACCTCCCATGGGCAAGGCAGCATTCACCCATGAAGTAGGTCAGTGAAATTTGCCCAAATTAGGTCAGTGGCAGTCAATGGGTGCCGTCCTGAACGAGAGAATGGACGGGAGGGGGGAACGGAGGGAGAGTCTGCGAGGTCGGGAAAGAATAACAAAGACACCTTTTTCTCAGCTTTTGAACTTTCGGATGAGGCACATGCCGAGTTCCTCGTGGTCCGTGTCCTCAAACGTCCCCTATATCAGAATAAGCGTTCGTCGCATTGTTTTGATTGAAAAGGCTTCAATCAAAAGCCATTTATTCACACCCTGCTCCTCATTTCTCTGTCTGGCAGGTAGCTTCTTTCTCGAGAGCCTCGGATTTTTCTTCTTTTTTTTAATTTTTCTAATTTCCTGCCTAATCTGTAAAAAAAAACGCACTGGGATGGAGATCGTTGTGCGATGTTGCTGGCAAATGGCAGAAGATGGGAATCTTTGAAGTCTCTGTCACGTTGTGATTTGCTTTCATCGTCCTGTATCTGTCAGTCAGCGACACGAAAACACGACTCCAAAGGAAACTGTTGCTGCTCCTTCAATTTCCTCTGCACACGTAGGACACAAAGGACCCAAAAAGAAGGCGGCGGGAGAGACAAAGGCTAGCCCTGGGCGCCGGACTGATGGGAATGGGCAAAAATAAGAATGTGAATAGTTGTAAGGGTTCCGCGGACATTCTGACGAGGTTCAGCTTGCGCGAACTGACAGAGGCTTCGTTCCTGGCTCCGCTGTCCCACTTCTAATCAAAGAGAATGCACATCCTGGGTATAGCTGTGGGGCACACTGTGAACTTCAGTCTGTCAGCCTTCAGTCAATCATTGCAAAGCAGTTGGGAGTCAAAAAGAGGGAAGATCTCTGATGTGTGTGTGTTTTTTGTTTTTTTATTTCCGATGTCTGCTCGCAAATCTGATGGCGGAATTTGGGCCTGCACCTAATCACATAAGCCTCGCTCTGACAGCCGCAGAGGTCGGGGATGATGGAGAGAGCCTCTCTTCCGTGGGCAGTGATCAAACTTGAGCCCGTGGCCTGTCTGGAGATATGACAAGGCCCATTTCCCCCTTTCACTACTTCCCCCCCCGTCCTCTCCCGGCTGCCACTCATGTGTCATATGCTTTCCATCCTCACCGGATGCGGGCCTCTGAGTGCTGAGTGTATGCCTTCGTGCTGGGACCGGGGCCTGTCCGCTCAAGTTAAAGAGATGCAGGGAAGCGGGGACAGAGGAGACAAAAGAGATGCGAGAGGGGCGAGAGATTGGCAGGGCGTTGGAAGTGGCCGACTGTAAAAGCGAGGAGTGTTGCTGCGAGTAAAGCGAGCCACAATGAGTTACAGTGACTAATTCTGCTAGCCAGAGAGAGAAAGATGCCTGGCTATGGAGACTGGGTGTTGGAGCCAGAGAACTGAGCTGCAGCCAATCTGGATGAGGCTTAGGTCCAGATATGTTGGGACAGTACCAGGGGCCTAGCTACAGCCTGTCAGCGGGGAGGAGAGGGAGCAAATGAATTAGCAAAAAGAAGAGCAGGAAAAAAGAAAAATAACAACAAAAAAAAAATAGAGCGAGGGCAGGCTTGAACGAAGAAGGGGTTTTGAGGCTTTTCAGCCGCAGAGTGGGATGGAGGGGGGGGGGCTGACTGGAGAGAACCGCTTGGAGTCAGGCAGAGCTGGAGCCCAGGCCCAGAGGCAGGGCCAGAGCCGGGCTGGGGCTGCTGAGAGGAGCCAGGACTGGAGGCCAGAAGAGAGAGGGAGGAGGGCAGAGAATTGGAGGAAAAACTGTGGCGGGGCTGGGGCTGGAGCCGGGGCCACGGCCAGAGCCAGAGCCAGGGGCCTCGGCTTTAGATTTAGTCAGCTGTTCCCCTGGCCAGCAGCTGGAAGGACACGAGGAGAAGGAAGAACGGGGAGGGGAGGAAGCAAGGGGTGGTGGAGGGGGGGGGGGGCAGCACTGTGACTTCACGGGAGAATTTGAACCGGGGGGAACCGAGTGGAGATGGAGAATAAGGAAGGAAAAAAAATAAATAGCACGGCGATAGTGAGGGAGTGGAGAAAGGAGAGAGAAGGGAAGAGGGTGGTGGAGGTTTGGAAAGAGGACAGTGGAAAAGCCATTAGATTCCTATGAGAGAGAAAACAGCTCAGAGAGCCGGCAGACTGACAGAAGGTGGTTAAGGCTCACTGGCTTCACAACCACTCTTCTCTTCCTCCTTTAGTGATCCTCCTGCTCCCTCATTCCTTCCCTCCTTTCTTCCCTCCCTCCCTCCATCCATCCTCCTCCTCCTCCTCCTCCACGCGTTCCGTCACCAGTGAGCTATTCTCTGGCTGCAGCCTTTTCACGCAGTTGCGCCTGAACAACAGCCCAGCTATTCATTACGCACGACCCGCAGGCATGACCCTCAAGACGCACGCACACACACACACACACACGCACACACACACACGGGAGGATCCCAGACAGGTGCCACACACTCGCCGCGCACGCTGCAGCAGAGGGATCAGACACAGCTAGAAGGGGAAGATTCACACACACACACAAAGAGGATGAAACGAGAGGACAGAGCTCTCCGAGGCTTCCTGGGATGCACTGCGGGGGGAGGCTATGAGGAATGAAAATGTTGGGAGTAAAAACATCATAGAGAGGAGGAATAATGATGTAATTAAGGCTGCACGCACACACACTTTGTTTCCATATAAGTGGTCAGATGAGATTTGGAGTACTGAGCAACAAAGTGAAGGGTAAGGGTTTGCATGGGGCAAGCAGCCGGTGCTAGCAAAGCACTTTATAGCTTATTATATTCCATTCAGATGGACCGGGCGTCTGGGATAAAAGCATTTAGTCTGTGCCTTGGCGAGTGACTCAGCACTTGGAGCTCTCGCAGGTGGACCCTCTCATAACTGCACAATGCATATCAATGAAGTGATCCACTCACTGAATATGGATCACTTTCTTCCTGAATCTCGGCCTCCGTTCTCCTCCTCGGCATTTCAAAGCTCTGTGCGTCTGAGGTTGGATATAAGTGATTCCACCTGCCTCTCAAAAGACTTGGTCAGAGGAAGCGGGAGGAAGTGGGGAGGGGGGAGAGAATGACTTCGAGAATAGGCCAACTTTTCTTTAAAATTAGGGGGGCAATTAAAAATTTGAGGGGGAGACAGAGGGATTCTGTCATTACTGGAATAGCTGACCCACCTCCTCTCCTCTCTTTTAAGAGTTGAGATGGCAAACAGCTCCTCCTCCTCTTCCTCCTCCCTCTATCGCTTCCTCTCCATCACTCTCCTGCCTCTCTACGGCTCTACCTCCACCCATCTGGCCCCTTCCTCTTCGCTCTACCTCTCTGCAGCTCCAGCCTCCCCTCGGTGGCGGCTAATGGCACAGGGATCCAGCGAGGAATATAGATCAGTGCGAGATGGATGGGGCACCGGGAGCTTCGACCAGTCCCGTAGGTCCCAGACCAAAGATTAACTAAATATTAGCTGACAGGAAGAGAGAGGGGCCGGGGCGCAGCTGCAGCTGCTAGTGCCACTGCTGGCCGAGCACACGGCCGTTTTTAACCCCTTTTTGCTCCCGGGAGGAGAGAGAGAGAGAGAGAGAGAGAGAAAAAGGCACGCGATAAACAAACAAGAGATGCAGAAATACACAAAACGCTGTGGGTCAAACACACTGCCATCCACGCACATGCGATCAGAGGCACCCGGGGACAAGAAGTCCACTAATCACATTCTCTCCTCCCCCCTCTCTGTCCTGCCAAGGCGGATGGCGAGGGGGGAAAAAAAAAGGAATAAATCTTTATTAGGCAATGTGTCCCTGCTTTATCGATTGCTCGGCTCCTTCCCTCCCCTCCTTCCACTCAACCCCCTCTCTTTTCTGTCCCCTCCTTTTGTTATTTTAGGCGTGTGTCTGCCATCCAGTTCAATTGAGTCGGGGTGTACATCAGAGAGGACCATTACCCACGTCTCCCCGGGCTGGGGCTGTCACTGGCTGAGGGGAGGAGGGGTGGGGGGGTTATAGGGTGAAGTGATTTAGCCACCCAAGAGGGACAGCTAGCCAGCCAACGGCTAGTCAGAACGCCAGACAGACAGACGGACAGAAAGTGGGGCCTGGGTGAAGACGCAGGCAGACAAGATGGCAGTGACGCGTGGAACCAGACGGCCATCCTCAACATGGCCCAGTCAAAACACTCCACATCTCACATAAACAGAGGTCCAGTATTCTTCTGAGCACGGCGCTGACTTAAAACCCATTCTTCCTGCCAATTTCCCCCTTCAGCCACAAAAGATAGAAAACAGCTCTACGCATTTTCTGTGAAGACTTAGCCTGAAGTACCAAAACTAAAAAAACAGTGCTAAACATTCACAGCGTAATTGACCGTGGACTGAATCTGGCCTTTAAAAGCACCGGACTGAGATCAACGGCCCGCGTATGAAAGCCACACATGCCAGATGAATTTCTGCAAAACGGGGCATGCTCAGCCCTAAAAACATTCCAGGAAAACATTCAATTGAGGATCATTTAGCAACTTCAGAGGAAAACACCAAAGGAAATAGGCCAAGTCTTGTTCTCTCAAACATTCTAGACAGTGGTAAACAGGGCTTCTAAATGTAGAAACAGCAACAGCCCCCGAGGCCTGGATGCAGGCTACTAGCACGGAGCGCGGCACAGCGCAGCGAGGGAGACGGGAGAGAGGCAGCCGAAGCCTTCTTTTGGGAGTTCAGACACAGGAAGCACTGTGGAAACATCTAGATAGGGGCAGTGTAAATACAACGAGTTTCTGTTGCATGGTTTGGGAAATGAAAGTGGAAAAATCGAGGAGGGGAGAAACGGAGACCATGAGAACTTGTAAACACGGGGAGGGAATGCGTGGAGGAGAGGGGAGGACAGGCGTGGGGGCACAGAGCTCAGGAGGAAAACACAACGACGCGAAAAAGAGGAATGAATTAGGCAGGAGAAAAAGTAACGAGGAGAAACGAGAAAGAAGTCCCCCCCCCCCCCGAGACAAAACTCTTTTCAAAGACAAACAAAATTCCCTCATCGGCTGAAAAGCCTGGTCCTCCTCGCTTTGGATCCCTCTCATTCTCCTTGTGTGTATCGCCCTCATGCCTGGGGAGCTTTTCAAGCTATATTCAGTCCCCGCTCTGCCACGGAGCCATGAGTGCATGTCTCACATGCCACACGGCCACGCCATCGCTGGAGCAGGCCCGGCCAGAGGCACCTTGCATTCCCTGGACCTCCTCCTCTACATAGCTCACATGGCACTCTCGCTGGGCAAGAAAAGCCAGTGGGTACTACGCCCTCCCTCCCTCCCCCCTCTCCCCCCTCCCACTCCCGATCTGGCTCAGATTCCTGTTTGTTTGACAAATGGACTGGGCATGTTCTTTGTCTTCCCCCAGACCAGTCTCTCAGGTGAGGAGCTACTCTTTCTATGGGGGTACCTGTACTATGGGACCGATCTTTTCCCCTCGGTCAGGTGCTTTTTGTCGGACGGACGTAACGTACGCAAGGGGGTGGCCTTTCAAGCAAAAATAATCAGCCACCAGAGGGACGGTCTGACCACATTGACCTCTGACTTGGGTAAATCCCCGTGGGTCAAGTGAGGAGGTCAGCACTGGGCCGGCTCAATAGTGGGGGAGGGAGCGGTCAATGAGTGAACACCTCTGTCAGTGTGTGTGTGTGTGTGTGTGTGTGTGTGTGTGATAGGGGTCAGGAGCAGGTAAAACCCTCAGCCTCTGCTTCTGTTTACTCTAAGGCGCCTAGTAAGTGGCGCCTCAGCAATGTGAAGCAAGCGTGTGTGTGTGTGCGCGTGTGTGTGTGCATGTGTGTGTGTCCAAGAGTGGAAATGAGATAGGGTGGGAATGATGACAGACGGGAATGTCATCCACCCTCTTATCATTAACGTTCCTCACCTTTATTCGGCCTGACACACAGAGCCATAAACACCCTCAATGAGCCATTAACACACATCGTGCGCACACACGCTGATGGTCGCACACAAAGCCAGCAGAGAGAGGGCAAACCTTGACTCGCAGAGCCGGGCCTGTGTTTGGATAAGTTTGTGCAGGAAGCGGCTGCCCCAGGTAAATCCACCAAACCGGCCCTCGCGCCAACATTAACAGTCCACGCTGGTTTGTTAGAACACAGAAAATGTCCTTTTAATTTCAAAGCGTCTGACCGCGGCGACTCTAATTTAGATCAAAATGTCAGGAAATTGTCGGGGGTGGTTCGAAATGAGGGGCCTTTAATGCCACATGGATCAAGACTCTGCGAGTGCGGTAGTGATTGTGTGCGCGAGCGCGCGCACAAAAAAATGCTTGTTTGCCGGGCTGCTCGGGCTTTGGGCCGATCCAAAGGTTTCTGGCTTCTGGGGGGGGGGGAAAAACAGCTGCTGACCAAACACAGAGTGACTCTGTTCGGTGGCAACACTGAGAGCATATGTGCAGCTTTTAACAAGCACTCTCAAACTGCGTTCATATACATACGTGTCAGAGCCCCCCCCCCCATCCCCGAAACCCACTGTACATCCACTGAATGTAGCATGCAGCACGTTGGGCTTCTTTATGCTCAATTAAGCAGCCCGTTGATAGAAATAGTTGTTTTTTTTTTGTTAGTTTAAAAAAAAAAAGAGGGAATGCAAGAATCAGATATGAGAACGCCGAGTGCTGCATTCCCCTGTTGTTGTTATTGCCAAATCGAAGAGAGGGGCAGCTGGTAATAAAAGCCATTAAATCAAATAGGAAAAATGGGTTTTAATAGGACTCTTGTCACTGTGGATTTGGGAGCCTTTCTATCGCCCGCTCCCCGTGCGCTTCATTCCCACAGAAGAGAGGGGCAGCCGTTCTGTGAGAGGAGGACTGGATTCCTAGACAGATTCAGCCAGCCGAGGAGCGGTGCTGACGCACACCCAGCAGCCACAGTCTGGGACAGGAGACAAGTCATGCTGGAACGGGGACCCAGGGCAGACGTTACAGAGATCAAGCTGAAACTTTACGACTTTAGCTGGTTTATTTAAACAAGAGTCGCTGCGCGCGGCTCTTGTGGTCTTAATAGCGCGCGGGGTCATTTTGGAAGAGAGGCCTTTTGGGCAAATGGGTGAAAAGCCTGGCAGTCTGGCAGATGCGAGGCGACCGGGGTTGGACCGGGGAGCGATGATTTAAGAGGGGAAGGGAGGAGACAGCCATGTCTGGGACCAGGAATAGGACTGGGACAGAAGCTGGCTCCAGTCAGGTAGACGGAGTGGAAAAAAAAAAAAAGAAGCCACACAGACTTCTTGCTCGAGACGCCAGGTCCATCATCTGGTGGGACATCTTGGGTACAGCGTAGGAAAAGTGGAAAAATAGGGGACCATCGGGGCCGGGTGGAGGAGGGAGAGCATGGTCGGCTGACAGAGTCGCAGTCTGGAGGTAATAGCCTCTCTAAAGCTTCTTCTGGGATGAAGGCTGGACAGACATTTGTAGAGGATACATCAAATAAAAATGGGAACCCTCTGGAGAATTCCAGCTGAGAGCGGGATACAGCTATCAGAAGAAAGCGGCGGCCATCCATCACTTAACGGGTGCTGCATGGTTTTTATCGCGTGTCAGATATTTTGCTTTATGGGCTCCATCATTAGAGACAACCAGACGGAGATGGCGCTCTGGCTGAGGTTCACCATCACGCGTCTCAGCTTTACTGTCACTTATAGGAAAAGCACTCCGTCCAGCTGCTAATGGGGAAAGCTTTTCTTTCTGCTCTTCCACTCTAGTTGTCAGCTACAAAACATCTATCTATCTAGCATGAAGCTAAAAGTGATAATGTTTGAACAATATCGCGTCAGTAATGTGGTAATACCAGCCAGGAGTATCAGATCTGTTCCTCGACATCTGAGCGGCCCCATCTGTGCGGACATGTTCTCACACAGAGGTAGACCAAGCAAAATGTGTTTCCACTGCAGCTGAAAGGCGTTCTATCATCTTTCCATTCAGACAGTAATAATGGGAGCGAGCTTCTCCCGGGCTCTCAGGTACACACAGCTAAAAAGAGAGAGAGAGAGGGGGCATTTTCCCCAAAGACCCACCAAACACATGCAGCGCCTCCCCCTTTCTCTTGGACAGCCAGATGTTTACACTTGCTCTAGGCTCAGGCATGTTTTCACGATGGTACATGCCCAGGGTTAGTCACAGGCCTACGGCCAGACCCGAGGCTCCGGAACCTGGATCGCTGCCCCAACCAAAAACCTGGCCCTTTGGAGCTCGGTCCAGCGGCCGGTGTCTCAACCCATAGTTTCAAAGCGCGAAGCTGCTTCGGCGGTGAGTATTCCTTCAGGTCCGGAGTCGCGCCGCTTCGGCCTCTGGGCAGCGCTCGGTCATCTCGCACTACCGGGAAACACGCCTGGAAGCTTCCCCGTCTCCTCGTCTTTGGTAGTGGGCATGTGGGCTCCTTCCCCGTGGGCATTGTAAAAAGATAAAGGAGCTCTCTGGCCCAAACGGTAAAATAAAACCAGATCCACCAACAAAAAAAAAAAAGAAAAAGAAACAGCCCACACACAAACAAAAAGAATAAGCCCTCACCCATCAAAAAAACTGTGGGGCCTTGCTGCGTCTTGCTGACAACATGCTAGTGCAAGATTAATGTTTCACATCTCAGTGTCTGCGCCTTCATGGACAACATGCTTGAAGATTTTGGACCCCAACAAGTCTCTTTGAATGGCCCCGGTGAAGGAAAATGTGTGTATGTATCTGTGTGTGTGACTGTGTGAGTGAGTGTGTTCTTGCACAAACAGGCACAGTGTTGCTTCAACTTTGCAAGTGGCACAGATTTCTCCTTGGCATTTGGCTCGCTGCTTTGTAGCGCAAACAATAACCTCCTAGTGTGTGCAAATAGTCTTTGTTTTATCGGGCCCCTTTGTTTCGCGGCGTTGTCAGTGTGTCGACTTGTTGTACAAACGCGCACATGCCGCCGCAGCTCTGCCCGAATGCCAGGCACGTACTGTAAGCCATCCCCAAAATGACAAGCCCATCCACGGCCTCTCTTTTAAGGAGCTAGGTTTTAGCTTCTTGGTTTTCCCCCCGTATGCGTTTTGAAGATTGGGCCCCTAGAAAGAAACGGGGTACCACAACCCTTGATGCCTCGATCACCGTCTGATTGACAGTGAGACGCACACACACACACAAAAAAAAAGAAAAAACTGGGGTGAGAGAGAGTAGATGACGCCGGAACCTAATTAAGAATCTCCAGAGCATGAACAAATTAACCTGAGTTATGAGCATGCAGACGCAACAGAGGAGACTCGCGCGTTCACACGCCCGTACACACACACAGACACACACACACACCGGCCTGCCTCTGGAATAAGCTGCGCAGAGGAGGCTGACATTCACACTCAAACAGGCGTGACTGCCGCGGACGTCCAGCGATATTCTAGGCGGCGGAAAAGGCGAAAGCGTCCCGGCCTATCTAGTCCAGCACCACCGGCATGGAAAATCCACCAAAATAGTTTGCGGGATAGAGTATCTGCTTTCATTCCGGTGTAATTTAAAGCAGCCCCAAAGTGGCCGGCTCGTTACTGTGATTTGGGATAGGGCCGTGATAAAAATGACATGTGAAGAAGAAGAAGAAAAAAAAAAGGCCTAACAAGGAGAACTGGATAAATAGGCTGAAGCATGTAGCCTATGCTAATCATAGTGGAGAGAGCGACATATGCCAGGCATCAGTATGTCTCTCCTCGGGGACATGGGGCTTATGGTAACAGGATAGTAAAAGTGAGGTGGTGTGTGCACGGGTGGGTGTTATGTTGTTGATGTTTTTGTTTTTTTTAACCTGAAGCACAAAAAGCCTGCGGGGTAAAAAAAAAAAAGGTGGGAGGGGTTAGAAATAAGGAGATGGGGGCTCAAAAGGAGGAGGAGAGGGGGCCGTCCATGCTCTGAATAAAAGAGAGGAGAGGGGATGAACTTGACCCAGACTGGGGGCCTAAAACAGGAAGGAGGGTAATGAAGTGCAAACATGCTTTGTCATGCCATGTTAGAACCATAGGATTAGAATTCTATAATTAGAGGACGGGGCTCCGTAATGCTAGCCTTCCTTTCAGCGTGATGAGCTGCTGAGTCTAAATTACACAAAGGGACCAGAGAACAGATGCTTCGATCAGGAAAAAAAAAAGCAGAGAAAAAAAGGCTGCTCTGGAAGTTTTTGATTCCGGTAAATGATGCTCAGCCGGCACGGGGCAGGGCCCCACCGGTCAGCTGAGGGAAAGCGAAACCCAACAAAGCGGTTTCTGGGATCACAATATCGTTTCTGTGGCAACATTCTGGAGCTGTTCTGCAAAAGCAGCCTGCACGTTTGACTCCTCTAAAGTTCTCGAGACGTTGTGGCGCACAGAAACTTTCCCGGCGGTGTGAGATTAGCTGTGTTCCGCTACCTGCTGGGCAGGTGGAGGAGTGGGGGGGGTGAGGAGTGTGCCGGGAGGCCGGGGCTGCCTCGTATAAGCCCGCTATAACCGATGAGCAGCACGCCGCTCCATAACACCAGCACACATATATGAATATTTATCCTGAAGGCTGGCATTGGAACAGATGAGCTCGCATGGGAGAAAGAAGAAGCCATCCATCTCACTCTCTCCCCATTTCTGAGCTTCATTCTTTACTTTCATACATCCCCTTCACTTGCAATCACCATTTCAATGCCTTTGCCCTCTTTTGCATTTTCCACCCACATTCTCCCTCTAGGCATCCCCTCTTTTTCGTGATATCACCCGATCTATTGCTCTTACCCTAAAATGCCATCCCCCTATCCCTTTTCCTCCTGCTGTATGGAAGGAGATGGAAGAAAAAAGGCGAGTGATTAATGTCTTTGAGAAAAAAGATAAATAATCACAGGAGACTGGGGGCTGGTAGTTGGCCTTAGGGGAGTAAATATGGAGAGTTTTATAGCTGCTCACTTGGGAGAGAAGGAGACAGAGGAGAGGGGAGGGGAAGGAGAGGAGTACAGCGACAGCAGATCCATTCAAGTATATTAGCTTTCCTCCCCATACACAATAACCTCCTCATCTATTCTATTGCGCTACTGTCTTTCATCATCAACACTGCATCCCATAACAGCGACAGCGCAAACACACAGAAGAAGCCACACGGAGCCGCGCACACGTGTGTGCGCACACATAAACACCCTCCCGATCCCTCAGCACTTTTCTTTTTTTTTTTGTGTTTTTTTTTTTCAGACCAGACCCACTGTATGTGTTTGATGGGCCAATACATGTGCTGTGTGATGTGGCTGACAGCCCCCTCCCAAGCTGCCCTGCTTTTAAGTCCTCATCCTCCAGTGGCTGCCTGTCCCCTGGAGTAGATTGCATCTTTTATTTATCATTTGCTCTTCCTTGGCTTTATCTTTCCAACTGAAAAAAAAAAAAAAAACATTCTAGGGCAAAAATTGCAATCAGCATAACATGCCCTCCTCCTGCTGTGTACTCGCCTGTCATTCTCCACTCTCTGTGAGCATGCGGGATGAGACTGACAGCCCATGCAGACGAAGAGCCACACAGACACGCATGTACAATCCCCTCTGTGCTTATCAACCCCCCCCCCTTCTCCCAAACACACACTGACACACATACTCTTTCACACAGCAGAAACAAACCAAACACAAATAGCCACAGAAAAAAAAAAAATGACCCCGTTGTTCTTTGTTGCTATTTTCTAAAGCCTACACGCATGCATTTCTGCTCGCTGATGCCTCATACTTTTTTTTTTTTTATTCCACCTCGGGCTGAGTGTTTAGCCTCCTGAAGCCCCCGAAAGAGTGAGCACATAAATGAGTCCAATGCTGGGGAATCTGGTAAACAGGCCAAAGAGGGAGTGAGAGCTGCCTGCCTGTCTGCCTGCTCCATGGCTACTATTGTGCACTGCACATTCTCTGAGCCCACAAGAGCTGAAGCCATCTCCACACAGATTCTTTGGGGGGGATAGTAAGCCAAGAAGTGAGTGAGGACGAGGGAACAAGGGAGAGAGATTGAGAGGGTGAGGGAGGGAGGGAGGGAGGGAGGGAGGAGGAAGATCATGCATAAAATCTTGTTTGCAGAATGCATTAAGATTCAGATGAACTGGGGAGGGTAATGGGATTAGAATCCTGAACCCTTTCCAAGGGTGGGGAGTCGGATTGACAGCTGAGTCTATTGCACTGACGAATGCAGTGAAATATTGTGGCTCTGGCAAAAGACAGGCAGCCAGGCAGAGAGGAAAGCAGGGGGTAGCTGAGCCCGGAGCACGCCATACCACAAATAATGCAGCGGTGAGACCCAAATACATCTTTGTCTCTACCAGGTGCATATAGTTGAGCTTCAAGTGAATGTTGGGAAGGCAGGCAGAAAAGCTCCAGTGTGTCTCACAAAGGTGTTTGGCAAACAAAACAGAAGCACTGTGGCTTTAAATCACCGTCCCTCCCACCCTTTCTAAATATCGTCTATTTAGCCAGCGGTGAAAAGATATAGGGGGCTTTTGTCTGCGTACCCATTGGTGGGGGCATGAAGAGCTGGAAAGACACAAAAATAGGAACAAAGTACTAAGCTTCCAATTGGAATTGCTCTGGGCCATTCAATGTACACAGCTCAGTGGGTAAAAACAAGCAGAAGTGGGCTACTATTACGGGCTTATCTGAAAATAGGCTATTCTCTCACGTCTATAGGGTAGACTGGTGTGGCAATAGCCTGCATTGTTTATCATAGACAGGGCTATGGGAGGCAAGCGCGAGCCCTTTATGAGACTGCCGTGTCTCCACGGAAAATGAAAATAGCACGAGCGCTGTTCCGCAGCAATATTTTGAACCTTTTAAACCCACTCACCGACTTGCAATACGTTGTCCACCCAGCCATCCTCCAGCAGAGTGACACCCCGTAGGAAAGGCAGCTGGGTCTCGTCATTATTGTCCCCGCTAGTTCCACTTTCCTCTCCCCCGGCGTTGAAAGAGGAATACATACAGATCTCCTTCTCGCTTCTCGGGAACGACCAGTATACGATCCTCCGCTGGACGGGCTCCGGGATCCTCTCGAACCGCTCCTCCACCCTCTGGAACGGCCACTTTTCCGCCACTCTCCGCGCCGCGATGTCGAGCAGCGACTCGGGGTTGTGTGTTTTTCCGCTTCCCGACCCTCCCGGAGCGGACCCCGCGCCGCCACACAGGACTCCGCCAGCCCGCTGCCCCTGCCTGCACGCCGGGTTGTAGCCGGGCCGGCAGCAGAGCCGCTTGGCTGAGGGCTGCTGGACTCGCTCGGCCATGTTCGCACCGCTTCCAACCTGAAGCGCAGTTCCTCTCCGATCATATAAACGGGATAAGGAAGAGAAAAGGGCAATCTCGCCCGATTGTTTGCCGTACATGGAGAGGCTGGCCTTATTTGGTAAAGTGGGCGGAGCTTGCAAGTTCCGTGAAGTCCTTTGTGTTGTCAAAGTAACGGGGAGGGGCGGGATCCTGGAACGCGGCCAGCGCACGAGTGGCGCTATAAAAGGAACTGGAGGCGGAATTCCCGAACGTCGGCAAATCCTTTGTGAAGCCGTTCGGGAGCGCGAGGGCGGAGCCCCGGCGGCCGACAGACTTTGAAGTTTCCTTCTTATTTGAGTTTAAAGGCGGGGACTTAATCCAGGGGCGGCCTCGTAGTTTCCCACAGGGGTAAAAGGGGGCAAGAAAACTGACTTTTTCCTTTGGAGCCAGAGCTACCACCCCGGGCTCCTGCTTCTTCAATAACCACTTGATGGTTGTTTTTGAGGCTTAGGTTTAAAGGACTTTCAGCTGTCAGAGGCATAAAGGCCATGGGAGGAGTGGAGGAACATGGAGATATGAAGCCAGTCATGCTTGTCCTCTGTGAAGATTAGCTGTTAGCCGCCTCACTGCAGTAGTCGAGGTACATTTAATCAAGCCTGCCATTAAAACGCATAAACTCTCTCTTTATTTACCTTGATTTAAAAGTTTCTCACCTCCTGATTTTACAGATGTATACTAGGTCAACTATTCAGCCTTAGAGAACACACATGTGTTGGGAGGGTCTTAGAAAACAAGCTTGAGAGCAAGTTAGGTTGAGTTTATTCAGCTGATAGCTGTTTAAAAGAGGTTTGGATTTCTCCAGCTGCAAGAGGTCCATGACCCAGTCAGCCATCTTAGATATAGTTCAAAGTTAACAACACAGGCTCTAGATCCAGGTATGTATGATCCGCTGATATTTCCTAATGGCTCCTCGTCTAGTTTAAAGGAAGTGAGACTTGATTTTTGGTGCCTCATTAACTGTGTCTCTGAAAATTCCTCCATGTCTGGCCAAACCGTACATTTTTCTAACAACTCTTACAAACGAACCAACGGGGCTTGCTAACTATAAACTTGTGGTGCAGCTACTTCCCCTACCCTGTCTGTGGCAGAGGCCCCCACTCGTGTGGGAGAAATCAGGGGTTAGGGTGTGGTTTCATCCACCACCCCCTGCATCTCCCATGAGAGACACACCAGAAGCAAATGATTAAACAAAAACACAACAAAAAAGTCACCATACTGGGGATGTTTGTTTTAATTGTCCATAAAACTTGGCCAGAACTATGCTGGTAAAACCGAATTTGCGTTTGCAATGTGTCTGCACACTGCAAATGTTCCCAGCTGCCCCTCTCCTTCCTCTGTGAGTAAGTCTAAAAGGCTGGCCTTTGAACCACGCTGAAAGTGATCCATGCCGTATGGACGGAGCAGATGTGGCCTAACCTGATTTGGTTTCAATACTTCCCCACAGGAAGTTCACAAAGCCAGCAGGTCCTCCTTTGTTATGTTAGTCATTTTTCTCAGAGGGCCAATGGAGCGTTTTTTGCCCCCCCCCCCACCCCCCGTACACAGTTGTAGCCTTATCATCTGTGTTATTCTCAAAATATAGCATGGTCATAAGTTTCAGGCTCAGCTAAATCTAAATCGGGTAAAGACAAAATCTTATTGTGCCAAAGCTTTTACTATTGCTATGTTATTGTTAAGTGTTTTATCTTTTCTTTTTTTACATTCATCCTGGAGCTATCTATTCATTCTCATGTCATCAGCATGCTGCATCAAATGCTTCAATTATTATAAATGTTTTATTTGATTTTAAGTGATTAGCATTTTAAAAATGTTTAAAAGTACGTGAAGTAGACTTGGATGTGTTCTTTTGAGCCGTAGACTATTTGGTGTAAAATTGCATCAATAAGAGCTACACGTGATGTGATGATTAGCACAGGGATTTTCTTGTTCCAGTCCCGACTGGTGGCTTTCTGTGCTGAGTTTCTGAATTCCACTCTTGCCTGCAGGCAGAAGGGAGAGACAGCATCCTCATTGCATTCCAGAATTGGATAAAGCAAACTAGAAAAACGGATGAACATCAATATCTCTAGAAGCTTTTATCACTGCTGCATCAAACTAATGTTCTGTATGCTTGTAAAACTTCACTGGATTTTGAACTGTTAAGCAGGTTTATTTTCACAGTTGCGGGGAAATGTAATGGACAGAACACAAGAACAGTTGGATTTGATATTTTCTCACAGTGTCTCACAAATTAAGGACTACATTGACCAATAGTCAGGGGTTGTGTCATATCCAATCACGTGAGAGGAACGATGTTGCTTTCAGGTTATATTTTTGTAAACGTCAGTAGTTTTTCTCACAACAGAGGAAAACAAAATTCACGTGTTAGTTATTGATATGTCCCCGTCCATGGTTTCGGGAGAATCGACTTAAACCTAAATAAACAAGCAATACTGCAGCAAATCTTTTTTTAAATAACGACGTACGTTGGTGTCTAAAAGGAGTCTTTGCAAATTACAAAACGGTAAGAGCAATCATTGCCACAGACTAAAAAAATAAAATGTAAAAAATCAGTAACCTATTTAGTCCCTACCATGCTGTGCATATTCAGGTAGTCTTGCGGCCATGCGAGAGCCCTGACTTCAACAACAAATTAAATAAAAAAAAGACTTGCGTTTTCTCCAATTTTGTTTAGGTTCAGTGAATGCCTCATGAGTTCATACAGTTGTACTTCCTGGACCAGGGAGGAGCTGCTGGTTACTGTCGTGGAGACAAACACAAATCTCTGCTCTTTGGTAAGTTTATGTATTATTTATAGCATCTATTTACCCTCACTAGATGTTACGAAACATCCATTTGATATGGCATTGATTTTAGGATGCAAACTCTTAACCTGTTTAAACCGAGAGTCAGTGGTTTTACTCCTGAAAGTTAGGCCGTTACAGATGGAGAGGTAAGCTAGAGGCAGCAGAAATGTATGTACGTTTTTAGTCACATAAAAAAGGTAAACACCATTTGTTATTGCAGATGATCTCAGTTTGTTCGCGAAAATTGCAAGAATAAGGGCTTCGCTAGAAGGTAATTCGTAGTTGTCTTAGCATCGGTGAACGCTAGCTACACGGGGGCTGATGCTAGCTAGCCTGTATGCATTAGCAGGAAGAGGAACGGTGGTAAAAACGCGCAACAGTTTGAATGGAATGGGATAATATTGATTTATTTATTTTTATCAGTTTATTTTTTACAAGAGTGATCTCCGTTAAAGGTTGGGGATTTTATAAAACTCATTTAGGATAGACTGGATCCACTAGGAGTATTTAAAGATAGCCTGAGCTAATGTTTGCTTCAATACCAGTAACACATTTTGGAAAACGTAAGATGTAAAGTTTGACTACACTCTTTTTAGGTTATGTTTTGTTTCCTCATTCCAGAAGCAATATGCTCTGTCGCAATAAGGTCGGTCCATCCGTGTTATAAACGAAAGGACCGGCTTACTTATTATAGTCAGCAGGTCGGTAACACCTCAGTTATGACTTTATAATGATTAACATACTGTTTTATTTTAGATCATGGAAGGAACCTAGTTGGTCATCGTTAGTATTCAGTCTGTGATCAGGGTAACTTTGTTGTAGAGTTGTTTTTTGTATTACTTTCTTTTTTTGTTGCTTGTTAGTTATGAAATGAGTCATTGTCCCGAGAATCTTTTTGCCATCTTTAGTCTTGGTTGAAATAAAATGTTTGGGCAATAACAAAAATATGACCTGCATCAATAACATTTAAGGTTACATTTCATTTGCTTACTTGACCCCCCTCTAATATCCCAAGTGGTCCATTGTGCTGAGATTGTCTCTATCTCTCTTTTTATCTTTATTTTTTATAGCTCCGACTGATCCGGGCAGTTTCTCGTCTCTCTCAGGTTTGCCTTAGCCCGTTCCTCACTGAACAGGATGATTGACGTGCGAGCATGGGCAGAGTACGTGGTGGAGTGGGCTGCCAAAGACCCCTACGGTTTCCTCACCACGGTCATACTGGCTCTCACGCCTCTCTTCATTGCCAGTGCGCTGCTGTCCTGGAAACTGGCCAAGATGATCGAGGCACGCGACCGCGAGCAGAAGAAAAAGCAGAAACGTCAGGAAAACATAGCCAAGGCCAAAAGGACCAAGAAAGACTGAACTGCTTGCGAGTAGGATGAGGGCATAAAACGAGGGATGACAGGTCATCGCACCCACTGCCCTCCTTACTCCATGTGGTGACATGGTGCCCTTCCTTGTCCAGTTCCAACCGTCAACACAGGGTCACTATGCCTCATGTCCAGGAGGAGGGCTGCAGGCCCCTCACACCTGACCGTTCTGAGATGGACAGTACTGCCTAGAGGAGGCTTGCCTGGTGAGCAAGAGCTCAGTGATCGTGTGTTACTACAAATACTTTGTGATATTGTGCAGCTGTTGCAACACCTTGCATTCCAATGCTAACATCCCCGTTCTGCTGATTTGACTTGATGCAATGAGCATATTGGAGCTTTTAATAATCAGTCATTTGCGAGCTAACAAAATGATTTTCCAATAAAATTTCCAATATTGATAAGAAAATCTGGTCTTCGTGGATTTCATGAGAAGCTCTCCTGATGCAACATTCAGCCAAACCTTCAACAATGAATCAGATGGCATTTATTCACAGCTCAACAGAAGACTTAAATGAAAAAGAAAATGGACATTTACAAATAAATACAAGTCACGAGAAGTTTATCGGACAGAGAGCAGCACTAACTGCTGAATCATTGAGAGAAAAGATAAAGGTACATTTAGCTGAGCAACTGCATCTAGAAAAGAAAAGATGTGAAACAACTTACTGCCATAGAAGAACCAATGATTATTTGAAGTTTTTGTAGTTCAATTATCCTCTGTTAATAATTCAATTATCACTGTTGGCAGGAGGTTAGATAAGCAGAAAAGTTGTTGACTCAGATTGAGTCATAGAGGAGTTTCAGATACCAAACCTCAACGTGTTTTTTGGGGGCTTTTTGGTGGATTGCGTTACAGTGCAGTGATGTTTCAGTCTCTGTTGATGTCTCAGTCTATTTCTTGGAGGAGGGCATCCAGGAACCAGGCTGAAACGCGTTGGCGGTGCTGGTTGGCTCCTCACTGATCTCCTGCTTGCCAAAGCTGGTGGCAGCTGCGTGGCCCTGGCTCACAGTCTTTGCAGGAGTTGCCACCAGACCTTCCATGTACTCTTTAGCCTGTAGAGCCAGATCTTTCTCCTCCACCTCCCTGGCCTTCACTTTGATCTGCTCCCTCTGTGATTCGTTCTCCATTAGCTCCTGTGCAATAGAGATGCACGATCATGTTATATCAGGGTATCTGCATCGGAACCAAATTAGACCATTGCATTTAAGATATTTTAGCACAGTTTAGTGGTGTAATACTATGACACAAAATAATTAAGAACCACAAATAGTATTGTTATCTAATACAATGATTGACAACAGAAATATGAAGAACCAGTATCATGAAACCCAGGACCAGGCTAGTATGAGAGGACTGATGGATGGATGAACTAATCAAAGACTTACACATTTTTGTTAAATGTGTTCACATTGGGAAAATTGTGATGTCAAATTGTGTGCCACAAAATAAAGCACACAAACAATGACTGGAATATTGTTTACAGTCCTATTGAGTTACAGAGCTCCACGGTAGGCAAGAAATAGGAACCTAAATGAAGCTTCTATTCTCGTGCCGTGTATGAAAATTGGCGATATAAAGAAAAATATTATCAGTAGTAAAACATCGATATTCACATCGATGTATTACTATTGTTATATCAATACTGTATCAAGGTTCAATGCCATTATCTATAAGGCTTAATAGCATCTAACTACCACAGAACTGACAATATGGCAAATGCATTTCCCTACAGCCCTCTCTTACCTGACATTTGCTGATCTACAAAGGTCTCTGCAGTTAGAAATGTTACGAGCTGTCCCCTGGAGAATAGTAAAAATGGATCGTGGCCCGATCATTACTCGCTGGAACCTCCAACCTGCTAAAGCCGTGATAAGTCCCCATCATGACTGAACCTCCTCTCTCTCTCGTCTCCGAGCATTTGTTCCCCACTAGTTAGAGGCGAATCATGTAGATGTATTCAACAGCTTCCAAGAACAAATGTGTGTATCTTTAAAGCATGAAGCAGAGCATTCACTTGGAAAATAACAAGCGCCTTCAGTAAATCCACAGTACACGCTTTTAATAAACCCCCGATTAAATATGTTGTACACGAGGCAGACTGCTCCGCTAACAGGATAGGAGGCATTTAGAAAAACCAACAACCGTTCCAACTCATGAAAAGAGTTCTAAACTGAGCCGTCAACTGGTGGAACAGTTCCCCCGGCTCAGCCGCAGCTACTGTCCAGTGATGTTAGCCCCGCCCTGGCTCTGGGAGCCAGAAAGGAAGGGAGGAATGGGCATAATGCTGTTGTGTGCTGGCAAAACTGAAGGACTGGAAAAGAGAGGGGAGTTCCGTGGCCAAAAAAACCCTTTTTTTGGGGGGGGGGAGGAGGGAGACAAACATACTGAGCTGCTTTTCCAGCCTGTTAATGACAGGATTTAATCCAATCAATTTATGTTGGTTTGGAGCAGGAAGAGAGGGAGCATGACAAGGGGTAGGGTAATGTGCTGGGAGTGGAGCCTTGGCCACATCAACACCGTCCAGCTGTCGATGGCAGCTATTGGGCAGACGCGAGGCAGAAAATTGGAAGAGAATGTTCTGGCAAAGACGGAAGGGGATGGCACCGGCTACTGGCATGGACCGAGGACAGGGAGGGAGAGGCAGATAGAAAAGAGTGCCTGGGCACTGGCCTTCCAAGGGATTTCCTATAGACCCACATTTTAGCAGCCAAATCATTTCCAGCATTCTCACATTTAAAGAGCAATAAACCCAGTGAGAGGAACACAAGGGGAAAAAACTGCACGGCTTTACCATTCCCACCTCGGAGTCTGCCAGAAATAAAACACAAAAAGCTGAGATGCCGGCTTCTGCTGGAGAGAAAAGAAAGTAAACTAGGACATGGTGTCAGTGAGCCCCTTGTTCTGAGGCTGTTTCTGCTCTCAGCCTTGCCGTCAATGCGCTTTAGCTGCTGTTTATTTTAGCACCTGTCCCCAAAAGTTCCTGGATCCACTTAGAAAACCATAACGTAAAACAAATCAAAGCCTTTTGCTTTTCCCGTCTCCGCTTCTTTTCCCTCCCTTGTAACTAGTCCCCCAGAGTCCAACCATCAGCGCAGCGGGGGGCTAGGGGGGCGGACGTACCTCGACGGAGGGGGGCTCTTTCCGTCTGCCTCGGATCCAAGCTGGAAGAGGAAAAAGATGAAGAGTGAGAACACCCACGTGAACATACGCTGCACAAACAAAACCTGCAGTCATATTTAAAGGCTGCAGCTCCAGCATCACAGGGTTTTAGGGCGCTCCAGTAGCTCTGGGTAACCAGTGAGAAGCCCCGCTGGTTGGTTATTTTTAGTTTGTTTTGTTTCATGTCACTTAGTAAACTACAGGGAAACATGCAGAGCTATACCAATGGTAAACTCAAAGCATTAGCGCTGCTTTGGTCTAAGCAGAGCAGGGCCACTGAGCCGAGTCTCAGTAGAGACGCCGGGGATCTTTTTTCTGATCTTCAAATTTAAAAGTACATGCTCTAACATTCCTCATCAATACCTCTGTCCCGCTTTTTCCTCCTGTGTGGAACCATGTCTGCCTGTCTCTTTATCTGTATAACAAGCTCTATTTTGGCTGAGCTGGCTGCACAGCAGAGCAGGTTAAAGGGAGCAAGAAAAGAAAGAGGGAGAGAGATTTTGTAACTCTTCCCCCAGCTAGCGTAGGGATTCTGGGCCTCTTTTATCCCTCGCTTATTTGCATCCTGATGAAAATGCATGAGGGATGGGGCGAAGCAGGATGAGGGGTTTAAGGTGGATAAAGCCAGTCTGAGACACAAGGAACAGTTAGTATCCAGTTGTAAGAAATCTGAAAGTCTATTTTCTGGTGCGGTTGTGTAACACGGGCAGAAGGCATCTTTGACAAACTCCTTCACAGCCCCCGGCCCGTCCCGCAGGATGAAAAAAAGAACCAGATAAATGAATGGATTATCCAAAGGTCCCTGAAGATGCAGCCACGAATCTGTCATTCCATTTTATTTTCTGCAGCACTTTGAGCACTCTGCTGGATAGCTGCTTTGTTAGCGCTGTCATGTATCCATGTGAGGGGTAGTTACAATATGCAGCACACACGATCCGGTCCAAACTCACCATCCCACTCCATCGGAATGCTGCCCTCCATATATTCATGCTCTGCAGGATTGGCCGGCTCCACCATCCGCTTGGCACGGACCAGCCTTCCTGGGGAAAAAAAAAAGAAAGAAAGAAGGAAGGAAGAAAGACAGCAAGTGTGAGTTGGCGATGCTCGCCCATGATGCCCACAAAATGCAAAGGGATACAAATAAACACAAAGGAGTTCAGACACAGTGCTCTCCGGCTCACAGACAGACGCACAGACACGCGGAGGGATGACAGTACGGTGACAGGCCGTGGATGATTACCTCGTGGCCCTCGGGCCCTTCTCCTCAGATCTCGCTGAGTGGCTCCAAATCTGGGCTAAGCCTTTATGCAAATGAGCCTTCCTTAGACCCAGCCAACCACGGACCCCCTTCCCTGACAACTTCTTCCAATCACGGCACTCCGGCTAACAATGCCCTCCAAAAATCAACATTAAGCCGAGCAGGAGACAAAAGAGGTCAGATATCACAGCGAACAGGAGAGGCACGGGCTGCATGGAATATTAAGTGCTCCTCTTCCCTATCTGTATACAGCACGCCGCTCGCTAGCAGCTAGGCCACCGCCAATTATTTTGGTCAAATCTGCTGATTAGACAAGTTTGGCTGGCACACAGTGACATGGAGACGAAGGCAGTGGGGTAGGGGTGGGCTACAGAGACACAGAACAAGAGAGGGAAAGAAAAATACAAAAAAAAGAGACCCACTTCGGTGCCTTTGTGTGGCGCCGAGGAGCGCGATTCAGTTCTCGCTAATAACAAGAGGCGTGCTCCCGGAGCTTCCCCCTCACAGGTAGCCGGGTGTGCGCATCCATCGCCTCCATCCCTCCAAGAAATGATGAGGCACGGAAGGAGGAGGTAAAAGCAGGGAGGGGGAAAAGAGTGATGATGCATGGCAAACATGGCTCGAAGGAGAGAAAATGGATGGGCAAGAAAAACAACACGCTCCAAAACACAGACAATCTGTCAGGATTCCATCACAGTTTCTGCGCAGCTGACTGGACACGGACAAATGGAGGTAACCAACTCCACGCAGACTGCAGACTGATGGCCTTAATGTGCACTTCAGCCATAACAGATAGCTTTGGCACTGGGATGGATGAATGATGGCGCTCTAAAAAGAGGCAAAAGTGAAAGTTGTAAAGTGGCTTCACTCTCTGTTTTTTGACAAATTTCCATGAAGAATAATAAAATTAAAATAAAAAACGTTTCATACAAGCGCTGTTCTGTAATTATGTCTTATGAGGAAGATTCCTTTCCATACTTTATCTAGCTTCTATAGTAATCAGGTCAGCTAATTAGGCTAGTATTGCTTTGGCTCAGCTTTGGTTCCCACTAGATTGTCACTGAGGGCCTCACAGGTTTGAGCTACGCAGCCTTAAGATTTTTTCTCTGTTGCAGCAAGACTTAAACACTGTCTTAACACCTATGCTGCTAAACTGGACCAACAAAGAGTAAAACTCATATGATCCTTGCGTTTGTTAACATGCATGCCTTTGAATTTCCTGAGAAATCCTTTCATAGAAAATGCAGGGAAAAAAATGACGGCAAACAAAAAGCTGTGTCTGTGACGCTCGAGGTAACGCCAACAAATATGTTAACAGGTATGTTAATCTAGAGCAGATCACATACATATTTTCTCTGGGTGTGGGTGGTAACAGATCAAAATGGTACAATTGTATTACAGTCCCAGCATGCACCGTGTTTGACTACAGCTAATGCCTATATAATAGGCAGCAAGAGAAAAGCCTACTTTCCCATAGTCTCTTCTGGGTTACATATCTCCCTCCGTCACACTCCAACATGGATCTCCTCTTGTCCTGTTGTGTTTGCAGCATGACTAAACCATTTCCACAACATCTCGTATCTGTGGATTTTATTGGAACATGCAGCATGCACGTGCATTTATGAAACAAGCTCTCTCGTCCCATCATATAGACGCAGAGGGGAGGCTTGTTATCCCGACTGAATTTAATTCCACGCTCGCTGTAATTTGTAATCTAGCTTAACTGTGTGAAATTAATACAAGAAAACATTTTTACTTAACTTATAATCTGCTGAGAAGCATTGCAAGTCCTGGAAAAGCTGGAATCTTGACGGTAACTTAATAGCTGCGAATTCTTGTCATTTGACAGATCAACAACTTTGAAATGACAAAAACGATGAGACAGGTCAGTCAGCGCTATTCAACTTTCCACTATCATCAAGCTGGGGATCCAATATATTATATTATAATATGATCTATAGACAAACATTGTTAAAACTCCGTCACTTTCAGAAGCTTCCTCTGGAAAATATTGCAATATGTTTAAATGTCCTATACAAAACAAAATTCAGACAAAGAAACAGTAGGTCAGAAGACCCATGGATCCAACCAGATAACCGCAAACTCAGCGATTTGTGGTTTTGGAATGCTACACGTGTGTCAATAAGACAGACGGATGCGAGAAAATCTTTACTTTGGAAAAAACCCTCCGTCTCTCCCAAATGTTTCCTATTGTCCAATGATTGACTAACTAGCACAGCTCCTGACACATTCAGTCATCAAACTGGGTGTAAGGGATCCGTCTGCTTCACAGTCCTGCACCTCCCGTCTCCCCCACCTTGAGAGTGAGAAAGAGAGGTACGTACGGAGGGTGTTAGGAGCTCTCCATCTCAGCGGGCCCCTTTGTGACAGGTCTGCCTTCTCATCACTCACTGGGGGAAAACCTATTTACCAGTCAAATACACACGCACGCACACACACACACACACACACACACACAGACATACATACAACTGGCTAGAGAGCAGGCAGATTAACCTGCGGGACAGGAGCGAGGACGCTGCCTCTTTACCGTGAAGGACAAACGCAGCACTGCGTTGGAGAGGGGGGGAGGGGCCAGTGGCAGGAGGAATGAAATCCCGACGCATAAATATTTATGAGCCATCTCACCTGTCTGAGCACAACTCATCTGTGAGCGTGGCTGTGGAAGAGCAGGGGGGGGGAGGGCAGGGGAGGAGACGGGGAAGCGGGAAAGGGTGAGGGGTTGCCGTGGCAGCCACACTTCAATCCTTCCCATTCGCTAAAATAAGACATGATGCGCTCTGAGGGCTGATCTTTGAACCCTGAACACACCCCGCTAAACTCCATCACCTGCTTCAGCACTCACACACACACACACACTCACACACACACACACAGGCAACATAAAACCCCCCTACCTCGCACATCAGCTCCCCAGTGAGTACTCCCGGGGCGACCTGAGTGGTTTTTCACCTCCACAATGTCATTGCGGGCATCTCGCGCCGCCTCTTTTTTTCCTCCTACATTCTACTCTTCGTGGCGGTCGCAGATGTCGGGGGAAGCACACTTCAATCAGCCACATCTGGGCAAGAGGCGTCCTCAGAACTCACACCTCGGAGAACGCCCCCCCCCCTCTGCTGCCGCTGACCCCATCTGGCGGGCTGCGCCTCAAGCCGCCACCTCAGCTCACGCTAACGTCCAGAGCACGAGAGAGAGAGAGAGAGAGAGACCAGCTCCACCTGTGAAACCGAAACATCCAGCTCGTGCTCGGCCGAGTTTACTCCTCCCCGGCTGAGTTGTGTGCGGCGTAATGGACAGCTTTATGAAGATGGAGTGATCTGATAAGCGCCGGGCACCGATACGGGCGCCCTCTCCACATCTCCCACCCTCCAATCTCTTTCTCTGTTAAAAAAAAAAAAAAAAAACCCGATGGAGGGGATGTCTGAGGCCAGTAACCATGGTTACCCATTAGCCAAGGGCCCCGTTGATGTTGGATGAGGTTTAGAGGGACAGGGCCAGTCGTGGTTCCGCCGGGCTCCGGTGAGAGGAGGAGCCTGCCGCTGTCAGCTCTCATTCTCTCTGTCCCTGACTCTGCTGAGTAATTCACACAAAAGTGGTAAACACGTTGAGGAGAATACTTTTGATTTCCACTGTGTGTGACTGCAGCTTTGGTGAGGACTGGAGGAGACACTCCGGCCCCCTCTGTCTGAGACCACCCATCCTCGCGGGCAGCCCCAGCCCCAAAGGGTTCTGAAAAGGCCTGTGGTGAGCCAGGAAGTAGGCATTCCTGGTGTTGCTTTGGAGCTGTATGGATCCCCCGCCCTCTGAAACAGCTCTCCTATAAGGCTGTCCAGCCCTTTCTGTTCACCTCTGCCACTCCCTTTGTGCCCCCTTCTTCCTTTGCCCTCCCTTGCACTATAATCTCCTCCCCAAGCCACCGCTCCGTTACCCTTAACCTATCTCCACCTTCTCTTTCTCCCCTTCTTTCCGCCTTCCTGTCCCACCCACTCATTTCACCATCTTTCTGTCAGACACCATTCTTTCACTTGCACTCCCTCCATTCTTCCCCCACTCTATAATTTCACCCCATATGTCAGCATCTCCTTTGTTCTTTGTCACTCACTTTCCGTACCCCACCTTTCTCTCCACCCTCCAATAGCCTCCCTCAGCCTTATCTTCTCCCCTTTCCCTTTTCTCCTCCTTGCCTTATTTCTCTCTGCCTGTCTGCTTTATTAAAATATTCGGGCTTGAATAAGAAGCAGCAGGCTCCGGGAGCTGCCTCCCTGTGTGTCAGCCTGTCTGTCAGTCTCCCTGGTAGACTCTCCTCCCGACAATGGGTCCTCAGGTGTTAAAACGTGTTGGACGTGAACCACATTTAGCTCACCGGCAATTCTCGTTTTTTAAATTAAGGTGCAGGTTTCCTTTTGTCGGCACCATTGATTGTGCTGAGCTGCGAATGAGTTTGCGGCAGGTGCAAAGTAAAATTAATTTCAAGTCACAGATATTCTGATGCGGATCTGCCGCAGATAGGCAGTGTTTAATGGACCTGCGAAACACTTGAACCACTCGTATTGGATCTAAGCCTATGTGAAATTGCCATTGAAAATAAATGGGGCCCATCTCTCACTTCCAGCACCAATTTCTTCAAATGCCTTTTTAATGAACTAGTTAAGCCATCCATGATGGACCACAACATACATATGCAAATATACGCTTGGCAACCAGAACGCGGCTAGATGAGCTAAATCCTAGAACGATTAAACAACCTTCATTTAAGCCCCATGTATTGCAAGGCTGCTGATCAATTAGCATGATTTACCGTATCGGCTCTGGACATAGTGGAGCCGGTAAACACCGACTTGGTGTCCTACTATAGGATAGACCTTCCTTCATCGCACCCAGGGGATGACTTGTGGCAGAATAAACAGCCATTTGGACCCTCGTCGCTTTCCACTGCGAGTCTTTCCGCAGAAATATGAGGCTTGAATTAATGCTCTGATGACACACAGCCATCTGTTGTTCTGTTAAGCGTGTTAGGGCATGAAGTGGAGAGAAAACACACAACCGCTCCGTCTTTTTCCCCTTCTTTCTAAAAAAATAAATAAATAAACGAATAACAACACACAAATATGAACACAAACGGGGTGTGTAGCCGTCATGCTGCAAAAGCACACATAAACAGACACAAATGCTTGCGCTAATGCAAAAGCACACCCCTCCTTCTCAGTCCCCAGAGTCACCTATTCTGTGAAATAGCAGAACTGAGGCCTTTTCAGTTTCACTTCATAGAACAGAGCTGGGGAATCAAATAAATAATAGACAAAGAGAGAGGGATAGTGATAGGATGACGAGTCAATGCTTCTTTTCTCTGCAACAGCGTGCCGCACCTCAGAAGAACCTCCAAATCTCCTCTATTCTCCACACGGTGGAGAGGACCAATAGATTAAAACTGCATGGCACACACAGCTAAAATGAATAGCGCTAAAAATACATCCTTTTCACGGCGACATGAAAGGAAACTGCCTTTCCCCTGTCCGGTATTGAGCAGCCATTGATTCCAAGACAAAGGCTACACCTCCTCAAAGAGGTAAGAAAAATAGCAATCATACAGGCAATTATTTTCAAATGTGCCTGCAGCAGCCGATAATGTCAGCGCGCCTCTCTTCCTAAATAAAGGGAGGGAAGGCAGGCGTCAGAGCTGCGGGCCTGCTGCTGAAGACGAATGAGCCCATCCTGAGAGCACTGCGCTTTCATCTGGGCAGCATGACATGGCGCCCCATGCGGTGTGAGGCAGTGGAGGGCCTGGGGGACAGAAGTGCCCGGGAAGATACAGAAATATAGATTCTCCATTTTGCTCGGTGGGGACAACACCGTGGCGGGGACCTTGGAAGAGCAGCGGTCGGATCGCCGGTGGCTTTTTCCGAGCCCTGCCACAGACAACAAACAGCGGGCCTCTGCCGTCTGTGAGCCTCTCTATGAGGCGGCGCTATACAGTTGGCCATTACGGCTGCTGGACCCTTTTTTTATTTGACAAAAAGACATAGAAATCCTTTATTTCAAGGGGTGTACTTCATACCCAGGCCTTTTCATTTTGATGAGGAGCAACATACGAGGAGAGGGCTTTAGAAAGCTCTCTGCAGGGTCTATCTCTCCACTCTGTTGAAATACTTCACTGGAATTACTTCAAAGGCAGAAAATCCAGAGGCAGCGATACAGGGGAGGGGCTCGGGAAGGAAGAACTATGCGAAGACAAACAAGAGGGGCAACCTAAGGAGACGTTGTTGAAATAAGATTGGACACAACCGCGTAAAAAAAGAAACAAAAGTTGTCTTCTTTTGCCGTTTCTGTCTCGGCGACCATTAGCATTCTAACGTGCAGCCTCTCCCTGTGCGAGTCCATCCCTGGCACTCAGAATTGCTTACGCCCCAGTTTGTTAAAGTTAACAGACTGAGAGAAGTAGAAAACGAGAGCAGCAAAGCATAAAGGTAAAAAAGGGTGGTGTGTTCAGCAGGGACGGCCAAATAAATGAATAGAAGAGGTGGGCAGACAAAAGAGAGAGAGGCTCCTCACCTATTTTAACTTGTGCACTGCAGTGGAAAACCCTGCGGTCCATGCCTTAAGGCCCTGAGCCCCTGCTTGGCCTATCACTTTAAGATCAAAAAGAGCTCGCTTTAGCAAGACATATGGACTGAATAATGCATCTGCCTTTTTTTTTTCCACAAGGCTGAACAGAGTGTGTTGGAGAAAAAAAAAACATGCAAATATATACAGCATATTTTTTCTTTACTGTTACTGATTAATGCATATATGAGCCTGTGTTTGTGCCTGTCAAGTATACACAACAGTGTCTTTAAGAACCAGTTATTCTACAAACCAGCCTGCCGCTCCACGGTGTCAGTCATTGTGATGGGACATTGCATACTTTAGCCTGTAGCGTGCTAGAAGACGGCTTCTGTGATGTCTCATTTGAATTGTCTGACAGCCAGGGGTAGAGCAGCAGCCTTGTAATGAATTATAAATAAGAGGTGGGTGAAAGATTCCTCACAAACTGCTGAGAAAAGGTGAAGCACAAAGTCAACTTCCATCAGAAAAAAAGGCAAGCACGCTACCTGACAGAGGTAGGTAGCCGAATTAAATTCGCAAACAGAATAGCCTGGTTTTGTCCATTTAGAAAAATGTCTGTGAATGTTTTCACTGTAGAACATTAATTCATTTTAGGCAAGAGAGAGAAACACTCTTGGCTGCGTAAAAATGGACCATAAGAGGGAGACAAACACAAGGCGGTACTGAACTGTGCAGACTACAAACACAAATATCAGAGAAGAGACGTAGCTACCTTCAAATATAAGAATTCCACAGAAAGCTTTCGGTATGAACAAACTCATACAGTCCGTTTATTTGACCACTCAAAATTGCTTCCACGCAAAAAGCCACCCTCATCCATTCACGCACACATATAATACCTCTTTATCTACACATTTATATGGTATACACTAACACACATTCATACGTTGAGGCAATGCGGGGTTCAAATCCCAAGAACTCCCCCACGAGTGGTCAGGGCAAGCCACAGATCGAACCCCTGACCTCCTGAGCCGCAGAAGACAGCGGGCCCCAACTGTTCTACAGTATCTGTCCCAAAGCAGTACCATTGTCTGAGACTGACAAAGAGCTTGCTCTTTGAGCAGCAATTACCGGCTGGTGACCTTCTAATGAAGGTGGATCCCACTCCTGACGACCCCTTTAACCATATCCATGTCCGAGATGCACAATCACTGCTATTTGGAGAGAGAACGAGAGATTTAGCTTGACCATCATGCCTGCCCAGCCAGTGGACAAACTTCTTCGTCTGTAAGACAGAGAAAGCACAGAGGACACCACAGGCACCCCAACACAGATGAACCTGACACAGCCCGTCTCTTTGGCGCAGGCAGTAACGATGCTGTGTCTCAGTGGGGCTATACGACCTCTTAATAAATCCTTCTTACGGACAAAGACTCTTTGATAGGCAGCGCTGGGGGAATCATTTCACCTTGAGCACTTGGTACAGAGGAGTTGTGTATCATTATTATTAATATCATGGTATCTTACATTTAATTAAAAAATCAGACTGTATAAATAAATACTCAAAAAGCAAGTTGTCATTGAGACTGGTGCGCCATCTCGTGGCAACGTTATAGTACTACAAAAAGTACTATATGAAAAGGGTAAAGGAAAGTCAAAACCAGAGTTGCATTACGAGATACGGTTATGACACATTTTGGGCAAACACAAACGTGCATGTTTAAAGAGTTTGAACAAGAAATCAAGAAGAGCAGCTAAAGTGAACGCCAAAAAGCAGATACAAACTGGGCTAGTTTGGTTTAAGCGAAGCAACAAAAGTCAAAAGATAGTGTCAGCTACGTATTAAAGCATCAACCTGCTTTTGATAGCCTTTTATCGACAGCATAGTCATTTGTCTGCGTGTGTTAAATAGTAGACAGACGCATTACTAGCTAATCTTAGCACGTGTCTCAATTTTACCTGTCCACGACTTCTGTTCAGGGATACAGTAGTATTTATTGCCAAAGTGGTCTGTCCCGACATGCTCGCGTACTACTCCGAAAGTACGCCGCAGAATTCCAGAAATTCTGCTCATCTTTACAGTACAAACAGCAGGGTTTGGGCTGAAGTGATTATCCTCTGGCAGCTGACTGCCCTCTCATGCTCTTGTTTATGCAAGGACTCGTTGCACAGGATGAACAAACTGCTTTATGATTGGACAGCTGTACTTTCCCCATCCAATAACCGCCTTTATGATAGGATGAGCATTGTAAACCAACATGGCGCCTCATTGTTTTGAACGGATGCAACATTAGCTAGGATTAGTTCAAATTATGCAATATGTACATAAAACATATACTCTCAGGATGGTCAGACTAACACATTTAGATCTAATGCACAAGTTGCCACTATTCAAAGCTTTGTTGAAATTGCAAATATTTGGTATGGATTAGATACACTTCATTGTAGGGAACATGTTAGCATTTGAGTTAGGTTAGCTAACGTTTGACGTTAGAAATTTCCTCCAATTTAAAATGAATTTGTCTCCAAACTGAAGAAATGTTAGGATTTTTGTCAGCAAGACAGTCTGGTCTGGATGACCCTCTGCGTTTGAGACGTGCAGAGTCAACAAGAAGGTAAGCAAAAGACCATTTTTTAGAAGAACAGGAACCCAGGTATTCCATGATGATGTAAAATCAATTGGCTGTCGTAGATCTCGCGTAAACTCTTCAACTCGTTGTATTTTCTGATACACACATTAACTTGCTATTTATACGTGGTTGATTGTGTTTCCACGTAAACCCAATCACAGATATCGATCCAAGAAAAGATAACTAGATTAGCTCAAATAAATATTTCATAATATAAAAAGTGACTCAAAATCGACCACTAGTATTATGTGGACTTTTTGCACTTTCTGATTGAATAGTTGCATTTTTTCATGCAAAAAGGCTTTCAATGACCTACCTTTCTGTGTCTCCCAAGGGTTCTCAGTTTGACCCTAAATCCTGACAGGGATGTGGACAGAATCCATGGAAATGGCATTAACACTATTGACATTGATGCAGCTGAGGGCAGATAGTAAGTATTTTGAGACTCAAGTTATTACATTGATATGAATCAGCACACCACTGTACCTCTGGCATTATTGTGACATCTAAACTGATTTTGATGTACTTATTCTCCATATTAACAGTGCTAATGCTCCTTATTTAGAGGGTGTATGGGAAAAAAATCGTTTTCAGTCAGACAAGTTGAATAGTCTTTTTATTTTTCTTTCGTTTTTAAAAGCTAAACAATATTATTAATATTCACATTGTCTTTTTTAAACACCACAGTAGTGAGACTGAAAGTGTAAAGCTTGTTCACCATCTCAGGCTCAATAAGGATGTCAAAAAGTTGTGTGTCTTAGTTCTCCTTGTTGGACAACCCTCGTAGTCTGGTTGGCCTGTATGGCGTTTTGAAAAGTACCACCCCAACTGTTTTGTCGGCATATATTACCGTAACAAGTGTCCTCACTGTTCATTTTAAGGGCAACCCATGTTAGTCCCATGTTAGTCTTGACTCTTTATATTATTTCTTCTGAGCATTCATCTGGAGCAACAGCATCAGTTTCTATTATGTACAATCTTTCAGTACTGTTAAATTGCAATTGACAGATACTAATACAAATACATCTATATTTGTATTTTACAACAACATCACCTAAAGATAACACAAAGTAAAAACTCTATTAAATCCGTTGAATATGCCAATGCATTCTCCATTGGTCAGCATGTTGTCTGGAGGTGCAGATGGAGTAATCGTCATCTATGACCTGGAGAACTTCAGTGGAAAACCCCAGTACACCTGCAAAGCTGTCTGCACAGTAGGCAGGTAAAGATACCCAGTTTACTCATTTCATCCACTAGAGGGTAGTGTTCTATGGCAACTATATGGCATACAAGGCAGCTCAAAAGCTTGTTCCTAATGTATAACTTTGTAGTACAAAAGTAGTAGTTATTCTATGTACTATTAAGAAAATATCTTAACAAATAGATTTTTTACAGCATTGTTATATGTCCCTGAATGAGTTTTTCTTTTTTTAAATCTCTCAGGTCAAGCAGGTATGTCCACAAATTCAGTGTGGAGACAGTCCAGTGGTATCCTTATGACACAGGAATGTTTGTCTCAAGTTCTTTTGACAAGACCATGAAAGTCTGGGAAACAGAGACTTTGAAGGTGAGCCTTGTTTCTTACAAACATATTGACCAAGTTTATTGGTTATATTTTCTGCCAACTTTGTAATTTAGGTTAGTTTGGTGCACTGTAGGAAGTGGTACAAATATCATTAGAGGGACTCTAAAACAAAGCAATTAAACCTGATAATAGTTTATACAATCTTTAACAAATAAGAGGGACTGCATTTGTGTCATGCTTTCTACCTCTCTGTGCCATACTGGGCCATATGGCAGCCCCACAGCTGTGCTAATGACACCGACACCACAGTTACCTCAAAAGGTCACGGAAGGGACAGAAAAGATCCCACCGGCCTCCATTTGTTCATTCTATTTGGTTCTCTCTTTTTGTTCCATACAAACACACACAGACCCACACACTTATTAAATCTCTTGTGTGTTTTGCATTGTTGTGCGCCTTGTCTCTGTCTATGTGTGGCATTTTTATGCAAACAGAGACTTCTCTGTGAATGTGTGTGTTTGTGCGCCCCCCCACCCGCTGGCCAAGTCCATGCCGGTGCTGGCACACACTGACAGATGGAGCACAGAGAGGGTTTTATGCTGGCTGAAGAATTTGCATTGTAGCCACCACTGCTGCCGGAGCGACCTGCCCTCTGAGCTCTGAGCTGCTGTGTCTTCTCATTTGGATTATTTTATCCTCATTTTATACATTGATCTTTGTCCCTCTGTCCCCTCTGGTGAATTTTATGCCCCTATTAAAATTTAAAGCCAATGTTGTACATTTAATCAGAAGATTACATTTCCATTCAGCATACATATTCAAATAAGCACAGCCTTGAATATAGAGACAGCTTCCATGACTTACCATGTCTGTGGGTCTCCCTATTTGTCTCTTATGTTGTTATTCTTTAGCCTGCTGAAGTGTTTGAGTTTGAAGACAATGTCTACACCCACCACTTGTCCCCCATCGCCCGGAAGCACAGCCTTATTGCAGGTATGTGTGTGCTCAATGGATACAGTTTTAGATGTTTTTGCTGACTGTGGACAAATCATCTGCACAGTCACTGTGTCCTCAAAAGCACCGAACTCCCATTAGTAATTCTGTCAATCACTCGTTTGGTACTCCCAGAAATGTGCTACATGCTGCTAGACCAAACAGTGCAAACATCGTCCCTGCCCTTTACCCAAGGCTGTTAAGTGACATCTGCCTATAGGGGACAGAAGTGGTTCATAAGCTGTCTGCTCAGGAGCAAATCTCAATGGGGAAACATTGTTGGAATCTTGGTGTTCCCAGCTCACCAAGCAGGGACAACAGGTTAATCATGCCCTGAGTATTTGCTCCCCCATGTGTGGAGAAAAGGTCTTTGTCACGAGCGTAAATCAGTCCTATCTAGTTTCTCGGCCAGAAACATGTTTTTTTTAAATCACTTCACCACCTTTTAAAGATACCTGCTAAACAGGTCAAAGGCATGCTCTCAGTTTTTCATGTAGGAAAATGCTTTTAAGGTAAATTTTCCTCAAAAGCATCCCAAAATAATTCCTGCTGAGTCATTTAAAGCTGAGAACTGCGTGATCTCCTTGATTTTTCAGTAGTGACCAACCTTTTTTCCCTCTCCCAAGTCTTCACGAGGGGAGGGCTTGAGTGTGTTTGCCCATGATTATCAGAAATATTAACAGTGAGTTTTCATATTTACCATAGAATCTGTGTTTCTTGCCCCTCAGTCACCTTCCTGTAGTTGGAATGAGTTTTCAGACTCTTTTTTTCGTCAAATTTGTTGACATTGAAAAGAAGAAATCTTGCACCGAAACTGTGATTATATGAATTGTTACTGTCTGCATGGATGCAAATCTGCGAAAATAATAAATACGAATAATAAATTAATTTCTTCTATCTGAAGGATCTCTGTATCTTTATGTTTTCAGTTGGCACCAAAAATCCTAAAATCCAACTATGTGACCTGAAGTCTGGTTCACGGATTCATGTTCTTCAGGGTTAGTGTACATTTTCTTTGGCTACTTTATTATGCATTACGTTTCCAGTCCATTTTTTGTAAGTTATGCCTTATAAAACCATTGAACATGATAAGGTCTTTTTAGATCTTATATGGTCATGTAAGCTAGATACTTTCGTCCTTTATCTAAATCGATAACAACCGTTGCGTTCCACTTTTAGAAATCCATGAAATGTAAAGTTTCAAATTGAACTATTTTTGTGTGGAACTAATAATGTATCTGCCAATCCAGGGCACAGAGCAGAGGTGCTGTCTGTGCGATGGTCTCCCAGATATGAGCATATCTTAGCCTCTGCCAGGTAAGCCCTGCTTTCCCATCCGTTATAAACCCAGTCTGACTTCGGGGCACCATGATGTGTTAAAAATACACAAATCCCAACCATGCTGTCTCATTTCCCAGCCATCTTGCCATATTAAAAACCTTGAGTCAAGGATAATAATAACATCTCAACACTAGATAGGCACAGTGGCACTCATGTGGCCTTGTTGATTTAGCATATGGTAGACACAGTCCCCTTCTGTTTTACGCCACATTAGACCTTCTAATGAACCCACTGAGATTACTGTGCTTGTGTGGCTTTGGACTCTTAAGTGATTTTTGAAAACAACTGCCACCGAGGGACACAATGAAATGTATGATAGGCCATTATGGGCCAGCGTGGTAACACCCTGAAAACTGATGCTAACAAACAAATCCACTTTTGCATATGGAACTCATCACTCTTGAGCTTATACAATTCTGGCTATTCGGTTAGTTGAATGCAGTCAAACAAGTTGATTAGTGCTATCTTAGAAATTCAAGTGCACAAATAAGTCTCTCTTCTTTCCCTCTCAGTGCAGACAGTAAGGTGAAAGTGTGGGACGTGCGCCGTGCTTCAGGCAGCCTTATCACGCTGGACCAGCACAATGGAGAGAAGTCGAAAGCCTCCTCAGAGGCAGGTACTGTTACCTTCTACCTTTCTGCCATGATTCATCCAAAGTAGGCAAGAGTCTTCTTTACATCACATATATTGTATCCATAGAAGCATCTTGATTTGTGGTGAGACTCCAGAAATGGTTGCTTTCACACATTAGTGTTCAGACATAAAAGTGAATCTCCAGGTACATCAAAGTTAATGCTCGTAATGATGTGCTACAGAGATTTATGTGTACTGCAGCAGCCTTGCTGCTCTCAGAGTTGAGATATTTCTCAACTATCAGGTTATTCAGGTTAGCACAGTATTGAGTCTGAGTTTCTGGAGGAAAGGTCACCCTCTTGCATTTACAGTTTCTGTTTTTCTTGTCGGAGGTCTGTTTGTGCTCAAGGAGGAAACAAGTTCACAATATATCTAGTTTATCTCAACTATTATTATAAGTATTCAGAGACAAGGATTTTTGAATGAACTTGTGGCGTTTTAAGGCCATCCTTTGGCAAAGCAGAGAGGATAAAAATGTGTTCAGAGGTCAGAGTGGAACAAGATGCATGAAATGATCCACAGAACGTTGCACCCATACACACCCTAACTACTCTTGGCTGTCATAAATTGGCCATTCATGAATTGGTCTGTCGATGCTGTGAAAAATATGTGGTATGGTTGTAAAGTGTCCACATCAATGGAGGAAACAGATGAGAAATGCAGTTAACATGCCATATCTGTCTCTAATCAGTGAACACAGCCCATAATGGCAGAGTGAATGGCCTTTGCTTCACTTCTGATGGCCTGTACCTCCTCACCACTGGGACTGATGACCGCATGAGACTATGGAATAGTGCCACTGGAGAGAACACTCTGGTAAGAAAGATGTATCGCAGCTTTATTCCCACAGTCCACCTTCACAAACATGTGGAATGTTATGGTTGGAGCAGACATTTTTCTTTGGCCTTTTGCTTAACAGTCAACAACAAATAAAAGCATACCAAAACATTACTGATGTGATGTGATTTGAAATTAGACTAATTACCACATTATTAGAGTTAACTCAATGTTATCGGACAGCTATTATATGTAGAACAAGCTGTGCGACACAAAGTCACTCTGAGCACATGTAGCAGGATAATGAGGCTGTCATAGTTTTCTGTATATGCTAAAATGACAGCTGCCTTCTTCTATATACACCAGAAAGTGAGTGACAGTGACAGTCTGCTTTAATGTAAGCTCAGTTTACACACATTTTTTGGGCTGTCGTTCTTTATATAAATTATTTAATGATTACCCTTATTTTGATTGGTAAAGTATCTCTGATTCTGAGGGTGAAATCAACATAAAGTGACTTATATTTACCATGTTTAAACTGGTCTCTAGTCGACTTATTATTGGATATGTCTAATGAATAAAATGTAAATCATTATTATTTGAGAAAAAAAATATGTCTGCATATCAACTGTAAGAAAAGACCAGTCAGCCTACCTGAAAATATTTGGTTACATAATTGCATATGAAGGTATTCTGTGAGCAAATATTTGACTTGTTACCTTTGGCCATCCATTACGCCGGAAGTATAAGATGAGAGAAATGACTAATTGTAAAGGGATTTTTTTTTCTTCAGGTTAACTGAACAGACTTGATATTCTAACTTTGTGTCCATATTTCACATCAGCCCTGTGCGTAACTCCAAACTACACAAAGCCTTTCGCTCAGGCTTGCTTACAGCCTCCTGTTCTAATTTCCTGCTCTACTGCTTTGTTCCACGGTTGCCATGGCAGGCTTTTTCCATCCTAAGGCCACAGCAAACCTAAGACTGCTAGTGACTTAAAGGCAAGAACTGTCTTTTTGATGGTCAAAGGTCAGACTTGGATTATGGTAAAATATCTCAACGCCGTGAGTCACGTTAGCCAGATGTAAAAAGAATGTACAAGTAAAAGCACTTTTGTTTACCTTATCTGTGTGCCAGTTGTTCAAAATAATTTATATGAGCACCCAGGATTCAGAGTGTTCAGTTTAGAAGCAGCATTGTACATTACAGTTTTAAACACACCCTGAACCCGGTGATCTTCCTCTTTTTTATCTCTCAGGTAAATTATGGGAAAGTGTGCAACGAGTCTCGTAAAAGGCTGCAGTTCACAGTGTCGCGCGGCTGCAGCCCAGAATTTGTCTTCGTGCCATGTGGCAGCTCTGTGGCAGTGTATGCACTCCACACAGGAGAGCTAGTCACCATGCTCAGAGGTCACTACAACAATGTGGACTGCTGTGAGTTCCATCCAGACTACCAGGTGAGCCACACCAAAGGATGAGGCAGTAATCAGGTTGTCCACATGTTACCAGTAACTATGTTTGCATTCCCAGCTGGGAATTTGGTGCAGTTAGTCATTTGCAAACACAATGACAGAGTCCCTGTGATAGAGTTAATATTTGCATCCATAAATTCGAATTTGGGTGTCCCTATTAGCTGGCTGGAAGAATGAATCATTCCCAGGCTACTTATTAACTGACATTGTCATTTTAAAAACTTTCATGGCAAAACTGTCGCTGCGGAAAAAGGTTCCCTCGGTGTGCTTGATTTCTTATCAGAATTGGAACAAGGAGGGTTTCATTTCGCTATTACATAAAACACTCAAAATTTTCATTAACTTTTATTTATATAGAAATGTTAATGTTTGATTGGATTCGTGCTTTCATTTGAGGTAATATGTCTTTCAGGAGACTCTTGATAAGTATCCTGTTTAAAACAGAAATGTCCCTTAAGCGTAAACATATTTAATCTCCCTTCACTTTCTCTATCTTGACTACTGTCAGCAGTAATGTTTAAAGCTGAGACATACCTTTCTCATTTAGTAATGTTAGGGAGAATGCGGAGGGATGACCAGCCCACATTTTCCTTGTTAGGCCATTTCCTCATCCGGTAACACTTGTACGCTTTAGATCTTTGGAATGAAGGAATGTAGTTTGGCAGCTTGTCACTCCAGAGTTCCCGAAAAAGGACATGAAGTTCTGAAAATGTACTATTATTTTCTAGGTTGCATGTTATGTTTTAACATAATCAGCCCCAAATACCTGACAGTGTCTCTTAGCAGATCACTTTCTTTGCATGAACAGTTTTGAGTGTATGAATTAGCCTGCTTTTAGTCCCAGTTACACTTGTTTTCCTCAAGTGCCAATGCTGTTAGGAGGTAATTGTTGTATTATGAAGATTATATCCTGTAACACGGTTTTATGGCACTCATGTTGTTTGTTTATAGGAGCTGTACAGTGGAGGTAAAGACTGTAACATTCTTGCGTGGGTTCCTGTCCTACGTACTGCAGATGTGGAAGAAGAGTCAAATGAAAATAAGGTACTGGGCATAACATAAGGCAACTATACTAAAACATTTTTTTAAAGATGTAACCGTCTATGTTACTCATTTAAGTGTAATGTCATAGATTTACAAAAACATTTATTATTAATAAAGGGCTGGTTCTCAGGTTTATAATTTAGATTCTCACTCTTGAAAGAAAAACTGAAGCAGATTTGACCTTTTTTTATGTTGTCTGTATTATCTTTCTAAAACTTCATCAGAATTGGATTCTGATGTAATTAATTGATAACATGGCCAATCTATAGGCATGAGATAAACTAATAGGGGAAGAGCATGGCCAAAGCGTACCCAAATGAGGATGTGGGGGGGTGTTACAGCAGCCAGAGTATCTAGGATACTCTGGAAAGGATGCAAACATACAGTTGGAAATTAAACATGAGATTTCCAAGGTCTTTTGGATGTTTGTGTCTCCAGAAAATTTAGCGTAGTCATTGTTCTAATATCCAGAAACTCAACATCTGGCATATAACATCTGTTAGTTCTCACTGTGTTTCAGCAACAAGCTTTAAACACAAAGTTCTATGTCTTCCATGGTCCTTCCATTATAGTCAGTGTCCCATTTAAAAGTTATTTAAAAATCTTATCAGAAGTCACAAACAGCTTTGCATTAGACAACGACTGAAGCATAGTTCTTACTCATTATGCATTTTTTGGACAAGATTAGAGCAGAAGGACAAACATGAAGCTGATAAATATGAATAAATGGCTTTTAAGATATGTTTAGAAAAATAAAGAAAACGAAACAATGAGGAGCTATCTTTAAACCCCTTATTATTTTGTCTTTGCAGCAGAAATGAGTTTAAAGTTGAAACTCCAAGGAATTTAAATAATGATAGCTCAGCATTAACTGGAACGGGGTGACACTGACTTACCTTTGCTCAACTCTAACACCATTTAGACATTCAGGAACAGTTTTATATGATACCATTTACCAGCTGGCACATGGATCAGGTGACCTCAGTTGTCATAAATTAAAAGAAAATGATGTGTCAGTATGTGGCTAGGTGGCTACTCGTGTTTTTACTTCACTCTGCGCCCAAATATTGTTCTTATTTATTGTGCTTTAGTATTGTTTTTTAACATTTTGTTTGGAAATTGTTATAAACATCTTGGTTTCTTACAGGGTGCTGATGGCCTGACTGCAGTGAACCCTGCCTTTCAGGATACCTGGAGCAGTGATGAGGATTAATGCTAACGTTTTGGATTTGATGGATGAGCTTTCATTCATCATAACATTGTCTATAAATGGAATAAACTTCCTTTACTTTTGGATCATGTTAAAAACTACTCCTGTTACACTTTTGCCAACAAAGATGAAGCCTTAAAACGTAGGGCAAATGTGTGCATAAATGAGTCTTAGCCTCAGTTTTTACAAATGGGCAATGTTATGACTGTTTGTTTTAGGACATTTGATAGAGCATTGTTTTGTCTTTTAATTTTTTTTTAAACTAAATCCTTGAAGGGGCAATGTTTGCAATGTTGCATTTTTTATTAAACTTTTTAAAACCAAATAAATATTTTCACATGATTGTTAGTGACTCTATTGTAAGTCATTTTTTGTCATTTGCAAAATGGAAGGGAACTAAATACTTTTTTTCATCCCATTGCCATTTGGCTTGTAATGTTTTTGGATAGACTTATCTTGTTGGTGTGGTCAGTCTTTCAATGTGGCCATTTCTGCAGCTGCATTGAAAAACCTCCCACAGTCCTCAAGTGGGAGAAACAAGCCATTGAAAAACAAAGACTATCTCATTGTTATTCCTAGGAATATTTGCATTTGTTTCTATGTGCTGCTCTCAGGATCTGCAGAAACTTGATGCAGGGAGTGTGAAACCTCCATCTGCCACACAGCATAACGTATTGTCTTTTGTACCTGTTGAAATACCTGAAATGTTGTTGTTTTTCCCCTTTTTTCTTTTAGAAAAAAAAACGTACTAATAGTCTGCTAATGTATTCATTCGATTAATCTAATTACTTTCAAATGACTGAAATAGTCTTGGGATATTTCCCTGAATCGATTGACGACAGTGGAAAAATACACTTTTTTTTCTTCAAATAATTTTCTTTTGAAACCAGTGATCGATGACGTTTACATTGTTGCATTGTTCTGTCACAAAGTCGTACATAGTTTTCGATGAGGTATCACTTAACAATGAACCTCAAGAAATTAGCCAATCAGCGAGCAGAGGGCGCGGCTGCGCGGAAGGTCCCACCCACGGCGGACGATAAGAGCCAAGGAGACCCGAGACCGGCAGAGTGAGCTGCGTCGAGCACCTGCTGGGAAGGAACAGGTGGATCGGAAGTTTGGAAAAATAACTCGACGGATCTAAGGCAGTTTCAGGGATTGTTAGGCCAAAGGTGGGTGAACTTTTGGTGTTTGGCGGTGGCAGTTGTATGCCAAAGAATGGAATGTACAGAGGAGGTTTATAAGAGCATCTGTGGGTTTCGTAGTGGATGATAACCGTTGGCGCCCATAAAAGCTGCAGACTCTGGCTAAGAATGTTAATTTAATTTTTTTTCGTTTTTATACATGATATGAATACCATACAGAAAGTTTCTCTGAGTAAGGCTGTATTTGAGCACGACTTTAAACGGTGGCTTTGTAGTTGTATTACTTAAAATGTGGACAAATGCGTTACCTGCACACTGAAACGTTAACTTTTTTAATCCACTTTTATTTTATTTTTTATCTGTGTGTACTTTTCACTGGTACGTCTGAGTGTGAAACTCGGTATTTGTACAGTGAACACGGAGTTGGAGCGCCATGGGAGTAACAGCTTTGACATCAGTAGCCTGGCCGTAACGTTAATTGGCGTGTCAAGACTTGCCATTGCGTTGATTAGCACGAAGCCTCCAGACAGCCCTGCCTTTTTTTTTTCTTTTTTTGTTTCCTTTAAAAAAAAAAAAAAAAGTTGCCGAATAACTCTTCGGCGTGTTGTAGTTCCTGCTGCTTTCAGGTGGACACACCCCGAAAACCTGTCATGGAGGGATTTAGATTGTTCAAGGAGACGTTGGGTGACGTAGTCATCGCTAGTTTGTCGTTTAACTGGGAGAGTCTCCATAAAACATTAAACATCCCAACGGAGTGCGATTTTTTTTTTATTTATTTTTTTAAACTTTTTTTAACTTTTGTTTTATTTCTTGTTGGGGTCAGTGACCTTTTTTCAAACCAGAAGTTGGCACTTTTTCTCAAAGCAAGCTGTCTCATAAACCAGTCAGGCTTGTGTGATATTCACCCCACTAAACCCGAAACTAACCCTGATAATCTCCCAGGCGTTACCTTATGAAATCTCTTTTACACATCACAAGCATTTTGACTTTACTCCAGTGATCAGACAGCTGGGTGAGCCTTGTGCGCTGCATAGAATCACACCAGTGTCAACAGGGAAGGTTTTATTGTAGAGAGGGCTTTGTCTTCGTGGATGTGTGAAGGCTATGTTTGTCACTGTGTGCCTGGTAACATCAAGGGGGTAGGATGCTGCAAACAAACACTAGTATTAGTTATGTTTCTAACTTTGTGTCTGTGTGTTTAAGTGGGTAGGGTGTCTGGCTAAATGCAGTTTGTAACTGATTAGACGCTAAAACTACTTCCTGAATCGAGGCTCTATTTGCTCAAGGAAGTAAGCCTGTGTGCTGCCTGCAGGGGCTTCTGTAGAGAGACTTCTTGTTAAAGAATTCTAAGGAACGACGTGCCAAGCCTATTTGGATGGTTTCGTCATTTAATTGCCGCTTTTATATATTCTTTTACAATCAATAGACTGTAGCATTATTTTTTCGTACTTTTAATTTTTTAGACAAACTGTACGCTGGGTTCTTTATCCAAATGTAAGTGAACTTTTAGCATAAACTGACACGCTATCCTTTGCTTTTTCTGTTCTTCAGGTGAACCATAGGGATCTTGTCAGGAAATGGAGTTTAATAATATAAAGTCCTCTGCTGCCCTCATCTATGATGAGTTCATCCAGAATGCAGGTGAGTCTCAGACATCAGAAACGATCAGCACGACCACGTCTAACCCAGCATCGTCATTCTGGGCCCGTCCTGCTGTTTGCAAATAGAAATTCGGTGTTATTGGAACATTGCTGATCTCGCAATATTCTTGCAGATTCTCGGACGGAAAACTGGCTGCTTATGTCGTCGCCTGTCCCCCAAACCCTCATCATTGCAGTATACATTTTCTTCGTCACATCCCTGGGGCCTCGAATAATGGAGAACCGCAAAGCCTTTGACCTCAAAGGAGTCCTCATTGTCTACAACTTCAGCGTGGTGGCTCTCTCACTGTACATGTGCTACGAGGTATGGTCAGATTCCTGGCATGATTGTTTTATTGTCGACACTACACCATTTATTTTCTCAACCTCTTAAAACATGTAGTCTGATTCTTCTAAGCTTATTCTCAGTTTGATATCTTTCTCAGTTCTTGGCTAGTTGTCACAGTGTTTGAGTGTAACATAGTTTTTATTTATTACTAGCTTCAGTGGAATTTCGGTTGGCCGGTAATCTTCAGATTTCACAATGCATTGCACAGACTTGCAATTGGAGTGAACACCATGACTCGTATCCTGGGTAGTCTTGTTAAAGGCTCCTCTTGTTGCGTTTCCTTTTACAGCTGCTTATCAGCTGCTATCTTCTTTTTCTGCTATTCTAAAAAACTACTTAATGTAACATTAGCTTGTCCAACCTATTTGATAAGAATAATTCTTTGTTTGAATGAAGTTTAACTTGATTCTTATCTTGTGAACACCAGATTAAATGATGTGTGAGCAACAGGTCCATGTTGTTGTAATTCAAAGGCTAACTGGTGCAGTGTAATGAAGGCTACTGTGTGACAGATACTTGTTTTTGGGGTGGTCTCGACTTCCTACACAGACATTTATTTCAAAGGAGTTCTTTTAACTGCTTCTTTCAGTTTGTGATGTCTGGGTGGGGGACAGGATACTCATTCCACTGTGACCTGGTTGACTACTCGGAATCTCCACAGGCTATGAGGGTAAGTTGTTCATGAACATTCAGGTTGAACTTGCACTGCAAGAGTTCCATGTTTCATTGAATCTGAACTAGGATTTCATCTCGTCCTCTAGATGGCGGCAACGTGCTGGCTTTACTACTTCTCAAAGTTCATTGAGATGTTAGACACTGTAAGTAGCAGAATCTGTTTCTTTTAACACAAGTGACTCAGTTTCCTCTTTCTCTCCTTTACATAAACCTGTCAATAGCCCAGCTCTTTCCATTTTCTAAATCACACTTTTTGTTCCAGATATTCTTTGTGCTGAGAAAGAAGAACAGCCAGGTGACGTTTCTTCATGTCTACCATCACTCCATTATGCCCTTCACCTGGTGGTTTGGTGTTCGCTTTGCCCCAGGTAAACTCCCCATTTCTGCATCATGTCCAAACAAGGCTTCATGGGACATTATGTGAATTCCTTTTTTTCTCTTTAATGTTTTCTGACATTGTACCTGATGCACTTCTTATTTCAGGTGGACTTGGAACATTCCATGCCCTGCTTAACTGTGTTGTCCATGTTATCATGTACACATACTATGGGCTGACTGCCATGGGCCCTAATTACCAGAAGTACCTGTGGTGGAAGAAGTACCTCACTACCATTCAGCTGGTATGTACGCTGACCTGGCTCATATCTTGTATGAATATCATGTGTTACATCATGGCAGGTCAAGTAAAACAAAACTGTCTTTTATTGTTTCCTAGATCCAGTTTGTTATGGTGACCAGCCACATCTCCCAGTACTTTTTCATGAAGGACTGCCCCTACCAGTTCCCCATCTTTATCTACATCATTGGCCTGTATGGCCTGATTTTCTTGTTTCTCTTCCTTAACTTCTACTACCACGCCTACACCAAGGGCAAGAGGCTGCCTAAAGTGTTGCAGAATCAGACATGGGCGCACCACACCAACGGAGTCATGAATGGAAACTCCAACCACGAAAAAGACCAGTGACGCAGAGCTCTGGGTTTATCAGAGGTTTCGGGGCAGACCTCATTTACGCAAGCAAACCACCGTGGTGGTCTGAGGTTCAACCCAAACTTGTTTTGGACTCTTACTTTTGGTTGCTGTTCTACTGGCAACTGCAAAAGACAATCCTTAAATTATGACCAAAGTTCATCTTTATCTAGTTTACTGACCCATGCTGAAGTGGGTTTGATTTGTTTTGTTTTTTTATTTAGGCTTTTTCTGTTTATACTGAAGGTAAATACCAATTTACACAAGAGGTTCCTAAGTTTCTGCTGCAGTATGGTTAAACACAATTTCCCAAGAAGCAACAATTACACTGGCCATTGGGCTTCACCTGTGGTAGGACTACTGGGCTCTCAGCTGTACAGTTGTACTGGACTTCTACTAAACTGCTAGTTTATGATCATTTTACTTTTGTTACTTGATCCCTTTTCTTTGAAGCCTTTACAGAAATTCAGCTGAGGTTTTTAAAGTTGCGCACTGAAAAGTTACGGGTTGTTTTCACCGAGCCTGAAATATAAAGTGTTATCGTCGTCCACATTTCCAAAATGGGGTTGAGGCTACACTTTTCCAGTCATTCAGGCCTTTGGTTAAATGGTTGCATGAGTGCAAAAATAGGGTTTTCTTCACTTTGGATTAAACACACCCGCCCACATTTCCACACCGGTCACAACTGCTGCTGATGGTAGAGACATGCAATGAAATGAGCGGTCTTCACACTGTCGGTTTTAATCCCTGCCTTAATTCTCCTATGAAGCGAGGTTGTGACACACATGCCAGATGAAACCCGATGAACCACTGTGGTTCTTGTAGGATCCAAAGCAGACCATGGTCTTCTTCCTGACATAGACGCATTTTAAAATAACACTATTACAGAATCCGGTGTGCACAGTTGAGAAAAAGGGAGCAGCCTTATTTGCGATCTATGCATTGCGCTAAAGGATTGTTTTGAAAGGCCTGCAGTCTCTGAATTTGTCTCTGTGGTAGTTTTATATTGGATGTGTTCTTATATTGGAAAGTTGAGCCTAGTCCACTGGTGACTGAGGACGCAGGAGTGAGCTTTCTTTGGAAATTATTTCACCTTTTTTATCAGGTGCAAACGCATGCTATCTCAAAGTTTACAAATGTAAAATGCTTATAGATGTTGGTAATAGGAGTCAACTTTTTCACATCTTATACCATTGGATAATATTGCAAAGAAATGTGATTGTTTATATTGTATTTTATATGTATTTATATGAAAATAAATTCTCAGTGTACTTTGAAATAGTATCTTTTTCTTTTAAGGCTACCTGCCCTGGTTTTTCCTTGTCTCTCTCCCAATGACTGTGGAGATAGCCTACTAGTCCTCTTGGAATAAATGGGTAAAGGCTGGATTCCATTTAAACTACATTGCATTTGTGCAGTCTAACAGAAAATGAGAGCAAAGTTTAAATGTTATTGGTATGAAAGAAATGACAAGCTTTTGGTATTTGATTGAAACACAGAAATCCACCTTTTATGCTTTTTATTCTTAACCTGGCTGTAATGATTTCTTTTGACCAGCAGGAAGTGCTGTTAAAGAGACTACTGACTGTTGCTAATAGGGATGACGTTGATGAATTGGATTATCTCCCCACATATAACTACCACAAATTCCACATTCACAAATTTGAGCTTTCCTGAAGGTCTTACAGACATCTACCAGAGACTTAAGTTTTGAAACATTTTTAGTGTGTATACAGTCTTTCCAACAGAAATCCCTAACCACAGCTTCAGTTCATTTAAAAGGATTTAGGGAGAGTTTTATTTTTAACCATTAAAGTGCAGTACAACTAATGGAGAGTAATTAGATGTGTATCCAGCAGCACGAGTTATTTTGCCACAAAAGCAAGCAGGCATTAAACAAATTGTAACAAGAATGTTTGACAGAAATGCTCTGCAGTATTCATACCGGTTGAGACTGTAACGCTTCAAATGAACTGTGCAGTGTTCAGTCAACCTGACAGAATGTGGCTATTTAAAAAAAGGAGCACAGTAGTGTTTCAAATCTACCGACCCTGGTTTGGAAGACAAAAATGCTGACAAAAAAAGAACCAAGTACTTTAAAACATCGAGTGGAACTAGTCTTTCATGAATAGAAACACTGAAACTGAATGTTTCTAGCGAGATGAGGACAGGCAGCAGGACAACGCGACCCTTGAAGGGTACAGATGATCGCTCCACACCATGATGAGTTCCAACAAGGCCTGTCTGTCTCCCAGCCACCCTTGCAGGTTTGTTCCTGGCTGGAGCGTGCGGGAGGCTGCAGCTATGTAGGTCATTATCCGGCTCAATGTGTGAGACCGCGCAACAGCTCAGATACGTGTAAGACAAATTAAGGAAGTCAATGAGCACAATTTGTCCACCATGAGGAATGGAACAATGTGTTTTTCCAGGAATAATTAAAAAAAAAAAAAGATGTCAAATCTGTTTGATGGTTTTCAGTGCTGACATTGTATGAAGAGAGAAGAGCAATGGAGGATGCAAAAGGTTGTTGATTTCTGCCATCCGAATCTGAACCAGTCCTGTTTTAAAAAAAACAAAAACCCACCTCTGATGTGTGTTTTGTTACAGTGTAAGTTTGAGATAGGTCTGATTGAGCAAAATGAGCACTTTGTTCTGTGTATTTGTCAAAAGGATTCCATGGATACTGTTAAAATGGCTTGATTGGCTTTGTGCAGTGACATTATTTTCTTTACTCCAATTGCATTTCAAATGAAATATTGAATGTGACATTCCATGATTACAGTCATATGAAGCGAAGCATTTTATGCATATTAGTCACCCAGAAGTAAGAGACGCTAATGAAATACATAGTCGGAATGGTTGGATGGAGATGGTTGAAGCATTTAATCAAAACGTGCGACTCTGTTATAAAAAAGATTGTGGGGAATTTTGAATATTATTGATAATCTTTTGTCTTCTGCCCAAACCTTCACTAATTAAGGGTTTTCCTCCTGAGGTCAGCAGAAGCAACCTGAACTCATAAATGCTGAGTGGCAAAGTTAAGACTTTGCTGATATAGAGGCCTGTCTCAGCCCTTCTACCTGATGAAAATCTGGCCAAAACATAAAACCGAAAGGCTTTTAAAAAAGAATTACCATTGAAGGGAACCTCTGTGATGGTTTTGAGTAAATGATCCAGTGATGACCATCAAGAGAGCACGTCTGTCACTGCACTGAGGATGAACTGATTACAATTTAGACAGAGAAATAAAAGCTTGACGGTAATTGCTGTCTTCTTGGGCTCTACAAATCATGAGTCTGTTTTTGGGTAATTTCAGTTTGTCACGGGTGCCACCCTAACAGAATTTACTCTTATTAGTAAAGTCTTCAAATTAGAGATGTTGCAGTGTGTTGCCCAATCCGATTAGAGCAGGGTGTACTCAGCTGAAGTGTACCATGGTGTCTATTCATGTCACTGGTAAAGTAGATGTTGAGCTCCAAAGAAAGATGGGGCTAGTGTGTATCATGACAAATCAGTTTGTCGTCTCAAAAGTCCAGAAAGGGGTGACTTTTTAAGTCAGACTTTGAACAAAAAGTATCTTAACAATAAAGGTTCACTTTTAGGTAGAAATAGAAGCATTTATTTCCTATAAAGATTATGGATTTGATTTCATGCATGATGTTATTTGGACACCATATTTAATTCCCATCTTGAGGATGTTGATGCATAGCTTCTAAATATACATTGCAGTCCATTTCTCGTCTTCATAACCAAATGTTAAAACATATTTTAGTGGAAAGGAAAATAAGTTAAAAAAAGAGTAATAATAACATAGAATAATCTCTCCGTCTCTCAAAGATTAGGCCATTTTTAGCCATTGTGCCTGGTTGGATTTTAACCAAATCCAACACGGCACAAGGGTCTTATATGGACGTCTTACATGGAGTGTTCCTCACGAGATGGCACTACTGACCCATGATGGATTTAGGCAGAGCAGCAAAAGCTACTAAGTTGTGGCCAAAATCCTCTTGGAAGTGAAAGAAACCCCTGCCCTTCAGATACTTCCTTTGAATGTGACCTGTTGTTTACAGTCACTGCAGTAGCCTTCTCATTTGTTGACTTCTCTTAATAGCTTTCATTGTCTTCCCATTTATTCAGTTCAACAGTCAAGGAACAGGATAAAATGAAACAAAACAGTAAATTTCCCTCCAGCAAGTGGTTCACCAAAGAGAGCTCCCTTTATCATCCTAAATGGAAAATGTAAATGACCTAACCTCGCTGAGACTGTAGGTGGTGCTCTGGAGATTAAAAACATAAATCCACAGATATTTATACATTATTGTATTTTTTAACATTTCTAATACATTTAAATTAAACTCTATAGGATTTGTGCATTTTCTGGGCATGTGTACTCTTTCACATAATCAGATGGATAGCTCTGACAAGGCTCTTGTTTCTTTGGATAAAACTTTCCAGAGCACAGTGTCCTCTCACCTCACATCATGAAGCACACCTCTGTCCCACTCTGTTACGCACACTGTCAACAGCTTTTGTAGTTACTGGGAGTGCAGAGTAGTGGAACAAATACATGTCTTTTGTTCCTCTGGATATATTCCACTTTCGCCTAAACTAAGCACATATGTACTGTTACTCCCAAAGATGACATAATGATCACTTTTTTGTGTTTAAATGTCAGTTGGGTTAGACTTGTCTGCTATGTGTGTCAGTAAATGCTTCCTGTCCATTCTGGCAGGCAGGGTTTTACACATAGACCATTATTAAGTTTCTTATGTCTTCAAGGTATTTCCACTCTCACATCGATTAGGCTTTACAGACTAAACAGTACATCCCCTCCTTTAATTTTGACACATTTACACTTTTCTTTATTTCTTGCTGTTCAAGTAGAGCACAATATCATATGAAGTATGAAAAAAGCTAAACAAATTACACATATGGCACAATAACAAATACACTTTGAGACACCTTGTGCCCGGACAGTCTTAAAAACCCTGCATTGTTTGGTTTATCATCTTTACTGCCCATCTGACTCAAATAAGAAATTAAAACCTTAAATAAAGGTTTCATTCTGCTCTGTGAAAAGGGCTGGCTGTCACAGTTGTTCAAGCTCACAGTACATTTTTGGCCGTGGAGTGAGGTGAAGTACCTTCATTTATGGGAGTCTTCATTCAGGGAACAAGGGGAACATACAGTAACATCAGAATGAACTCAGAATTCACAATGATGTCTAAAGTGTAGCTTGACTCAATGGATATTATCTTAAACCTCTTGTTGCTACAGAGAAGTTTTGTCTCATAGGTTTGTCGATCATTTGTTCTTGAAAATAACATTGAAACCATATGCTGAAAACAAACGCTATGTGAGCAATCATTACTTTTAGCTGTTTGTGCAGATGATGGTCCCAAGCTGAAAATGATCCAGAGATACACATAAGGACAACAGACGGGATTGGCAACAATTGCCTGAAGGGGCTTATCACAAGGTGCACGCTTTAATATGATTTGATGAATCCTGATGCTTGCCATGCATACAGTAGGTACTGCTTTACACTCTCTTTCCGCTCTCTTGAAACAGACTATGGTTTTTAGTATGGTCTATGCAATCCAACTATTGAATTCATAATTATAAGAACCATCATATTTTTTCCTATGGGTGGTTAACTGCACATCTTGTTTTGATTAATGCCCCACTCAACTAAAAATAGTGGTTGAAAATGAAAAGCTCCACTTGTGATGTCCTAGAATAAAATAAAATCAAGCCTGACTTCAGTTTTTTATGAAGATGAACATATGACCTGACCACACACTATATCACCAGCTAGTCCTCAACCAAAAAAACCCCCAAAAACATTAAGGTTTGTGGTAATAGATGATGACCATACCAGCTAAGTAAATCCATGCTGTAAGCAAAATGCAAAGAAGACATTCAATCGCCCATCAAAACAAGCAGAATTGGTCAATGTGTCATTATAAACATATAATTTCAGAGAAAGCAGCTTTCTCTGTGGTCACTAAAGCATTGCTCAGTCCTGAAAAATCCATCTCCATCTTTGGGTTGGGTGTATGGTCATAAATACCTAATGAAATGATTTATTATTGCAAGTTATTATGCTCCTCCAAAGAGCCAAACATGGGAATCCTGTGAGGATTAAATCAGATGGTGTTAATCTCTTTACTTTTCAGTGTCTCATAGTAATCCCCTATCATCTCTCCTTTAAAAAAATCCTGTCTTAATTTGACTGATACAGGGACCAGTAATACTGGGATTTGTCTGCACAAAAAAAAAGAGAGAGAGGCTAATCATAGTAAGCAGATTTGATAAATCCTCTTTTTGAATAGCTTCTCGAAAAACTCAATCCTGTCCAATTGCTCTTTCACTAAGTAAACAGTTACCTCCTCTTCTTCTTGTGAGCTTCATTTTGTAATGGAAATGTTTCAACAACTTCTCTGTTCTTATTCACTCGTACTATAAATACTATAGCAATTCCTTCCACTTTGTCATACTCCATGAGTTTGTCTACATCCATGAGAACTTCCAGCAGAAGGAGGAGGAGGGGGGGAGTGGCTGGAGGTCTAGAGGCAGACGATTGGTCAAAAAGAAGAGAGTAGTCTTTCATGATTGGCTGTGAGCCTGAGAGCTGTGAGCAAACTTCCCTCCTTATTCTAGAGAGCATCAGTGAGCAGCAGTGTAGGACTTGCTATGTGTAAGATGCACACCAAATATTCCTGTGTGTTTCATGTTCTAGGATCGGGACACTGAGAATAAAGAGGACACTGTCCTGGAGCCAGAAGAGGATAAATAGTATATCCCCGGAACATTCCAAACAGAATTCAAGGTAAGATTTCACTTGATTTTTCTGTTTATTCTAAGCAATCTATATTGACAACAATGGAAGCGGTAGTAGTAGTTGCTTTACTAGTAGAGTGGCTCATCGTTCTAATAAGTAGCCGATGAAGCAAAAGTGTCTCTGAGGAAATCCTCAGGAGAAACTGTGAAGGTGCATTAGAACAGGAAAATTGATTTAACGTGGCAATGGCTTTCCCAACTCTTCGCCACAGTTTTCTATTAATATTTTAGAAGTTGTGCATGCATGCATGTGAGTCTGTTTATGTCCATGCATTTGCCTTCAGCCCGGCGTGCATGGGCATGGATGCACTGGAGTGTGTGCATTTTCTTTCTGTCTGAAAGAAGCAATAAAAATCAACCTTGTGCTTCAGGCCAGGGAGGGGTGCAGTGCGACTTCGTAGTGACCAACCTCATCAGCAAACTTGTCACTGCAATGCTTTGCATTGACAGAAGAGCTCAAGGACTCCCCTCCCAAAATCTCCCGGTGTGACTTTCAGGCTGCAGAGTAGTGGCGGCAGCTTTGGTAGCCGGCTATAAATAGGCATACTCTAAATTGTGCTGCAGTCACATATAAATTCAGAGGGAACAGGAAATGACACAGTCATTGTTTATGTTACAGTTCTGAACAATTGGAGGTCTTGTTTTGTCAAAAAATAAATAAAGTATGAAAGTATTACTTAGTAGGTGTACCGTGTGTCTCTGTGTGAGGTACATGGTAAGAGGTCCCTGCATGTGTGCAGGCAGGTTTGTTTTTATTCTGTTATACTAGATTAGGAGGCAAAACATATACAACTACAGTATTCTTGTTTAGAAACTGTACCTCTGCTGTCTTCATTTTCATAAGCACACTTTTCCGATTGCTAGTCAAATATCTTTATTGATGTGGGAGGACAAACAAAGAATGACTTTGTTTACAGATGATGTGCTTTTACTTGCATAAACCGAGAAGAGTGAGTTCAAAAGGCACATCATTCTCACACAAAACTCTGCTCCAGATTAGACCCAGGAGGTTTAATGTTGAGCCAGCTGACCAGCTAGCAAACACATGGACCTATTTATGTTTTATACCAGAGCCCCTCAAACGTCACTCATGATATGCTCATGGCATTGTTATGATATCACGAAGGCTGGTCTATTTTTCATGGCGCAAAGCCATCTTTTGATGAGATGTAAGAACTGGAGTCATGCATCTGAAAACAAACAAGCTGCGTTCCTTCGTCCTTTGTACAGTAACTCAGAAGCGGGGAAATTAGCCCGCGGCTTTCAATATCTACCTGCCCGTCATCCGGATCTCTTTTATTGCAGCGGAGAACACAGAGAGCCTTGTGTAGTACCTGACATCTACTATGCAAATATATACTACCTGATTGCCAAACAGCGCCGTTCTCCACCTCCACATAGGTAAAACGTTGAGTTGGAAGCAGTACACTGCACCCATTGTTTCAGGTGTGCATCACCTGTGCACTGCAGCTGCAGGTCTGATGGGATGTAACCTTAGTGAGGTGCTCAGACTACGTCAGACTGAGGAACTGATCTAAATGTTGTATTGCGACTTAAAAGTACCACAGAAAACGATGGAGACCTTTTGCTGTTACGAGCCTCAGCCCTTATCTGTGCAGCTAAGGGGAGTGCTGTATAATGAGGCTGACTCGGTTTTAAAATGTCTCTAATGCACCTAGACAAGAAGAGTCTGCTCCCTTGCTTATATCTTTGTTTTTGTATTCTAAAGACGTCCCTCTGCCTCCGAAAGGCTTCACGTGCGCCATTTGCAAAAATCCGATCATCTGCAAGACGTTAACTTAAAGTGACAATGTCAACTCAAATGTCTGTCAGACTATCCAGTACAGAGATGACACTGTTTGCACTGTTTTAGAGGTGAAGGTTCAAGGGTCGGGCTACAATGGAAAACTGCTATGCCTGGTGCCAATAAAGTCAAATGTCACAGGTTTCCCTTAGCTGTTCTTGGCATTTTGCGAGTGGGGGCTTAATGGAAAATTATATAATTTGCTTCCCAAAGCATATTCATTATTGTAATAAAGGCAGTGTTTGTTTTCCTCTGTTTTTCTGGCAAGGGGAAAGCAGGCGTAAGTCCTCCAAAGCTCTCACGCTGAGGTACTTCAATATGCATACATAGACACTAACACACACACAAGCACATGTATGAAGGCAATGCCTCAGGCGTTTAAGTATCTTTTTATTGGAAAGTCTGTTCCCATAACAATAAGAAGGGAAATCTCTATGTACTTAAGGATTTTAGGCCATTCTGGAACCATTCAGCACCATTGCCTTTTACAGACTTGTTAGATTGATTAGAATAGTCGGTTTTGTTCTTTGAAAAGGTACTTTAACCTTTTCATTTTTTATCTGCTATTCACCTTTAAGTGACAAGAGACATACCTTTGGAGTCACAGCTGACTTGTTTCTTAGGTAAAGACATTCACTGCCTCCGCGTGTTTGGCAACATTTTCGTGAATTCAGTACAGAGTGTGCTTCTTGACATTAGAAACCAAGGGCAAGTTTGACTTTTGAACTTTTAATGGAGCCATTTCTCACTGCACACCCTTAAAAGGCAACATCCTAGACATGCTTTCTAAGTATCCCGGGATATATAGGCTACACTACTGTTACACTACTACACTACAGCTACACTACTGTGTAAAACTACTTTGGAGCCCAATAATAAACGCAGCTGGATGGTATCAAGAAAGCCACAACCTAACGCCTTACCAATAAGCCTCGCTGTTATGACCGGTAGTGGAGCCTTTAATTGTTGCTGTTCACGAACATGTGGAAAGACTGAAGAAAACACATGAGCACTTGTGAGGATCTCTGCCTCAGCAGGAACATCTGTGGGTGATGGCTTTGTCATGTTAAGCAGGAAGAGTGACCTCCGAGGGACACGAAGGAGGAGAAGAAGAGAGAAACAGCTGGGGTCCAGAGACCACTCATACTTCCTTTTCCTTTTGTTACGCTGGAAGTCCTGTCATTGTGTTTTGTTAGCTTCTTTAAAAAACGAAAGCCAACAGCTTAGGCCTCTGCTGCAGGCAGGGTTGGGGTTTGGGGTTTGCCCTGGCTGGCCTTAATTGTGAAGAGAATGGTGGTAAGGGGCTTGATGGCGTCTCCAGAGATTAGTGGTATGCTGGTTATGTTTGGTCATCTCTTGGACGTCACATCCTTGTATTTTGTTTAGAACTAAAAAAAATAAAAAAAAGAATTTCCCTGTACCACAGAAAACTTTCCATAAACAACTGTTGACATTTCTCCAATGTTGCTCCTAAAAGCATTAGTTGTAGACCAAGACTAGAAAGGCATTGTGCTGCACACTAAGGAATTGTTTTCTTTGAAACTCAACCCCTTTTGTTAAATTAACATATGCTCTCTATGTCCCACGCATAAACAGTTAAAGGTTTGCATGCAGTATTTAATGATCTTTCCCATCTCAAAACACTATTGCAAGTGAAGACAACTGGACAGGCCTAAACTGTAACTTATAAATTGGTCTCTCTCTCAGAAGGGATTTTATTACTCGGAGTGAACACAGCCTGCAAGGCAATTGGCCTTAAGTCATTTTGACAGCTTCTGTTTACACAGGGGAAGGATGGATACATGTTAAAGGTAGCACATGGATGATTTGATGTATCTGACTTACAATGGAAACAAAAAGAGAGACCTGCTTTGGCTGGGTCATGATAATTGTGATGCACCCCCACCCTCCATCTACTTTGTAAACTTTCTCAAGAGAAGATAAATCGCAAAGAACTAAACAGCTTGCATCTGGCAAGGGATAAAGAAAAGTAGGGTTGTCAAGGGAAGTATTAATAAAGTAACAGGTTATGACAATCTACTGAGACCAGGGTTGAAGCAACCACAGCAGAGAACAAAGTTAAATGAATGATCTTAAGAAAACAACTGGAAAATAAAGCATAAAGTAAAGCTAAGACATGCTGAACATCACAAGCCATAAGACAAAAACAATAAAACGAGTTGCTCTCTCTGCTAATTCTGAGGTTAATTTAGCTTGCGTCATGTAAACCATGGAAAAGGTCAGACAAAAGTAATTAGATTGGACAGGAATATTTTTTTAGGGGAGAATTGTATGCTTTTCTGAGAGCCGAGTTGAAGCTAAAAGTTACTTGGGTGTATTCAGAAAGGTTCAAACAAATGCTAGTCCTGTAGTTTTTTACAGTGTGACTCATCAGACAGACACAGAGCAGCTCCATTTAACGTGATTGTTGTGTTGTGTTTTCTGCAGCACTGTGGTTAGTGTCAGTGTTGTGGATTCAATTTAAGTTAAAGAGACTGTGGTTTTGGAAAGGGAGTGTGAGTTTTTTCCCATCTTTCAACTTGTTTGCTTTACTTGTTTAAATGTGATATGTTCATCATAGCTCCCTTCTGTCTCTTCATTTGATAATCAAACACTATTTTTGCATTTACTTAGTTTTGCATATTGAATTTTGAACCCATGCATATCCCACCTCTTTAAACATACATACAGACTCTAATTGAGGATTTTCTCTTTGATTATCTATCATTTATGGTCATTGGTTTGATTCTCTTTGAAGAGATATTCAAATAAATCTCTTCCTTCAAGTAATGCCTTCTAGTTTTCAAAGCTAAAAGATGTTCTATTAGGGGGTTAAAATATCAGAGTTTAGGTTATGTAACCATGACAGCCATAAAAGAGATGAGTCTTTTGATTGCTTGTGAATGTTTTTGCACAGACGTAAGAAGTTAATGTTGGTTTTATTCTGCGAAACAGCAGGGGTTGAATTTGGTTTGGTTTTTGGTTCCCTTAGTTCCTGAATTAGTGGATGTTAAATGCATGTTTTCCTTTAAACAATGAAACTAACTTTACATTTATACTCCGCAGTAGAGACATACTTTGAAGTAGCTAACACAAGCATTTAGGGAGGTAGATCAGATAACTGCATCACTACAATTTTTGGAAGTGCTTCATGACAAAAGATTATTCTTAATATGAAGTGACACACTGCAAGCTATCGTGTTACCTTTTCGCCCTGCAACTCCCCACTTATACATCTTGTGTGTGACTTATTGGGTTACAGCTCTTAAAGAACAATGAAAAAAATACAGGGATATCTATAGAGATTTTTACAATAATACATGCAGTTCATCATTCTCACAACAACAATGTCTCACATATTATTGATCATATGATATTTTCATAGTATAAACACTATACATGGGATCTCTTAAAATGAAAAGTAACTATGTGAACACAAATGCTGTTGTGCACGTTGTTATTTTGTAGCCGTTTGCTCCTGTTCCTGGTACAAACTCCAAGCACTACAAGCTCTGTCTGTAGTAAAATGTCACTCTGTATTTAGCTTTTCCAATCCCACAATCCCTTTATTTTTTATTTTTTCCCTCGGAGGGTGGAGGAGTGTTCAGTAAAGTTTCAGGGTTTAATCTCATGAGACCGTCTATGGATGCTAGCTCAAGCTTCAGACATGCCTAAATGAATCTCAAGCCTTATATCACATTTATTTGTGGCATGAGGAGAGTTCTGTAGTAACTCAGTTATACAAGAGGTCATGTTTAACAGAACTTTGAACAATAACGCACACAGATATGATTTGATGGAGATTTTGAATATATTATTTTATAAAAATGACTCAGTGGTTGTGTTGTACGTGTGTCTACATTTATGAATTTTTACTTCAGACTTTAATACTCAACTGATACTTCTATCATGTTCAGTGCAAATAAGCAGGATATACTTGATTTTTTCTTGATCACTTTATCAGTTTAGCATGTCTGTAGGTATTTTTTATAGTGATCTGTTATCATCCTGAAAGGATGCAAACATATCGCCATGTTTTTTTTTCTTTTTTTTATTGCATTTGATCCACTGTTTCAAACGGCCAAATCCAGTCATCCCACTTCAGACATCCCTCAGTGGCTCTGTATTCATGTCACTGGAAATGTTTTGGTAAAAATAAGATTACAGATGCGTAATCAGTTTCCTGGCTCTCCTCATATAATCTGAGATCATACTAACCATCAGAGGATGGGTTTTCTTTACATAACAAGAAAGGAAGTCTGAAAGGACAAATCACCTCAGAGCAGCAGGATTTTGGCAGACCTTTCCGCAGCTGATTAGTTTGCCTGCTTTGCTAACCTTAACCTCGGCTAACCTTCACACAGTCTGCCCTGGGGATGGTGCTCCTGCATTGGAAAAAACTCGTCACAACATGTGCCATCATTCCTGTGAAGCATGCGTTTAGGGACAGCTTGTTGAAATAAGTCACTTTTTATTCAATGTTGTACTATAAAGATGACAGAGGGATACCTGCAAACTCAACACAAATGCTTTTATTTGTACTTTCATTTTAAGTGTAAATGGGAGCTGATGTAGAGAGGGCTTTGAAAGCAACACTGCTACTTTATGACCTCCACGATGGCGATCGCACATGCATGCACATTTGGACTGTATAACTGTTAAAGGTTTAGATACAGAACACATTTTTAAATGAATCAGATGGGAATTAGCCTCCTTTTTTTGTTTCAAAGGAGTTTGCTTAGTTTTATTTCAGTCTGTTTTTTTGCTCACTTGCTGTTTTTTTTTGATACTGACTGATTCTGTGTCTGCTTCTTTAGCTCCACACCTGTTTGGGTTTACCTGGTCGGCCCACTGTTCTGTCCAGCTATCTCCACCTGGCTGTGATCAGTCATTTCTTTCATTGTGAATACGCTTTTTTCACACCGTTTCTTTTGTTACCTTTCCAGCCTACAAATGCATGTATGCATATTTTTGCTTTTTGAGTTTTTTTAGTTACATATTTACTTCTGAATGTTATGCTTTCAATTAGTCAAACGCATTGACAGGAAAGGTAAAACAATAACAGAGGCGTGGCCATCAGATAACATTCAGCCCTGGTCAGTGGCTCAAATGAGTCCACTCTTCATAGAAAGTTGCTTGCAGTAAATATACATATCTAAGCTTTTTTTTTTCAACTTTGGTCTCTGGGTGACTTGTATATGTTCCAGGCGAAACACCTTCTGCCAAAAATGATGAAGTTTATATGAATCCTCTCTGAACAACTGATAAGGCTGCAAATAAACTGACCCAATGAAGAGGGAACAGATTATTTTATAAGCTGCTGTTATGCATGTGTTTATTGCACTACAACAAGCTGACCCAATAAAAACTTTTTTTAAAACCCACCTAGCAAGACAATAAAGTAAGATGTATACAGCTCGGATGAGGAAAAAAAATCAAAAAATGACAGATCTACTGTGACAACTTGGTAATGACATAAGTTAACAACGACATGGGTCATCAGGGGGCAAACAAAGCTTATATGCTTGATGTGAGACCGTAGTTTAGGCTTAGCTGAGCTGCCGTGGAGCTGGGGCTAATAAAGGGTACACCAACAACGGAGCAGGAAGCTGAAATCAAAACAAAAACAAAACCCCATAATAGAAAAGATGAAGCTCTCTTAGTGAGGATGCACATTTAGTCTGTTGGTTTATTACACATGTTCAGTGGTTTATAGCTTTTGAATCTGAAACTGTGAAAAGCTGGATGAGCTGTAGTGCTGTAAGCCATCACAAATTCTAAGTGAAAAAAAAATGTATGAGGGGGGTAGAAGCCCAGCATGGCGCACACTCACTGGACCTGAAGCTATTGTACCAATGGAAAACATTTATGTCAGGCCTAAAGTGTAAATGATGTAATGTGCTTGGACAACGTGTAAGTATTTCCCCCCCTTTTTTCAGGTGTGAACATAGCAAATCCCCTAACACAGGTCACTGCAATGTTAGCATTATATCCCCATTGTTCTGGTTTATAGTGTAACATCGAGCTTCAGAATTCCAATCATCAGAGACATTAGTTAGCTGTGCATTCACATAAGATCAGGTGAATGTGCAACGAACCCACGATTGATTATACCGCCGGTTATTCTCAAACCAGCTTGGTCGGAACATGGGAGGAACTTTTCAGGACAGGGCCTGTGACCTTGATTCACAGCGCTGCTGTGTTCAGTCAACCATCAGTGGACATATTGAATAACAAATGATGAGAGATGTGAGCGAAGATTCAGCTCACCACCGTGTGCCTGCTGTTTCCTGCTGGACTTTATGGATAGGAGTGACTCATCACCAGCACTGCGGGGTCCAGTGATGCCCGAGGTCAGTGATGTCATGGGGCTGGAGTGCCATGTGTGTTTGAGAGAAAAAAAGACGGGAGACAATGCCCTACTTGTGAAACACAAATTAACATGTCATTTACAATCAGTACAGCATCTTTTACAGATATAAAACAAAATAACCTAACATTACTCATTGTATGCGTATATATTTCTTATCATGCAACAAGGAATAAATAACAGAAAAGGTGCCAAAAGTGAAATCCAGACAATTGAAGCTCTCTAGCAGCTCCTACTGGCCATTCAAAGCTAAACAGCACAATATTTTCTCTACATCACAAATAAGGCTTGTATTGATCAATATTTTACATAATTGAATGCTATGATTGACTTTTTCTTTTTTTAAAGTTGACCTCATATCCCAAAAGATCAATCCGTGTTTGACCGTTAATTGGACGTCCTACATGGGTTGTTGCTGTGTTCTGTGAATCACTGCTGGAGAGCAGTTAGCAGAAAAATGTAAACACCGTACATTTTAGACAAAGCCTGGGTGATTATTATCATTTTTCTTTATGACAGTATGATTGAGTTTTTTTTTAGGTGAAAACAACATGATATAAACTATTTGGCCACTTGAGGGCAGCAGATTCATCCTAGAACTCTTCATCATGGTGACTTGACAACAGCCAAAATGGTTACACAGGTGAAATGCTTTCAGGGGCCAAAATTCCTGTATAACACATTCTATTAAATATCAATTTATAAAGAATCATAAAAAATAAATAACAGAAAGGTTAACAGTTTTGCAATTCAGGGCGACCCTTGATTTAAGAGCAGTCAGTGTCTGTCAGATGAACTTGAGAGTGCTGCCGAACTAATGGACTGGATTTTATCACGATAGATAAATATTGTGATAATAATGTAGTTGAAAAGGTACTTAATTCTGGTGATGCTCTTCCATTAGGCTTATGGACTTGCAAATGAAAGATTTATAAATGGTACAAAGGTCTGCTCAAATCCAGGGGCTATTTCTTGCATTTCCTGATAGCTTTAGACTCAGAACTGCTTGATGTTACAGGTATTTGGCTCAGTGTAGTCTGTCATAACACTGCCCATTAAATGCAATCCTCTGTCAAACCAAGACTTTATTCAGGGCAACATTATATCTTGGTTGTAACATGACATGTAATGTTTCTAATAAGAGGTTGACCTAACTCTGTTGAGTGAGTGAGTTTTTAATCAGGGTAATTTAGTTAGAGGATTAATGCTTTACTGCAAACATTAAAAAAACATTAGAGCAGCAAAACTGAAGACTTAATGCTTGATAACCTGTGACATCACATCAAATACCATCTTGAGAAACGTCATTGCAACTTAAAGAAGTGTACAGGAATTGAAATGGCTGACAGTTTGTAAGCGGCTGGGACAGGTGCTGTGGTAAAAATGAGTCCAATAATATCCATATTAAAACCTGTAACACCTTCAGTGCAATAATAAAATGTGTTGGCTAAGATGATAAAGAGTTCCTGGAGGAGCATGTGATAAAATTATCCATGGCTTTCTTAGCTCAGTTTTTGTCATTGAAATAATGTAATCCCACAGATGTGCACAGTCTGCACACAGCTGAATGTAAGACAGATTTTTTTCATCGCGGACACATCACACAACACTTACTTCCAAGCACAAAAGAAAACAATGTGTTATTCATACCTGGTTCTGCTCAACAATAGGCGGAATATAAGACCATTATTTTTCAAGGAGCTTGAGGTGTGAGCACAAATTTACATTTCAACTAAATGCTATTGTATTTCATCGCCTGTCAACTTGCTGTGAAATTGTTTTGAGCTGCTGCAAAGGGCTCATCACTGTCAACAGAGTGCTACTGGAATAAATGGAAAGAAAATTGAGCTGTTGTGCCAGATATTGCTATATTACAGCCTCTTACAGTTGTCCATGCTTGACAACAAATTGGTGCTTCTACGAGCACTGCATAGGATCAAGTGAATGCTTCTGAAGTGTGGAACAAGCAGCAACATAATCCCTTCTGAAATTAAGAGTCCGTATGAAGTGACAGCAAAAATCTATTACATGCAGCTTGTGTTTCAAGGGCGTGTGTGTGTGTGTGAGAGTGAATGTTGGCGTTTCTTTTACTTTTGACATACAGATGTCTGTGAATGTGATCATGTTACTCTTGATGTAGGTGATGAATGGATGTGAGTCGGAAGCACATAGCCGTGCTGCAGGGAGGAAAAACAAAGCCATAAAGATCTTTAAAAATAGATGCTTCCAGTTCCTCCCATCTTGTTTTGTAATCAGAGCACCACTTGGTGGCGCCACTGCTGTGCTTCCCCTTGTTTTGAGATGGTGGTTGGAAAGAACGTCTCCTAAGTCCTGATAAGCCTTTACTATTAATTTATTCTTACATGCTGAAGCACATCTGACTTCAGATGGCAGTTCCACTTTGATCTTAAACCATTTTTGTCATCCATCAATGACAAAAAGAAAAAGAAAATCAATAAATTAGGAGGATGATAATTTATGTGCTGTTATCTTTGAATGAGCGAATGAACCCTGAGAAAACACAGTTCAGTTTGTGGCTTAGAAACCAGACTTATAATTGGATGGTGCATCGGGAGCTTTGAGTGCGCACCAGACAAGTGTCACTGCCAATTTACTCTGAAAACACTGTGATGTAGCATATAATAGCTGGTAATTTATTCTAATTTGAAGAAACTCAGATGGGGCTTTCTAACAGCTTTGAATGATTTGTTTGTTGATGTCCCCGTTTCAGTATCTACCATTTAAGCTTGATTATTAATGTCAGTAATGTATAATCTTTCAGTGTCTTGTCTCCAGAAAATAAGCTTGACACAGTAAATAAAGTGTTAAACATTAATGAATGCAGTCTATGCTAATCGTGACCAAGAAGAGTATAAGTTACTGGCCATTTTAACAAAACCAGAGCCCCTGTACTTCCCTGCTGATTGATAGGTTACAATAACTGGCTGGTATACTTTCTGAGTGAGTATTAAATAAGCAGCTCTCAATGGGAGGAAATAGATCTTTCACACAGAAGCTGGAATTTGGAGCTTATTAGAGAGCCACGACCTTCCACTGTGTGAAAAGAAGACATGGCTCAGCTCATTTTCCGTCACCTAATGTGATCATGCTGGATAAACTCTCATCGCTCTCATAAAGATGGCAGGAAGTTAGTTGAAAAAGCTATCAGAGGATGTGTTGAAGAGACACAGTATGAAATCTAATCCGAGAAGAATTTTCATTTCTATATAATTGTGGCCTATATGTCGACATTATCGGTCAGATATTTTTAATCTAATTTTCTGTAAGTGAAGGAAGTGAAGCATTTTTTGAGGTACCAACTTTAAATGTACAATGTTACTAAAGAAATGTTAGAAACTTTAAAATTCATGCCTGCAAAATTATTTGGTTATTGGCGTTGCAGGGAATTTAGCAGCACCCAAATAATGTAAGTGTTTGTTCCAGCGAAACTAAAGTGAGACACTTTTCTTTCAAAGTACACTTTGTTTTAAAACGGGCAAATGGTTTGTAACAGCCAATCTTTCACCGCTTATTCCTGCTTTTCTGCTATTTTGTGTCCTCTTGGATGTTATACTGCTGAAAGGCGCGAGACTTCTCCACCTTAGATTTTTTTTTCATATTTTGACACATATTTCTATAAAATGTTGTAATGATTTTGTAATTTGATTTGATACCATAAAGATTTCATGCACCTGAGAAGAGAAGCAGCAAAGAATCCCCTCTGCTCAATAAGGTTTTTTACTGCTGGCGGGGTGTTCTTTTCCTGTGGACTTAATGTCAGCAATAAGTGTTTAAAATGCAGTGCATGCATTATTGAAATGTTTTGTTGTTTTGGCCACAGAACACTTAACCCAGTCTCATGGCAGGATGTGGGATATTTACTAAATAGAATCAACAGATATACATCTGCAAATATGAGATTGATTTTTTATAAGCCAGCTGGAACTAAAGCAACTCCGAGAAATAGACACTAATAGATCTACATTTTTAGGTGACACAGAAGGACTTTTTTTTCACTTATTCTCTCCGTCCTTTTACTTTGGAACTGTTTGTCATGTTGAAAAATACACTAAATTCAATTAAAATAATTTGTAAAATTAGGTAATGAGAATTTATTAACCAAATGGATCCACTAAAATGTGCAGATATTTAATTCAGCTCAGCTTGTTTGAATTTATTCTAATGCTGTTTACACTTCAGCACTGCTGATAAGCCTGACCTGGGCTTGAAGTTTGTCAGCCCAGACACAAATCAGCCACCTGTGGTTTCACTGCAGGCCCTGCTGCTCTCATCCATCGTGCACACCAAGACACACAGATGAGAGTTTCTATTTTTCTAAACGGAATGATAGAAAGAAACAATTAATTGACTCTCCACGTAGGAAATTGTTTTTATAGTCTTTGTGCAGCATTCATAAACTTTCACATTAAGGTGAACAATAAAAGCTGAGGAGTGTTATATTTACCCGTCCAGGGCTTTATGTGCTTTCAGAGCCATGCCGGCTGTTTATTATCTGACTTCTCATTTAGTCTTGTTCATTCTGTGCTTAAGGTGTTCACATGATGAGGAGTGTGTCAGAGATGGACATCAGGAGATTTGATTTGATTTATCTTAGAGCCTTCATCTATTTAATTCATCCCATGGGAGAATGTTTTGGTTATTTCCGGTTGGTTTTCATTTTTTCTATGGCAAAAAACAATAAAGGTGCAATAAAGGCATAAGTGCAGGAAGTATTAGTGCAAATATTAACATGAAAATTTTCATCATAATTAGTATTATGATGTATTATCATAATTGTGTAACACAATGCACCATCAGATACACAGAAACTCTACAGACAGTGACATATAAGGTATTTTGAGTTAAAAAAAACACTTCCATTTTGACGAAAAATGTATTATTGCTCTTATGAGGAGCCTTCCTTATATAACACTTCATAGAGCAGTGATTACAGTGTCAAAATTCTCAGTGCTTTCGAAACAGGATATCAGAATATCCGAAAATATACACTGGGGCAAATCAGGCTTGATTTCAGCTGAGGGCACTGTGGCTCCTAACAAATAGCTGAATGTTATCGTGAGCGTACAGAATGGGACAATGCTGTGGCTTGTCCTCGATTCATTTTTTTTGCACATTGCTTTGTATGCATGATTACTTGGGCTGTGGAACTATTACATTGTATTGTGTGGCTCTAACCAGATTGCACTGACGTCATTAAATGCTGCCCCTGGTCTGAATAACGCACTTATCCATAGCCATATCTTAACAAGAGGAGTGAATAATGTTGTTTTTCCTTTAAAAAAGAAAAATTCCAATTGTCAAGGGCAAATATGGACAGGTTCACAAAATAGTGATCCAAATGTCAGCGGTGATGATATTTTAATAGATAATTAAGGGGGGAAATTTGGTTGCATGATAAAATGATAAAGATAACTGTTTATTGTCCATTTAATACTATTCATACTAATACTAATATCTACTGTAAGTACGTGCAGAGATGGAAAGACTGATTTTATAAAGTCTGTCCATGCAGCTCTGCCTGTGTTTCTCTTTGTGCTAACTGACTGGTTTTCCTGTCACTCATTGTGTATTTAATGGAGAAGGACCAGGGATAAAGGACCAAAAGTCAAGGATGGTGTCAGACCTTCCTCGGCTGGTCTCTCAGCTGATGGCTGGTAGACAGGGCCAGAGTGCTGTTTTTCTGCACACGGACCATGAAAGTAAGGAAGTAAATGGCACAAACACATTTTACATGTGTTGTTTTGCATAGAGTAACATTAAAATGTCTTTTTATTCCACAATCGCCAATAAGGAAAACAAAAAACTGGTCATAGAAGAACCTTTTTTTTTCTATTCAAACAAACCGTGATAATTAGAACGGTAGTTGGTATAAATTCCCAAAATATGACATCTGCGAAATAAAGATTCCTGCATTATCTGCTTGCCCCCCTCATGCTTCTTGCAGGCTGACAAGAGGAGACACAAAAGCTCAGAAATGCAAATTGACTGCATGCGTGTGCAGTCAATCACTTAGAATGGCATGTTTCCTGCTTTCAAGTTTTACAGGATGTTGTGCACCACATACATCGCTTTACACTCTGTTACTGGTGTGGTCTATAGAACTGTTCTTGGCTAAGTACTGTATATGTGCACCTGCATGTGACTGTGTGAGGCAGAGAGAAAAGGAAGACGGAGAAAGGGGCAGATTTAGGCCCTGGGTTATCTGGCCAGGTAAACAGAATAGGATTGTGTAACTCTAGCTGATAATTCACTGACCTTTACCTTTTACACTCTAATGCATTCTAATAGGCGGGTGGATCCAGGCACATCTTCTTTCTCACGAACACACACGTTTTATAATGGTAATTCATCACACACACATACACACACATGTTCAGACAAGTACCTGTTGTCTGGGAGATTAAAGCTATCATACTGTCAAACCTTGTAAAGCCCCCTGGGGAGTTGATGAATATTCTGCCTTTCAAAACAATCTCCTCTGAAACCGATAAAGTTTGACCAACTTTTTCATACATGAATATTTGCACAAAGAAATCAGTTCAGGAACACTGAGGTGAAATATAACTTGCATAAAAACAACATTTTCAAAGCATCATAACCTGTTTAATTGGTAAAAATATACATGAATATTTTTTAGAATGACCTAACATTCATGTTTTGTTTTTTTTTTCAATTTTAGTTCCATTTCTTGTCAATCTTGTGTGACTGAGGCCAACCAAAGGTGGCCCGCACCATGCAAAAGGGTGACCGATCCGGAGATGACAGCCAGCGAGAAAGTGTAAGTGAAACCAGCTTTTCCAATTTAATTGAGCAGTAATACTGAATAGAAGCCATTAACATAGCACATCAACTAATTAGTACATTAGTTAGTCTATTCGAATTCAGACATTATCTCTGAATATGCCAGGCTTAGCAGAAGAATCTGGGCTGCATATTTGTAGTATTTGATATGTACAGTTGTTGATATTTTTCATGCATACAGTATATCCATGCTTCTTGATATTGAAGATATATTTCATGCATTAAATACTTTTCAAAACAGAACTGTTTTGCATTCATACACTTGAAAAAATGATGTTTTGTGTTTCTGCATACACCTGGAAAATAAAGTTGTGTCACTGTGAGGAATCCAAAAGTTTTTAACTCTCTATGATCTCTCTTTGTCTATACGTGAAATCATCATGTGTACCACAGTTTTTTCTGAAGTAAATCCGTCTGACCTCATGTCTCTTCCTTGGCTTCTCCACAACGTCACAAATGGGGGTAGGGCTATGTGTAAACAAATAAATAAATATAGGTCGTGGGCATTGTCCAAAAGTACTGGCATTGCCTGCTCAGATCTGTGATCATGACTTTTGGGACTATGTGGATTACCTAACCTCTGTTTTTATAAGGAAAAGGAGACGTATTCATGGGTACTTGTTGCATTTTAAGGAAAAGGAAAAACTCGGAATTTGGGATTAAAGAGAAAATAAAGATATTATTATCGATTTATCATTTTTTATTAGAAAATGTTACCAAAGCTTTACTTTCTTGCAAGAGATGGTAATTTTAAGATGACACTTTTCTGAAATGCTAATATTTGATATTTCATTTTTAAATCACTGGAGACTTTTGAAACATGCTCAGGAAAACCTTTTTAATAAGTGCCATTATTCTTGTGTAAGAGGGTTTACAATCACGAGCAATGGTAGAGATGTTAAATAAAGGCTTAACAGGCCTGACTAGCGATGTAAAAGTCTCAGAGCTGAATTATTCAGATGTTTCTAATTCTAATCTTTTTTTTCTCAACCCATCCCCCACTACAGCAACACTACCGTCTTAACTGACTGTATGTATATATGGGTTCTTGTGAAATTTTCAGTCGTGTGCAAGCTGTCCATCACCCACCTCTATCCATCTGGATGTACGAATCAGGTTTCCTAACAAAAAACAAGACAGAGCAGACTAGCAGTGTTCAAGTAGAGATGGAGCTCAGATGTAAAGGGACCAAACACTATCTTATGTGCTCGTAACCTTGAGTCAAAGTCCTGGTTTTACCTTGAGTTGGTGTCTGAAAGGAATACGTTGAGAATGCAAATAAGGCGATAACCTTTGAAAATAGAGGTGATATCAACAAAGATACTATGACAGTTGTCAACAGAGTTGCAGCTGTTAATAAACCAAAATGCATGTTTTCATGTGGATGATAGTTAAAATCACTATTAGTATCTTGTGCCGATATTTCTCCACATATTTCAGTTCTCAGTTAGACATGGATGCTTGCAAGACCAAAATTGCTCCCTAAAACTGAATTATAACATCACTGCAAAACAAAAAATATGCTTCCCTGTTGGCACAACAGAAAAAAAAGCTGCATAAACATGAAGGGTTAGAGAATGACCTTTAAAATGCAATAAAAACAATACCAATGAAGCAAAGTCTACCGATGATTCACATTTTGGGTCTCTTGGGCTGGAGAGGTGAACATTATGAAAGACATATCCTGGGGAACAATGTTGATTTTTTCGTGGAATTTACAATTTGTATAAACTGAGAAAAAAATCTGAAGTGAATGCCAAGATTAAGTTGCCCCTTGAAAAATAGTTGGTGACAGCAGGGGCTCTGAGCAATAGTTCATGTCAGATATCTTTTGATTAATGAAAGGGTAACAAGTGCAGGTCACTGGGTTAGTGTAGTGAGACGGGGATTTCATTCCCATGACAGATAATAATTGGGACAGGTAATTAGAGAAAGAAGAGGAAAGGTGGAGGGTGAGGTTAGGACAAAAGGTGAGCCAGAATAAAAACAAACAGAAAGTCCAAGAGAGGCTTCCTTACCCTATAGGGGGCATATTGTGGTATAACAGACACAGGCTGCACTGATGAATATGTTTCACAAGGCTCTCAGGGGCTGTCCAATCAGGCAGCACCATTGATGAATAGTCATGAGTCACCTTATCAGCATCACCATGGTTACACAAATGTGACTGTGGCCCTGTGAGTGTGATGAGGGAATAGAAATGGGCCAAAGGCTTCTCTGTCTCCTTCCCGCGCACATCTTGATCACCAATTAGAGCAGAGCAGGGAAGCATCCAGGCCAAGTGTTTGCTTCATGGATGAGATGAACGGGCAGAGAGAGAGAGAGATGGCAAAGATGATGGCTTGAGATTTAAAGCGTGGGACAGTGTGCAAAGGGGAAGAGAGGGAGGTTGGAAGCAGGTTTTGATTTAGCTTGAATTATTTGATGACTTGAAATCACATTAGTCTCTGCTCAACCAGTGGACACACAGCACGTGTAGGTAAGAGCGGGCAGGAAGAGGAGACGGGAAGTGGATGACAAGAAGAAAAAAAAACCTGGGGAAATTAGATTTAACTGGATCAGTAGCGAGGAACATTATAAAAATGGTAGATGTGGCTGAAGGATGAGCGTGACAAAAGACAGCTGCAGGAGATGAAATAAAGAAAATGAACAATGAAATATAAGAATAAGGGGCTGGAATAAAACGTTGTGATTTATATAACCCCCTAACCTAACACAGAAATTTCACAAAAAAACAACACCCCCAATAGATCTATGGTGATAGCTAGAATAAACCCCAGCCTCTGAAACTTGTTCAGAACAATTTATTTAGAACCCTGACCCATTTAATAGTTTTGATACATCAGCCATAGCAGTAAAGTTCCTTTATGCTTAAATAAATCCACCTTCCACCAAGCTTTCACTTAAACATTTTACTGCTTCACAAGCAGCCCGGCGCATTGATACCACAAAGCCAGTAGCAGTTGTTTTCTTATCACTGACGTGCCCGGCTGTCTGCAAACACTGTTAATTGTTTTTGAGCCAGTGCTTATCTAGGTGCTTATTTATTTATGAGCGAGAGGAGTGATTCACTGCATATTTGAAACACGTAATTAAATTAGCATCGTCATACATTAGGGACACATTCAGGCGCTGAAAAATGTGTTATCCTCAGGTTCGCCTAAGAGCAATTGAGGCAAATTGCTTGTATCTGTTTGGTCCTGAGCCTGTCGTGATGTCTATGTTGAACCTGTTCGTGAATGCACCGCACCTTCTCTGCACTTAAATAGAGAATGAGACGAGATTGCTATTTATTTAATCATCAACACCATGTGTGAAGAAACATTGCCACCCGTTCATCGTTCCCATTTCACACCCTGTTGACTGTGTTTAATGCGTGATTAATCTTGCAAGAGATATTTGGCACTGCGCTCGAACCGGATGTTGGGCCGATGCATGAAGAATGATGTTCAAAATCTGCCAAGGAAGACTGACACTGAGGATGCATGACGCAAAGAACCTGCCACACTGTTAAGAGAAAAAGTTTAGCCATATTCAGTGTACGGATGACACATGCAGCATGTTTCTTACCCACAGAGCAGTCCAATACCCATGATTTATCTTCAATACCTTTGAATTAAAAGCTAATGAGACTCAGCATCCCCCTCAATCTCTATTACCGCACAGTGACCCTCATACCTGGCACAGATGAGGAAAATGTGTAATGAGTTTTTGGAACTTCAACATTTTGGCCAGCAGTCCCTTATCTTGTTTTTATTTCCGAATCTGCTACGAAGTTCTCCTGGTTTATTTTCTCATCAGTAAATCACAGAGTCATGGCTGAAGTTACGAACCACTGTTCCCCTTCCCAAAGATGTACATGATCAGTCCAGTGTGTCAGTGACAGGAGAAGTGAAAAACAAATATCTTGTCTTGCTGAGGAATCTTGAACTCCAGCATGTGTAAAAGCGTACTATAATATGCAATGTAAATGGATTTTCTGGGATTTAATGTTAAAAATCAGCAAAAAATGTCCCCATTTGATTAAAAAATCAATTTAAATCACACAGTTATTGCACTGTAAGTATGGTTGGGATATTTTTTCTTCTGGAAGGTGAATTCCTCGTGCTTAATGCAAGTCATGAAATTCTAAAAACAGAGGTAATTGTATTTTTCTTTACAGCAGTGGTGCCCACACTGCAGAGGCAAACAACTTTTTATGTTTATGCAACTGAAAACCTTGCTGTATAATGTTTAAAATATAACTGTATGCAGCTGTATGCAGACTGCATCTTACATAACTGACATGTGATGAGATTGAATTTTTTTTCTCATGGCTGATAGTCAGGAAGCTTAGCAAATCTTCAATAATTCCTACTGATACTACCACCTTAAAAGACAGTTACATACAGTCTCTAATGAAAACCATCAAACATCCTCTTCACTTTTCTCTAGGTTGAAAATCCACCAAGATTGCAATATCTTACTCATGGTTATAAAGGATACAATATAAATCTGACAGGAGATGAAGTTACTGTATTGCATTTCTACCAGGAGCTCCTACATTTTCCTTTGCTGTTACATGTGCAGCTTCATTTAAAAGAATCATGAGAAATGTGTGAGATCTTGTCGATATCATGTAACCAGTGCAACTGGATGAACAGAAATCGTATTTTCCAACTTGACCTATAAGGTCCTTTCTTATATCTGGGAATTTAATAAATGCATAACATGTTGTTAAACTGTAAGCACTGTGTTGAAGATTAACTGAGTTCCCTTTTATTATCTCATGGTAGACGTTTATAGCTACATGAGCCGGTAGACCAAGCAGTAAAAACGTACTCACACTGGCTGTAAATGCCTGTGACTCCCTCTGTGGAGTGAAGGAAAAAACACCAGGAGGCTTTCTACTGAAACAGCATGTTCCAACCAAACCTGTGACATCTGGAAACATGAGGAAAATGAACCACTGATTGAGAACTATTGAAAAGAGGCAAAGAGAGAGAAACTGAAGCTAACCAAGAAGGGACACATCAAGAAAAAAAATAATTTGTATTTAAAGTTGTGATGACCTAAAGTAAGGTTAACTATTCTATGAACTCTCATATAGAGTTATATAGCTGAATGCTTTTTTTCAACCGTTAGATGGACTGCATCTACTTCAAAATCAGTCTTTTTTTATGTGTCCTTTTTTATCTCGTCTGTTAGCTGTCCTTTGTGCTAACTTCTTTCCATTCCTCTCATTGCCTCTGGGCTTTACTCAGAATCCATTTAAGATTCATCTGATAAAAATCAATTGCTGAATTCTGAACACAAAGATGAGTGATGGCACTGATGACGGCTGGTTGCATATACAGACTATAGTGAAGGATGCATTTGGCATAAAATTATAAGTCTGTATTTATGTATTATTCAATCTTTTTTTTATTAAACCAACCAAATCTAGGAAAAACCATTTGACCTCTTAAGATGAATGGTAAATTGGTTGCGATGACTTTAATGTGAAATAATGGATCATATTTCACTACAGCGTTATCAGAAAATGAAAAAGTGTTTTTTCAAGAAAGGACGTTGGGTAAAAGCTTCAGAGCGTGCTTCGGGTAATGCTCAGACACTCTCAGCAAAGACTTTTGACAGTTTAAATTGCTGAAAAGAAGCTGGAGAGCAGAGTGTTCTTCTAGATTGTGTTCTGCATACTAATGATTGAAAAACACTAATTTCTCAGACCAGAATCATTTTTACAGTTAAAAAGAGGGCATAGTGTTTGACCAGAAATTGTTTTTACTTTTAAAAAGCTGAGAATGATCCTCCTGATATAGAACAATATGTTATCTCTGAATGGTCACTTGGAAAAAAAGGAATTGAAGAGTTCAGTTTAGGGGTTGGGTGCTTTCTAAATGATGTGAAATAATTAATCAAGCAAGAGGAGGTAAATTGAAAAGATGCATAATGTGAGACACACTGATTCCCAGTCAAGATACCTGTAAATAGAGCTGCACTGCAAACTGAAACTCATTATATCTGATGTGCAGAAGGAATTCAAATGTGGAAATCTGTAAAGAGGTTCATATATCATGTCACTTCATCACAAAGTCAGTGGAGACGACAAGGGCATAATGAAAGAAATGCAGTGAAACGAAATGAAAATAATCAGGCCCAGCCTTGGCTCGCAAATAAGGAGAATTCATGTGGGAAGGCATACAAATTGAGCCAATATTGAACCACCTGTAAACAGTATACAGGAAACCCACCTCAAAAGTCTTCATAAAAGACTACAACCAACTGCAGAAAATGTGATTAATTGTCCTTTTGTTTCCTAAATCCTGTTTCACATGCAGTTAAGTATGAATAGAAGTAGAGTGTGAGCTGTGTTTCCTTAGCTGGTGCTCCCAAAATTGCTCTTCTTACTGGTTGTGAATATGTCAATCAGTAATGCATTCAGAAAAAGAAAGGTTTTTGGTAAACTTACCAAGAAAGTGTGCTATCTTTCACTCCTTACACTACAAATGGACTACGATAAGAGTGGGATTTTTGAAAAACAGACGATTATCCGGGTTCGGTTTGCAGGGGCACCAGCCGAAGCTGCTTACTTTATGTCTTACTTTATTTGATTTAGATTCTTTTATGTGAAGCATCACTTTGTCTAACACTCTGTCTTAGAAGTGAGATTTAGTCCGTGATCAGCTGTGGAGAAGTGCGTGTCAATTTGTTTGGGTAACAGATTAATAATCTGCCTCATATTTACTCCGACATGTTCGATATAACAGTGTCCACTGAGGTCATCAGATGTGACCGGCCATACTCAAACAGTTCAACTTGATCACCGATAGATTATCATATGAAGTGCGCTGAGGACACAGTAGAGTCACAGCAGACCAATTAACCTTTCACTTTTCGCTCTTATCGCGGAGAGCTACTTCAGACATTAGCAGAGGCAGCCGAAGTGAAAGAAAATCAAGAGGTAATACGAGCGTGTTCATAGTAATTACACAGTTACAGCACATACACACGCGCATGTACACGTATGTATAGGTACATGTATGGCTATATATGTATACATAGCTTTTATACAGTTTTTTCTATTGTAAGTATGCAAAACTTTTGGCTTTCAGGCAATTTTGAGCTTAATTGCAAGGGGCAAATTTATAAGTACCAAAAGATTCACCGGCCATTACATGAGCTAATTTAGTGGTCTGTGTACAGCAGTAAAATAATTCAGGATTTATACTGACTGAACTGCACACACTCCTCCTTCTGTACCCTTAGCCTGCTGTAAAGCGATGGCCCATCATGTCAGCTGCCCCTCTGTAAACCACCCTCTATGACAATGAGTCTAATGCAGGTAATTATGTGGGAATGAAAGGCTCAATGGCTTCACGGACGAAGATTGGCATCTTGATGGATGCAGGGGTGGATAGCCGGGTGAGAGATTTTCAGCTGTGTGGCTGAGGGAGAACTATTTCGCAGCAGAAGACAAACACACAAACAAATGAGTGCACCTGCATGTAAGTCATTGTTTGAAAGATTATTCTTGGCTTAAAGAAACAGATGTAAGGAGTTTAGGATCACCCAGTGCTACAGCACCAACGTAGAGGGAGATTAATGTTTTTGGATTTGAAGGTGTTTTTACACACGTTTTCCATGTATTGCTTGAGAAAAAACAAGTTGTACTATTTGGTGGACAGAAAATCTATCTGCTGCACAAAAATCTGCTGCACAGTGAGCCAAATGAGGAAAAAATACTAGACCAGGAGCAGTTCCCATAAAAAGCTCAGGTCATCGTATTAATTTTTAAAATTAATACAAAACCGTTTAGACATCTTAATAGTTTGAGAACAGAGCTTTTTTGTGTTAGTTTACATTGTGCTTACATAATGCATGAATGATGTGAACATATTAAACAAAATCAATGTTTTAATCATTCCTCAACAAAGCCATATATCTATAATGTGTGTGTATTCTCAATTATTAACCAATACAATTTCTACCTATATTTCCTTTCTGCATTTATTTCAAATTCAGCACAGAAATGGATTTAAAAGAATGCCTGAAATAGCCCAAACTGAACACAATCACCATCAAATCCTCCTGGACTGTAACCTCTTGGCATGCTGTCTGTGTCTCCTCATATTGTCTTAAAGCTGAGTGGAGATGTGTTAGAATTGCTCCTGAAGCCAGGACTCGGTGAAAGAAATATTGCAAACTTGTTACCCCTGCTGTGTCCTTGTCAGCACTCCATTTTTATCCATAAGTGATTTCAAACATCTCTTGATGTGAAAGGGCAGAAATTATTCATACTCTGTGTTTGGGGTCTTATTCCAGGCATTGCTTGGGCATTGGAGAACTCAATCAACTGCTCTGATATGCAAACAATTTTCCCATGGTCTGTTAATATGTTTGGTGGTTATCAGCAGAAACCTTTCAAGCTGCACATCACCAAAACCAGCATGAATGATGTAAAAAAAACTGATTCCTGAGAAAATAGCTCATTAAAAAAGTATCAGGATGATGCAAAGAAAGATATATACCCATTCACCTGTCACCAGTGCATCACAGAACGAGCACCATGGCAGTGGATTCTAATTCTGTTCGGCGTTATTACTGTAACATTATCAATGTTACTTGTAATGTAACATTATCAATGTTACTGTAATAATTTGATAAAGGTCTGATGAGCGAATAAGTGTTCATGGTTGTTGCTTTATCAGAAAAGCCTTGTTGTTCATGCAGAACAGAAACGTGTGTATTTTTGGCATGATTAATGGCACAGAAACAACATCAATTCATCATGCATTCTCACGAGCTTACTATATGTGTGTGAGTGCGGGCGGATTCAAGAGTGCCCTGAATTAAAGATAATCTTGGAACCACCCAACACACAACACACATAACTGATTGCCTCAGGGCTGTTAAGGACAGTGTGCTGCAGAAATGACACAAAATTGAGCTTCCATCTACTGTGTTGATGGTTTGCATCTCTGTTTTGCTTCTTAAGAAGCAAAAACAGCCTCCTGTGCTTCAGAAATAAACAAAGGATACCAAGTAACAATTACCATACTGATAAATGCGGTTTGCATTGAATTACTTTTTAGGTGTTTCTCAAAGAAAAGGGACGTTTTCCATTGATTTCACATAACTAAGCATTCAACTTGAACGGCAGAGTAAATGAAGAAAGTGCTGCCTTGAGTGCTATTCTGAGACATTATTTCTACATTCTGCCAATATGACAGCTTAATCAGCTTTTTGATGAGCACTTTATGACATATCTACCACCTGTTGTGTTCCACCCAGTTTAACCGGTGAGATTGAATCTCTGTCTTGTCACCCTATCATGGCTTTCAGATGACTGTCTTTACAGCAGCTGTAGCTCTTATCATTAGTTTTTTTTAATGTACTATCTTGACCCTCTGTACAGTGTCATTTTCGCTTTGAGCTTCCTCTTTTTTTTGTGGATTCACTTTCTGTTTGAGCCTTTGTCGGATAAAAACAGTGGGCTGCCTGTTTATCTATCTATCTATCTATCTATCTATCTATCTATCTATCTATCTAT
>CAJRST010011112.1:15044133-15232869 GCA_907169785.1 Menidia menidia | reverse complement strand
ATCTATCTATCTATCTATCTATCTATCTATCTATCTATCTATCTATCGATAGATAGATAGATAGATACATAGATACATAGATACATAGATACATAGATACATAGATAAAGATATAAATTAATATTAGCTTGAAAAAGTATTCTATATGTGTTTTCTGGTGTTATCATATCACATCTTTTCAGAAAGGTCAGATCATTATAGTATAATAAGATATCAAATATATGGTTTTTAATAAGACAAGGCACATTAAATGAACAACTAGATTAATACACTTCACTTTAAAGGTGGAGGGGTGTAATTATCTAAAAAACAACAATACGGAAATTCATATGGCAAGAACTGAAGCTCTTTTACTTGTAAAATGTCAACATGATTATAACTTAAATTGTAATCCATCAGCAAAAAAGATAAAGAAATAAAAACTAAATCATGCATGGATAGAATGGACTGAAAGCTGGGTGGACTGGTTTCAGAGTAAAGAATATCATACTACAGCTACATCTTGGTGAAAAAAAATCACAAGATGGGATGGAAAATTTCTGCCATATTCATCTTCTTGGCATCTGAGATGTTCCATCCCCAGGACTAAGGCTGCCTGAGTCCTTTAAAATATTGCTATGAATTACAGTGACAGAGGAGGAAAAAAAAACCTGGAGCCGATATATTACTATTTTTAAATAACTAGAGCATTTCTTCCTGACATTGGGCTGAAACCGATTGTTTTAACAGTCATAACCACTAAGTAAATATGCACTTGAACTGATTCTGTATAAAGCAACAATCAATTAATCTGCCAGTCCCATAGCTCCAAGTCCCTTCCTCACAATTGTTTTTTTTTTCTATTTCACTTTGTACCAGATAAATTCTGTCAGACCAATCTCTATTTTCAGTGAAGAGTCCCTGAAAGCTTTCGTATTATAAGGTTGTTCACCTCTTCACTAAGTTCTGAGTTTACCCACCTTTCTCATTACTTCTCCTTCAGGTGTCCGATGAGTCATCCGACTCTCCAGAGCCAGTGCCGCTCACCTGCATGGAGCCTTTCATGGTGCGGAGACTTTCTTGCCGGACAGTCCAGTTGCCCCCCTTGGCCTTTAGACAGGCGGAGCAGTACTACTTTGACCGTAAGCCTGACCTGGACACGGTCACGGTTCCACCGCGGCCTACAACACTGCCATTACGCACACCGCCACTCATTGCCATTACCTCTGCTGACACTAGCAGGTAGGAGGATATGGATCCACACATCTTTGCATGTCCAGAATGTGGTTTATGGAATAGGTTATATGTGGTTTGGCAGACAGAGGCAGCAGCTCTGAAAGAACTGAAGTCATATGTAAAAAAACAAAAACAAACTCACCTACTCATCTGTCCCGAGGCTAGTTTTAGACCACAAGTGTCTCTATGATAATAATTAGTGATTCTCTCTCTTTGGGTAACTCACAAAAAGTAGCATAAAAATCCGTCCGTTCTTATTTTGCTCTTAAAATTGCAGATAGAGTTATATGTTGGGAAGCTGGTCGCAACAAAACTATGTTTTTTTTTGTAGTTTGAACACACTATTTGCAATTTTGCCATCTTGGAATTTGAGCTTAAGCTATTTACACAACAGTGTTATTGTGTGTAACCATGAAAGTACTGAAATGTTGAAGGATGTGTCAATATGCCATGACAGCTAAGTAAAACTGTCAGATTGTGAAGCACTGTGGGGTTGTCTCTGCATGGAGGGAAGAGGACTGCACAGAGCACTCTGTAATGTTTTTGCAGAAATGTTATCAGCTCCTTTCAAAGGCCCCCTCAGACAAATGTGGCTGTGTCATAAAAAGATCGATATTTGGAGCTTTGGTCATAGAGAGATGGAAAAGCTCTGTCAACAAAGATAGAAACTTTTCTAAATCAAGAATGCATCGACGAGTTTTATCAAAAGAGACCTTTTCTCACCTGCTGTGTTTTCTTTTTCTATTACGGTACTCCATAGAGGATTGAAGCGTGGCCCTACATTTAAAGTTGACAAATACTTCAGGATATAATAATAAATGATAATTCAATAATAATTGGACAAGGACATTTTGCAGCAAAACAATAACACAGGGTACAATCTAATAAATGCATGCCATTTTGATAACTAACCCTAACCAAGTACACTAATACCTAACTGTAATGACCATGGAATTTTATCACCTTGTCCTACCTTTGACAGGATCCAAAAATTGTATGCAACGTGAATGTTGGATGTGGAAGCAGTGAACAAGACGTGATCTCCAGTACTCCAATCATTGGCAGTGACAGTATTGGCAGCTTTACAGGACACTAGTCTTAACAGTTTTGCATCCTACAGGGATAATATGGGTCCAGTTATACACATTTGTCGTGAGCTTGAATTCTAATGTTATTGAATAAAAGAAAGTTGGTATTAATCGGAAAAATTCCTTTTTAAACAAATGCTAAATGTAATTTCAATTTAGATAATTAAATAGATTTGCATCAAAGCCATAACTTGTTTATCCTGATGTAAAATTTATAACAAGTTATTGATAAAAACCCTCAGGCAGACAAAGTATGGTTTAAAACTGTTCCGCAATACAGTTGCTTTTATGTTGTATACAAAAAAATAAATTGATTATGAAAAAAAAAGAATCAACAATCAGCCTTCATATTGTCAGTTTTTGGGGAGACAAATCTCTGATCAATGTCCTTCTTCCACAAAATGTAGCATCACTTAAGAGATAATGTCAACACGGATGATGTGAATGTTTATGGTGACAGTTCATATTCCCCACACAACATTCATTCCACTAAAAATTCATTTTTACCATGGCAGAACAGACAGGATCTTTAAAGGTGGGAAGTGAACTTGAAAAGCAGTTGACAGCTATGCAAAGTATGCTTGCTGTGCACCAGACTAATGACATGCAAACCATTGGCATTTAAATGATCCCCATCTGGCTCCAAACAGCGTGACTCATCAAACAGTGAGGTCAAACATTACTGTTTGTAACCTCTGTACCATGCTCTTCTGAAGTTATTTCCTGTTTTATAAATCATCAAAGACTTGTTACGGAGTATAACAAAAACTTTGCACTACATGTTCATTTATACTAAAACTATTTAATACCTTTTTAGGGCTTGTATCACACATGACCTATGCACTGTTTAAAAAAGCAATGCATGTGATGGAACACAAATATATGACCAAACCATAATTTATTAACATAATCTGTCTTTACACAGAGAATATGTGGCAATATACTACGGCTCTGTGGACTAAATGAGGTTATCTCCAGCTAGTTTGACCCTCAGAATGATGGCAGCAACACATGCCACCATCAGTTGTGTGTGTCAGAGATGGTGGTCAGGTGGATGTATCATGATTGGACTTGGAGGCTGAAATACCTCCAGAATGTCTGGAAAAGCCTGAAAGTCAAAACCATCTGTCATTTGAAAATCCTATACCCGTGGCCTGGTATTGTACAAATACATGACAGAATCCTCTCATTAACCCACAGAAAAATGATGGTACTCACTGTCTCTTCTTTCATCATACTGGAGTGCCTCAAAAAGCTATGAAACTCACTGCCTCTAAGTGCTACCTGCATAATACTTTCCAAATGTTCGTGTTTTGCAAGATGAGAAAGAAAATGTCTCTGCTTGCTCCTTTCTCTCTTTTCTGTTACTTTATATTTGTCACGGTTAATGAAACTTTGGGTGTCTCACAAAATGAAATTAAATGAAAAATGAGCAAGGAGGTACGGCTTATTAAAATTCTAGGGTTGTTAAAGGTGCTTTTCTGTGAAAATGTTTTCTAACGTATTTTTAGCACATTGATAAAGACACAGTAGTGTTATTTCAAACTCTCTTTGACATAAAGTGAGAAAAACACCATAATTGGATTATAAGCAGGCAAAGCTATCCTCTTTTAAAGCCACAATAATGCTGAACTTGTTTTCTGTATAACTGCTTTTTGATGATCAAAAACCATGTTCACACTGACATTTTATTGGAAAATGTGTTGCAGATTTGCATTGTTCTGTATCAAGAGATACTCAGATAATGTAGAATCCTAGAATCTCTGTACAATATTGGAGGTAAACGCAGGTCACCATGCTCCTAGTTTGACTGTAAGCAACTTTAATGTACGATTCGGAACAGGGTGAAACAAATATGTGACCCCTTATTTTCCACTTTGTGGTAAAGTGTTGCGGCGGCTTGTTAAGTATTCGGTAAGCTGAGAAAGTTGGCTGTGCTGTTATCTTAAGGAGGACAATAGCAGGTCATGTCACGGTTTCCTCTATTACAGTCTTGTTTCTTATCTTTTGAAAAAACTTCAGAGTTTTCTTTTTCCACACTTACAAGACAACCACTGCCTGGAACACGCACACACAACAGAGGATAGAGAACCATAGCTACTCCTGGGACACCACTCTTTTTTTATGTTGTCCACTAGACTGCTGCTATTGTCCCAGTTTGGGGATTGCAACCGCACTGTTGTTGCCTTCACTTTTCACTTTCTTTTCAACATTCTCTTTTACAAAGTGTTTTTAGAACTTCTTGTTTTCCTTCTTCTTGTTGTTGCTTCATCCAACACTTTCATCCACAAATCGTTGTCCACCACAGTTCACTGTTGGCTAACCATCACTGGTTTATCAGTCTGGAACTGGAATTCGCTGTCATTCCTCTCCTATGCTGGAATTCTTGTACACCACCCAAGCATGGCGTTTTATGTTTTCTCTGCCTGACTGCATCTGATGTCTTCCTCCTTTTCCCTTGTTGCACAGTGGTGTTGAACACCTCAGCCTCTATTGTTCATGTGGACTTGAAATGTCATGGCTAGTACCTGTGTGATGTATTTCAGACCATTGTTTTCAAGCTACCCACAGGCCCTTTCAATATCTGCCAATTTTCTAATCTGTCAGTGGTACATGCCAGGCGAAGTATTATCCGTCAATGATGATGAATATATTTAGCTCACCTTGCCTTCACAGCTGCGCTAGATATATAAGTGTATTTATACGCACACACACACATACACACTCACACACGCACACATATTCGAAATGTGTATATTTCGAATATTTTTTTCATGTATTATTTCTTAAAAGCTTAACTGTAACTTTTTAATGGTTACCTGCTTTTTCCCTTTAATTCATTTTTTATGAGAGAACAGTGTCAGAATGATCAATTAAAGAGCACTGTTATACGGTAGGGACAGCTATAACAAAAGCCATAGATTAGAATTTTGCGTCAAGGCTGATTCATCTATAATTTAGCACAGCAGCTAGACAGGAATATGCATATGTGAGGCACTCAGGATGGAGGACGTGCTGCATAAAGTGCATGACGGAAAACTGACTGTTTCGTGCTGTTAACTTTGGTAGGGGCTTAATCAAATATCCTCTGGTATCAACACAAGGGCTAAACATGGCACACACTATCAGACCTTTTATCAAAACATACTTTTGCCACTAGCAACCGGTTATTATCAGTGGCAGTCGGTGGTTAACCTATAATTGAAAATGTAAGATATTATCGTACCTCATGATACAAAAACAAATTCTGGTCGCAAATCTAAGTCCCTAAAGAGTACTGCAAAGAATGCAGCAGGAGTAAACAGTAAAAAACAAAAAACAAACCTTCACAATGAAGAAATGAAAAATTCCTGATAAATGAAGAGTTGTGTGCTACAAATAAATGGTCACAGCCTGTAGAAAAACCCACATTTGGAATCAAACTTAACTTGATCTAAGAAAGATATCAATGTGTTAATTTAGCAAGGAATAAAGTATCATCATAGGGATTATTTGTGTAATATCAAAAATCCATAGGAGGGGATCACTTATTTCATTTCTATTTTTAGACACGTATCACACACAAAAACACAGATCCATATAAAAAGATCTCCATTCATCCCCAGATACTAATCCAATAGAAACTCTGTTTTCGGGCTCAATTGAAATTCTACATAGAAATGTTGATTGGCGCTATTTCTAATTACACTATATAAGGTTTATCAAACTGTTGAAGGTTAAAGAAAGGGCTAATGTGAACCAGTGAAGCATGGCTGATAACCTGCTCTGTATAATAAGATCAGGACAAGAGCAGTCAGGTGGAATCACTAATGACTGATTTCACTCTACTTACCTTAGTTACTGCCCTATTGCTTCAGCCTGATTTCAAATTCAGCCTATGCAGAAAAGAAACATGCATGGGAATCAAATTTAAATAAAACACCATTGAAAATATAGGTAAACTAATTCTGTTTATAAAAGCATTCAGTATACGATAGTTTAAGGAAAATAGACACGGATGCACAATTATTCAAATATTACATTAGATTTTGGGGGTAATGCTTCCTGGAATGCTTCCAGTCGTGTGTCACAGGAAGCAAAACAATGTATGTGTGTAACTGGTATTTGCAATCTTAACTATTGTCAGTACATTAAAGGAGGAGTACAGTTGACCTAGTAATGAAATCATGAATAAATAAATGAATGAAATAGTACTTAATTCATCCCAAAGGAAGACTATATAATTAGATAGAATAAAATGTGGACCAACACAAATCCCACCAGTGACCTTGCCGTGTTTACGTGCGCGGCACATAATGCCGTGTGACCTCGTTGCTTTCTGCGCAGTCCAGCCACCATGACACTCTCCAACCACTCTGTTTTCAGTCACCTTGTTTCTCTGAAGATTACATTTCTGCTGTGAAAGCAGGTGAGATTACATTCCCCACACCACCAGCTCCCGGAGTAATGGGCTGGAGCTGCAGTGGATGTGTGCGCGGAGAAAAGGAAAGAAAGTAGTCTTTCCAAATGAGTCCTCCTCCGGTGAAACTGATGACAAACAGGAGCAGAGACATAACAAGGTGGCTGGATATTTGCACTTCTCTGGACCCAGTGGACGACACGGACTCTGTCACAAAAAACTGCATCTTGAGGTGAAGGCGAGCTCATAAATGTGAAGCCTGTTTAATGTCGGGAGGAATGAAATTCCAAAATTGCAGATTATTTATCCTGTCTATGTCCAATTTGACAATACCACTAAACTGATATTTGTTGTGATAAACTGACTCATAATTTGGTCTGGTCTGGCCACACTCTCTTCCCACTCCCACGCCCTACCTCTCACTGGCCGGTGATTTCGGGGGAGGCGCTTTGGGTGGATCCCTCACGTTTAACGCACGTCCGGGAGCCTCTGTGCCGGAGGGCGCTTGTTACTGCCGGGGACCTGACAGCAAAGGATCAACGTCGCCCCGTCTGGACGGTTTCAGTGCTATGAAGTTTGCAAACTGCACACAGACCGTCTGCTCGGCTGTCCTGTAGTGAATATATCTGCCGCAGACGCACAAGCACTTTGCAGAGATGGGCGTGCGCGGACACAGCGAGGCGCACATGGACACCGGACTCAACTGTTAGTTCCTCCTCGCAAACCTCATAAAAGGGGACACTTTCCTGTCACCAAACCGCAACTAAGTGTTCATCCAACTGCGTAAATGGATTTTGTAATTGTATTAGGTTTGTATCTACGATGTTTTTACGCACATCGATAAAGTTGATGCGGGTAAACCCAATCACGTGAGCTCAAAAAGACAAACTGCAAACATACACAGTAACTGACAAAAGTTAGATTTATTTCGGTTCAGATTGCAATTTTATATAAACACCCTTAAAGAAGATTGTTGTCAATCTTCTCCACCCGTGACTTTTCCAGAGTCACGCAATAACTCAATGCTCCTTAAGTGTAGATTAAATTAATATACAAACGCGCACACAAACGCACAAATATATATATATATATTCCAAATCCATAGTGAGCAATAATATGGATCCCACCTGCGGGAAAGTGGGGACGGCTTTGGCTGGCGGCGGTGGAAGTGCTGTGAGTGCAAAGGCGCCCAAACATCTGTGGAGGCAGCAGAACCAAGCGACGCTCTCTCCGCTCCACCACGCTCTGGCTGTGCGCAAGAAAGACCGAGTGAGACAAAGAGGCTTTTCGGACACCGAGAGATATCTCAATCCGAGGAACATGGACCGGACTTACGCAGTGGACACGGGGCACCGACCCGGGCTGAAGAAATCCAGGATGTCGTGGCCGTCGTCATTCCAAGGTCTTCGACGGTAAGGACAAAAGGGGAAACTGTTCATCCTCGGCTGGTTTCTTTTTTAATTTCCTCGATGAAGATGGGCGTAGTGAGCTTGACAGACGCGCGAGAGGGAGTAAGTCTTTTGGCTCTTATTTAGTCCTAACTTTGCGGAGGTTATCGACATTTTTTGTCGGTTCTTTAAAAAAAGAAAAAAAATCGAGCCTGACTGTATTAGTACTTTCTTTTGCAACATACCATCCAAAACATTTTTCCACGCTGTGCTGCTAAAGAAAGGATGGTTGAACTATATGTCACAAGCATATGCATTCATCATAAGGCTTATAAATAAATCAGCTGATTATAATTGTCATTAAAACATTGCGTGTAATTAAACTTTTCATTGAAACCTTTTCGAATATTTTAAACGAATAAGCTTAAGAAAGCTTGCAACAGCCTGTTTAATTTAGGTCAGCAAGATGTGACAGACTGGGGAAGCCTGACTTAGTTTTCTATGATCGTGAAAGAAAAAGCTAAATAAAAAGGAGCAAATATACTAATTAAGCAAAATAGCTAAATGTGTAACCCCTGTCGTTGTGGGTAAGGTTCATATTCTCTAGATTGACTAGAAGTGGCACAGTAGCCAGACCGTGGTGCGTTCCCTGTGCAGTGATAAAAGGTGTTACTGGAAGTTAATGCTTTGGCTTTGACCAGGGGAAGGTCAGAGGAGACTTTGATGCGTTGTACCCTGAACGCATCACAGGCTGGCATCTCTCTGTGTCTTAAAGATAGTGTCACTCGCCCAGAGGGATGGATAACACTTAATCTCTCTGGACAACAAAGGGTTATTTTTTTTCCCTTGCTGGCACTCTGTGAGGGAAGGGTATATACAGAAGCTTCACTTAATAAACAGTGATCACATCTACTGAAATGGCACAAATCTGACTCACTTGCGACCGGCAATTTGGGTAATAATAGCACACCTATGACAAGTGCGGGGTCTTCAGACGCTACACGCACATAATTGTTGAAGCCACTGATAGCAGCAGTGCTCACACACACACACAGCAGATACAGTAAAACCTTTTCTCTACATGCAAACACAAAAGCAGTTCCACACTCAGGCGACCATGGTGTGCAGGGAAATGTTTCTGCTCCAATTACTCACTCGTTCTGGGAAAGAAGGAGAAGAGAGAGGGGGGGGCGAAAAAGACCAAATGTAATGAAATCTGAGAAGGTCACCTCAGCTCATCGGCTTAAGTGACTACTGCGGATGTAAGTTTCGGTGGGATGGCTTTCTGTTTCCTCCCTTTCGTCTTTCTCCAGTAAATGTGGCTTTGCGTGAGTGGTGCTCGCCTTCAGGTCCAGTCGGTTGTAGAAAAGGGGTACGGGCTCGTCTTGCTGATGGACAGAATGGTCCCTGTCACAGTCGCACAGCGGTCACAAAGCAGATGGCACAGAGTGGACGGCTGGACTAAAAGACCTGTGTGATGTTAAAATGAATTCTGAAATGTTGAAGGAGAAGCCATTGCAGCTCAGCTGCAACAAGGATCATTCACACACTATTCACATGTGCTTCAGAAGGGAAATTAGGCTACAATTAGATTAACCAAAACAAATCAAATTTCACACAGGAGGCTAATTACATAAGAGATATTGCTCTCCAGTATGTATACTAACCGACACTAAACCAAACATTTGCCTTTTATACCACAGCCTAGGCTGCTATTGGGTGCAAAAAAAGGGCCATTTAATTAATTGTGTATTTCAGAAGATTGTTTTGATGGATGTATGTATTTTTCTTTGCACAGTCATACCCAATAACATCCATTTAAAAATGGATTCCAGTAGATCAACAGCATGTATTCATGGTAGAAATCATAATTTAGAACGCTGTAATGATGCATTGTTCACATTAACAATGCAGATTGTTATGTGAAGCACAAATTCTGCAAGACAGTCCAAAGAGAAGGAATTGAATAAGATCAATACAGCTGCTGCAAAAGTTCCTCTCAGCTACAACTTAATTTACTACCAATCACATTCTGAGTACTGCATAAAATAAGACATTTTTTAAATAATTTTATCTTAGGGGTCTTAACCATTCTTGCATTTAATAACACATCTATTTTCAAACCAATTATATAGCAAAGATGCAGTCAAGCGTTGCCCACCTGAAAATGAAGCAAATTCCCCCTCGAAAGGCAGTAAAGCATTTCGCCTTTCAGGTACTACAAGCCGACACGGCGCTGAAGGTGTGATGCATGTGTTGTTTACACTGAACCCCTGCTTTTGATCGACTGTTTCAATTAACAAGTCGGCAGAAGGTCGCGTTTCTTCACATGAAAAACTCGGCAATGAAGATGTTGCTTGAAGTCAAGGAAACAAGAGATAAATGCTGATTATAACGGGCAGATGCAGACAACTGTTGAGGCAACACCCCAGCGCTAAACTAATGAGAAGTGCCAGCTTACTTGCACATACAGTTGATGGCAGCCTCATGCATTGAGAGCTGCGGAGACATGTTTCCCCGGAGGACTGGTGATGTGGCTAAATGTGCCCGAGCAGCTGAAATGGTACAAGGTCCGGGAGCCCCCAAGGTAGAACATATCACCCAAAATGTGTCACAGTCTAGGTCAGGCCCAGATCTGCTCGGGGCTTCTCTGCAACCTCAGGAAAATCTGGAGCAGTTTTTTGACGAGGAGATGGCAGGTCTCCCACTCTTGTCCTGCTGCTTGCCTGTCCCTATGTCCCTGTGCTGCAGGGGTTTTTTTCTTTATCTTTTTAGAGATGTCAGTGAAGAGGAGGACCATGATTCACTTTCACGGTCAGTCCAATCAGCAATGGAGAGATTTTGGTGCAGTGGAGGAAAGGGGAATTGTCAAACTCAAAATGTCTCCAGAGTAAAGAGGCTGCTATGTCTGGGTGTTTTGTGACCCCAGCAGACTGGGAACTGTACCCCTGCCCTCTACCCCCCCCCTGCATTGGACTAACACCCTCTGATTCAGTCCCTCCACTCTGAATGTCAGTGGCAGAGTGAGGCTTTTAACCAGTATGAAGTGTAACCCCTGGCTGTGTCATTAGATCCCAAAGGTTCTCATGAGTGAGGCAGGGACTTCTGTTGGCTACATGGCTATATATATATATATATATATATATATATATAACCTCAGCCAGTGCCTTAATCACCATTGTGCTGCATTGGCCATGCGATGAATAGAGAATGCGATGAATAAGATACTTTTAAAAAAGCCGAACATTTTGTCTCTCAAAACTCCTTGTTTTAAACTCCTAATCAGTAGGTCACTTTTTTCAATCCCCGGTACATGTGATACTCAAGAACAGCGATGTGTCTAAAAAACGTTTAATTTAAAATTAAATTGGTTTAAATTCGTACAATCCACAACCAATCTGTCATTTCATGTCTCTTTTGTTGGTATATGTGCAGATTTATCCTCACATGTTGCCCAAGGTTGCACAAGCTTTTGGATCCTGTCTTTCATATTAGCAAAATTAATCTTCTTCTGAATTTTTCTATATTGAATACATCTCCCATTATAGAGGAATAAAAAAGAAAACATATCAATGATAGGAGTTGAATCAGTTAAGAAAACCTCTGGTCCGAAAAGGTTTATCCAATTTTCATCTAACTTGAGACTCTGCTTTCATCTTAAGCAAACGTAGGAATTAATTCCTTTTATAGTTGTTCTGTCCATCGTGTTATTGGAAAGTAGCTAAGAGGCTTTTTATTGAGAATCTGCGCTCGGATTCCCTTTGCAGGTTTACAAAAGATGTTTTTCAGTCATTATGTGTGATAAATCGGTTCTGATACGTGGCAGTGCAGCTAAAGAAGCCCCTGACTGAAGACACTCGGTCTAGAGAGTGTGTGCAGTCTTGTCCCAACTTGTGTAACATTTATTTATTGATATGTTCAACTCCGGGGGCTCCAGTGTTGTCCCAGCACAGAGGCAGTCTTTAAATTTTGTGGAGTCATCGGCTCTGATGCTGCTGCCCCACCAGATAGTGACAAAGCAGATTGCAATCTGAACTACAGACTTGTAGAAAAAACACAGTTACCAGTGATGACAAAGGGCCCTTCTGTATGCCTTTTTTTCGACAGGTGCAGTGTAGTTCTTTTTGTCTTTGTCTCTTGTTCCCACCTCTAGTCTTACACATCAGTTGCTGTTAACTAACAAGCTGTGCTTGTGTTTATCACGGGCGGCATTGGAATCCTGTGTCTCTTTTTTTGTTTCGTTAGTTGTGTTCATCCTCAGAAATGAAAGTTACGTGTATGGAAGTTGCAAATTGTGACCAGTATGGTGTGTAGAAGCTTACTTCTTATGTGCCAATACTTTGTGTTGTCAGTTTGCGTGGTGTTTTGGGGGCTTCACATAGCATCTGTCATACTGCCACGCGCTTTCTGTCATGTTTGGGAGATGAAAATGCAAACCAGTCACATCACACTGACTGTTTATCAGTGTTTTTCCTAAATCCTGTAAATCCAGCGGCAGCCTCTGATCGGCTTGTTCCTACACCATGTCATAAAGTGGTGGGCCGGTGTTTTCTACTCAACCTGCAGGCCATTACTGTTATCCTGCCGGTAAGTTGTTATGAAAGTCTGAGGTGTGTGCGGTGTAAAGGCAGGCGGTGATAATGTCGTCCCCTGTGATGCTCTTGCACTGCTTAGCACATTCTAAACACACAACCCTTCATTCTCACAAGTTGTTGTGAAGAAATTGACATCACATGAGGATTTGTAGGCATGCGCCTGTATATTGTAGTGATGCCGTACACAGTGACCTGTACTTTGTCCAGGTGAAGACGTAATGGCATCTTTCAGCACCAGTACCTGGCCACGAAGAAAACTCGTTGACGGTGTCGGATTTTTTTTTATCGCAGCTCGTCCGTTGTCAATGGTGCAACTTTCCCTGACACAGGTTAAGCTGGAACACGTACAGTAGAATCCCACATATCGTGTTCTGGAGGTGGTGGCGTGTCCTGATGCAGAGGTGGATGTGTGTGAGGCTGCAGCAAGACTGCCTGAGGAGCAGGGAGGCATGTTGGAGGACTATCTGGGAAGCTGTGGTTGTAGGTTTTTTTGAAGACTCCAGCTATCATGTTTTGTTAGACTTTATTGCTATATATCAGTTATCTCATTTTTAAACAGAATTTATTTTTCGCTGTCCCTTACATTCTTGTTGTAATGAATGGATTCTGTGACAAATGTGTGACAACAGTCATCTAAAAGGATAAAAACACAGCAGCACATACTTTTTCTTGGTTTTAAGTATATGAGGCTAAATGCATTGTTAAATTTGTGTGGATGCTGCCAGTAAAGTGTGCTCAATGTACACACGAGAGTCAAAACAGCTCTTTTTGGGTTAGTAAGAGTGAAAAAATACAATTATTGTGATATATGAGCTACCGCTCTGAACTTATGTAGCACATGAGTTGACAACATAAATCTATTTTATTGAGTGCCAGCAACTTAGGTGTCAGAGCAAGGTTGCAGAAATCGCTTTCTTCATATTTAGGTCAAGAGTAAGAGGTTTTAGTGACTTTAATAAATCGCTGATGTCTTTTCACACCTGAAAAAGAAAGGACAAGGCTCGGCTCGCCAACCTGAATGCACCGATTCATCTGTCAAAGCAAATCGAGTCTGAAATAAATGGAGACAACTTGGATAATTTTCTTTAAATAAATGTTTTATTGCACACATCCACTATTGTGCAACACTGTGCTACGGGTCAGTGTGTGCAAGTAAGCTGTGGGGAAATAATATGACCTATTCTCTCTGTGGAAGAGATGGATCTTCCAAAGAGATGTTGAAATCTCAAGTAGTAAGTGACCCCATCAGTGTATGGGAGAGGAGAGGGTACATTTTGCAGGCAGGAACAGGCACTTGCTTTTCATGGCACTCCCCTGGTACTATTTTCCTCACTGGTTGTCCGCTAGGCTAACAAAATGCATGGAAATCCTTTTATAAGGACAGCCATCTAAAGGATTATAAGGCAAAGAGTTTTTAGGCTCCTGGGTTATTCCCTGAGGTCTGAGCTGGCTGTGCTGCTCTGATCATAATACACCCTACAGGGTGAGAATGATGGAGCTGAGCAAGTACCTCGTGTTGTGCTAAGGCAGAGCAGACTTAAATAGAATTTCACTCAGGCTTTCTTCATCTAAGCTCCTGACAGAAATGTCACAGAATACAGTAAAATCTAAGTTTATTTCCCTTAATTTTACCTACGGTTATCATCTCAATTGCAGCTTATACTTTGTGCATCCAAATTTTTAAAAATGACAGAGGTTCATTATTGTTATTTTGGATTGGTCTGATTTGTTATACTTTCAAATATTAAGGTTTTGGTCAAAATGAAGATTGAAATGAAGAAAGAAATAAACTAGCAATTGATAGGAAGTTGGAAGGCTTTCTTAATGATATGAGGATTTCATATTCTGCGGTGTAATAAAAGACGCTAATGTTGAAAGTGTTACCCTTGCAGGGGTTCAGTATAAATGCATGATGATTCACTCCTCAGATTGTTTCCCTCAGCTTTTCATTATTGTTCTTACCCTCACCAATTTTTTTCTCTCTCTTTCAATCACTTAGCTCTCCAGAGATACATTTTCGGTCTCTTGATTTGCTGACGCCCTCTCACAAACAACATTGGTTGTTGCACATCAGCTCATCCTAACAAACGGTTATTCCTGGTTTCATACTCTCTGTCCTCCTGTGATTGTCTTCCTTGCTTCACATATGTTTATGCCTTCAGATCCCCCATCCTCTCCACCATCTTGCTCCAGAAACATCATTTCGTCTTGGGGCCACATGTCTTCTGTCTTATATGTCAGCTTTCATCTTAAATTCTGCCATACAATCATCTGAACTAACCCTCTGTGCTCATGAAATATAAAAGTAAGCTTGGAGTGGATATTTGCCTAAACCACCAGCATCCTCAAGAACTACAAAAGCTAAATGAAATATTCTAATTTCTCTGAATAACTTCATGTAATCTAATTTATTTTGTCCTTAAGAATATTTTATTCTCTCTGAATCAAATCAACTTCATCATCACATTGTGATTTAGAAATCTATTCAACAATTATACACGTGTGTAACCGTTTTCATATTGACATTCTAATTAGAACAGGAGGTTGTTCTCTCAGATCATCTTCTATCAGCATCGTAAACAAATTCTCATCATGTGCCAGAGGGGACGCAGTCAGCTTCAACCCCCGGTGAGCCTTTTAGGAATAAATCAGGTATGATTAATATCTAAAACAATAAAGCGAGGAATGAACAACTTTGCTGCAAATTAACTGTTTACGACTGAGGCCACAAGATTGTTCACCTGTCATAGTGTAGAATATTATCAATATTGGTAAAAATGTGCTAATTTGTCAAATGATGTACACTCAGTGTACCGATGGATACAGCTGGTCTGATGTACAGTAGTGTCCACTTGGTTGGCCAGCCTTACATTCACACACTATAAAAAATGTATGTGAAATAAACATTAATATGCCGTAAAATCATGACATTAAAAATCTGTTTTTTGCTGTAATTTTAGGTCTCCTGCAGACATTATTGAAAAACAAACAAATAAAAATGAACAGAATTTAGGAAAGTCGATTTCAGTGGATGAAAGATTATTTTGTTCTCAGCTTTAAGAAATTGCTAGCAGTCACACCCGCCATTGTTTATGGTGTGGAGTATTATAGACTGGGAAAAACACAAGGTCATCTGCAATCTGCATTTCCATAGTTTCCCTTGAGATTTCCGGAGCATTAGTCCATCTGACAAGGCATGCATTTTTAATTTTCCAGTAATGCAACTTTATTCTCGAGATTCTCTGTGGGGAGAAGAACAAGCAAAAAAATTAAATGGGCTTTTTTGTTGTAGTTGTTTCACAATACTTTTCATCTTTTTAGCTGCTTTCTTTAGTGATTTCGATTTGTTTAATTGTCCGATTTGTACTCTTTAGTTCTTTGTAAAACTGACACATTTTTTCCCACATAAAGCTAAACGTACTGTTTACACATTCCATGGCGATCTGCTGCATCTGCAAGACAATTTATGTGAAGCAAAACTCTAAACAGCAAAATGGAAAAGCTAGACATTTTAATTTAGCTTTTTTTTTTTCAAACTGTGAAGTGTCAAGCAGTTTTTGTGATCCCTTTTAATGAAGTTAAATATATGAATTCAGGATGAACGAGAGAAGCATTTAGTGAAGATTGCACCTGTATTCTGCTTTAATCGTCTAATACCACAGGGTGCTGAAATCTGACACTGAAGAGATTTTCAGTTGAGCAGCAGTTAAAGATAGTGACTTGTGAATCAGTTTAATGTGACTACAGGGATTTTACTGGCTGATAGAGCAGAGCAGCTAGATATCCTTATTTACAGGAAATGGTTAGCAGCATGAGGATGAAGAAATGGCTCCTATTCCACAGCCATTAGTAGATGTTGTAAAAATCTCTGTCCTTACATCATCATTATAGAGATTAAGATTGGATGTAAATCGCTGGGATTATCTAGTGTATTTTTTCAAGACGTTGCACAGTGATCAGCCATCTTAGATGATCTTTGTGGATTCTAAATTGACATTTGTACCTCATTATTCTATACGATCCATTTCTTAATTCATCAATCTGTTATCTATGAATATGGATAACAAATTTATGCATCTTTGTGATTGTTTTACTTTCCAGAAAAAATATAACTTCAGGAGTTTAAAAAGGTTAACTTGAACCCTCAACAAAAATCATTTTCTGAAAGCATTTTTCTGAAAAACAAAAATGTTCTTGACTTTGGATAAAAAGGCGGACCATTTGTTTTTTGACACATAAACACACCTTTTGAATGATTTATACGGTGTAGTATGCATGCTCAAGCTGAACTTCTCATTTAATTGAATTGCAGAGCACCACCGTCCTTTCTTGAAAATAGATTTCAGCCTTTCTGTGTTTTATGCTTATTTGCTGTCCCCATTTGAGTTCCCCATTCTTCTGAATTTTCCCAGACAAACATTATTTAACCATTAAGAAAACCAATCTTAACAGCAAGTACATTTTAGCCTTTTCTGTATTGTTTTCTTTCTTTTATCCATTTTTAGAGGCGGACAAAAAAGTTGATCTTACCTAAGCCACAGGGAGGTGATCAAATTTTCTGTGATGATATATGTTCATGTTTATGCATTTAGCAGACGCTTTTATCCAAAGCAACGTACAAAGTAAACACAATATTACAGTTATCATCAATATGACAATAAGTTCTCTAGAGGAAAATCCCCGGTCAGAATCAGTGGTGACAGCAAAGAGAGAGAGAGGGAAGGGCAGAAAGAGATGTATAATTGGTCATCTGTATAAATGCTCCCGTCTTTCTTCTGTACAACTTGACAAAATGACAACAGATAATTTTCCACCAAACTGTGCGCTTCTTTCGCACGGAGGGTGGCTAACAACCGCAGTACCAGAAACTGACACTTTCACCTTTCTAAGACTGGGATTCTTGACAGCCCACCGTCAACAGTTTTTCAGACATGTCCAGAGAACTCTATCGGTCTCACAGTCAAAGAGAGGTCTTTTTGAAAAATGTGTAGAAACTGGTGAGGCCATAAAAGATAATATTTACAGTGGCTTCCACTCAGCAACTCTTGGCATTGACTTGTATTGTCAGTATGTATTGCACAGTCTAAAAGATAATTGTACATGAAATTAGATTTATTAGCAGAAATATGGTACAGATATGTCTTGTTTTAAGGTGAACCCTAATCTGTTTGTGTTTTCCCAGAATGCATTTTGTGAAGGTCACATTGTTCATTTGGGGAATAGTCGCCATGGCTACATTATTTAGAGGGGTGATTTCATTAGTGATGAAGTCTCATGAGGATGCTTTAAGGACAGTGAAGAGAATTTAGAAAAGGGAGATTATTTGTGTCGAGTAGGCAAAGATGAGGAAGGTGGTGCCTAAAGCAGCATTTATCTTAAGTAGGTGCTCACGTTTTGAAGACACACTTCAAAATTTGGCTTCATGTGGATGGTTTTAGTTGTCAAAAATATTTGTACAGACTAAGAGCCGACCAGCAGTTTGTGGAATCACTTTTCTGAAGTAGTGCTACACTCATTAGCGAGTGATGGGTTTCTGGTGTTTTTATTGCTCCCAACCTAGAGGAAGACCTGAATTTGTTTTTCCACTGCTGTAAATATTTTTTCACTGGAGATTCACCACTTGGTCGGATGGCGACTGGATTTAACTGGCCTTGGTTTTTCTTTACTGCCATTTCAGATGTTACCGATACCACGCTGATTAAATTCTATATAATTCATGAACTGCATGATTATTGATTAGAGAAAAACTAAAAAAATAGATATATCATGCTGTCAATAGCTCTTTTCAGTCAAATATGGAAAAAAGGAAGTCCATCTGCTGCCTGGTCATCTTTTTCCCCCCCCCCACCCATTGTCCTTTTTAAATGAGTGTGAATGTTCCTGTTCATGAGTGTGCAGTGCACATTTCATTCACTCATCAGTTTACAGCTGAAGGGTACAAAGAAATATTGGATATGACACAGTAAGATATAGCTGCTACACAATGATTTGTATGCCTGGGTCTTTATCTTGTTATTTTTGACCATTTTCAGCTCTGCAGAGCCAACAATAGAAATGCAAATGAACAGTTTAATTACTTTACTGGAAAATTATAAAAATGGAAGTGTGTGTTATCAGCATAGTTCTAAGTAACAGTTAAGGTTGCTGTGTACCAAGGGAAAAAAATAAACTGCCTAACAGAAAAACGGCTTGCTTAAATGTAACCACTTATATTCTTAAGGGTCCACACAATGAAAGTGAATTCATAAGAATAAACCAGTAAAGCCAGTAGGATGGTCAGGTCACATTTGCCATATGCTTGGTCAGATCTGAGCGGAATGAGGAGGAGGACTCCTGTAGTGTTGTAGTGCAGCTGACTGAGATGTGATGCGATCCTATGCTCTGCTAAAATGGCATTAAATGTCCTCCACTGAATAGTTAAGGACAGATATACTTGTGTTGGACTGCAAAATGTATTGAGCTTGGCGGTCTTCCCAAAGGCCCTTTTGTGATAAACTGAGGCAAAAAGAGAGATAGAGAAAATGTGGTAGTCAATTACAATTGATCTATTTTGTCTGGATGAGGCTGCAATTGGAAAAAAAGATGGGGGAGTATGTCTGCAGAGTAGCTCTGTGCACAGGATGACTGTTTGTGCCCTACTTTCAGTCTTTCAGTCTTTTCATCAAGAAAACCTGATTGCATCTGCATAGTTTAGTACAACATAACACAAGGCTCAGTTGTGAGCTCAGATATGTCTGAGGTAGCATTCTATATAAATACAAATATTTGTTTTACAATATTTTTTATGCATTTGTAGACGCCACAGTCTTACTGTTGTTTCATCCGTTTTTGTAATACAAGTGTGTGGCTTCGTTGAGGTTTCTGGAAGAGGTTTACCAAACAATTTCTGTAAAGTGGGTGCACTGTAAGACATTGAGATCACTGTAGCATCTGAACCCATTTGTCCGCTCCCGTCCTGCTCCATTTATCATCCATCCATTGTTGCCACTGTTGCAAGAAGTTAAGTGTCAAAGAACATGCATCAAGAGAGGACCCACATTTTTGTGATAATTCAAATAATTTTTGTTGGTAATCCAGAAACTACTTTGCTAAATCTGCCAGTTACTGTCGGTATGTTTCACTTTTGATCCGTCCAGCCCTTCAGATACTCACCATTCACGGTATTAAAACTTCAAAGTTCTCAGCTTCTTCCAGTATTTGATGGAATGTGTGAACCCTGAGTGGTGAAGTATGCCCAATAGCATATTTCCCCTGATGATTCCCCTGATACGAGTGCAGGTCTGTCCTTCATATTGAATGAATGTTTCTCTTCTTGTCTTCAGTCATCATCAGAAATGCCCCTCTGGGAGACTGTGAACTAGGTCATGTGGCTTCTGCCTAATATGTTCACAAGAGACTCACAAGTGTGGCCAGCTTCTTATATGTGTTGTATAGAATCAAAAGAGGACAGATGACTTGGAAAAAAAAAAGACTTTTAAAGTGAGTTTCATCCTTTCTTAATGTGGTCAAACTACTACAAAGAAAAAAAGGATTTCAAAGCACATTTGTTGGCAGTGAGACTTCTACATATACTTACCTTATACAGGACCTTTTATTACTTATGTTGCGATGAATATATGTGGCCATGAAGAAATGGGCTCTTATTTTCTTTCTTTTGCTTAGGCATTGATGCTCCCAGCAGATGAGTAACACTGCCCTGCTAAGTACTATTTTACAAGGAAGGTTTTTGTAACCTTTTATGTTGTGATTTGTATTTTCTAATTCATGCTGCACGTTAGATGCAGCAAAAATGCACATCTTTGTCACATTTATAGGGGGAAAAAAGCATAAATCTGCAGCATTTAGGTCAATTTGCTTACTCTACCATACAGGCAAATATGTTGACAATGGAGATATATTGTGTTCAGTGCAGTGTGAATCTCATTAAAGCACGTTTTAAAGCATGTTTTCATAAATGGACAATAATAGTTTTGCAACCTCCTGGATTATTGCTGTAGAATTGATAAGCAAACATTTGTTTGCCTAGGGCCATCATTTCCGTGGTTCCATTATGATTTATAGTGACATAAAAAAGTGTTTGTGAACTGAAATAACATGTTAAATACAACCTTCCATTGTTACTCAGAACTTATTGCTGTAATCTTTCAGTAGGTTTCCTTTCTTATAGTTGATAAATCTCCAGAGCTACTTCTCCTTTTCCAAGCAGCCAACATCTTTTTTCTCCACTGCGTCTTTCTCTTGCTTGGCTGTGTTGTCGGAGGTTCTCTTGGACTCCTTAAAGACAAGCTGTGTACATACAACTCCCCCAGTAGGGCTCTGTATCTTCACTCCCTGAGGACTCACAGTATTCTCTGATGATGAGCTGAGCTCCATGGATCTGAGAAAACCACACAAAATCCAGAGGTTATAAACCGCCTCATAAATAAAGCATTCCCGTGCTGCCAGGCTGCCACATATAACTAAGACCTGCAACTAAACTGAGTGTTAAGATTATATCTTCTACCGTAAACCAGAGTAATGATGCAGGTTGAACTGAGGAAGAGGACGTTTGCTTGACTTTACTCATGCCTGATATGTTTGGGGCAAATCAAAATCTATAAAAATGTGTAATTAAGTCTATTTTATTTTCTGAAAGCATGTCTTAAGATGTTTAAGTCCCAAATTTAGAATTTAATGGTGCTAATAAATTCTAATAAATGAGTATTGATTCTGATAGGTACAATGTACCAGAAAGATACCACAACATTGATGATGCATGTTAATGCTTCCTTTAAATCAGATTATGAGTATATCTGTTGGCTGGAGACTTTTACACCTAAAATTTGGAAAGAATTCTTTTTAGTTAAATCTTTAATTTTGTTGAGTTAATAAAAGTCAGTTTCAAATTAATTTGGAATCTGTACTCCTCACTTGTAAGCTGATTCAGGTCCATGTCAACAAAATTATCAAGTGTAGGGCTATTTTTTCTATGTCTTCTGTTGTGGATAAGCAAATGTGACTACTGAAAATGGTAACAAGAGAGCATTATGTGTAAAGTGAAGTTAATTTAAATTTAAAGGTATTTTGAAGGTGAGGCCACACAGGTTGGATACTTTGATTCAGTGAGACAACAAATAAATGGGAGCAATTAGAGCAGTAATGAATGCCTCCAATTTCAGAGAACCAAAGAAAAAAAGTCATCCCCAAAAATCAAGAGTGACTGTTCAAATAACAAAGTTAACCCCGATAAATGCGTTGCTTCGTTCTGGCTAAGTAAAAATGTTCCCAGAGGCTTTCAGGGAGTAGGGAAACTTGCCCCTCTTCATGAGTGTCTTGTTTCTATAATTGGAAACCGCATTGTCGGTTAGGTTTTTAAACAGAGGGAAGCAGACAGACTTGACAGAGGATAATGCCACTCTTGGTAAATCTTTTCTTTCTTGTGCACTTCACTTGTGCATCTTGGTGACTCACAGCTTGTGAGACAAAGAAAAGAAAAGGGATGTTCCCCATGACTGGGTATTTAACAATTTGGTACTAGATTAGCTCCTATTATAGACATTCACTTATAAACACTTTCTCACAATAATGTTTGCATTATTTTCCAAAAATTCTTTGGCTATGTAAATTCAGTCTGTCCTGGGCTAGATTTAGTGATAACATCAGTCATTTGTCTCCCTGAAATGTTGACAGTAAACAAACATACTCTCTTGAAGCTGTGAGCCTTTTTTTGCCTGCTGCATACAGCTTTTCATCATTGATTTGTTGTTCTTTGAAATTTCCAAATGTGCCTTGGTAGAAAAAAAAACTTCCCTGAAATATAGTTTTGATTAAATACAACTGTCAATATTAACAGCGATGGCACACAAAACAACGGGCACCTAAAGCTGATGTTCTGTTTCAATTTTAGTTTTCAGAAAAATTCTTTTTACAATTTTTTTTGCGATGATGTTTCAAACCGCAAATGACACGCAGGCTTAAACATTTAAATGTAATCTAATTTGTAACATTTTAACTTGGTACAACATATAATTATATTTAACATAATATTTAACATAAATATTTACCCTTACAAATATTGTAATGTAGCTTAAATATTTAAGTTTCATTGTCAGGCCTCTTCAGGTTTGATTGTGTCTGAAGTTTAAATAGTTTAGATCTTTGTTGTTGTGTAAATTAGTCCATGACATTTGAAATGGCATGAAAGCCTTTGTAGGCATTTTCCATTTTCTTATAAGTTCCTAATTAAACTTATTTGTGCATCAGTTAATGAAGGTATAACAAATGTTTAATGGCATAAAATGATTTCCCTTCTCTTCGGTCAGTACTCTGGATAGTCATGTGACTTTACACCGGGATGCATACAAGGACAACATTTAGCTCTCTAAATCCACTGCGGGACGTGTAAAACCTGACAGTTTTGCCTCTTATTGTGTGACACATTTTTCTGTATCTAAGTGGCCTCTGTGGGCTTTGTACCATCTCTGCCATCTGGCCTTAGCGGTTGGAGTGTTATGAGCTCCACTCCTCAGCAGATGTCTGTTACCTGATTTGTGCTGCACTAATGAGAGAGTAACCTGAATAAGGAGCCCTTTCTGGATCCTCTCAAAGCACCAAGGACACGCTTTGTGCGGCTGCTGTCCAGACATATGGGTTGTGCAGTGGTGAGATAAAGCCCTGTGATCTGCTTTATTCTGCTCAGCATGGTCAAATGGACATTATTGAAATTTCACACTAACCAGTTGTAGTTTTTTTATTCTAATCAGTGGCAAATGCAGTTATTGAACACTTTCTGTTCCATATTTTCCATATTTTTCTAAGTTTGATAAATCAAATGCATCAGTGGACAGCCGGACATTGCACAGCACTGCCATGGTGTTGCTTGAATTTGTTTACAGTAACAACACAGATACAAATAGAGCTCCTGATTTAATTGTTGGCCCACATAAACAGGCACATCAGCTTTTTCCTTTCCTGGTGACCTCAGCCGTCTGTCACAGCTTGCTGAAGACTGAAATTGTGAGTGTGATGTATATTTCAGGGGTCTGTAGTTAGAGATTAAGCTGTTGAATGTTGCAATCAGAAGCAGGTGGGGATCTTTAAGCTTGTTGGGGTTTTCAAACCTTGTCCCTATACGAACAGAAATGGAATAACTGATGTTTTCAGCCACTGTTGGGGAAAAAGAAGCAGGATAATCCGAAATAGGATTTTGTGCACAGCGATGAACGCTCCCCTTTAAAAACATGAAAGAACGCAAACAACTGAAAACAAATCTTTGTCAGTGCTTAGTTTACATGATAAATAATTAATTGATGAAAGCAGGTCGGATCATTTTAATACAACAATGAACTGTTTAAACCCTGCATTTTTCTGACTGGCTGTTTCTTTGGCTGCACTTCAATTAATCTTCAAATTCTCAGTTTTTGCCTATGGTCAGACCCTGTCAAACATTGCTCAAATATAAATGCCAGAAAACACAATTGGCTCATTCTTTAGGACTTTCAGCTTTACTATAATGAGATTTGCTTTTGTGTTGGCGCTTTTCTAAGGGAGAAGGTGACATTCTCAAATGTTAAATGTTAAAAGAGGGATAAATACAAGGGGTATGATGTCTTTGGAGAGGCCGTCTCCAGAGGCTTCTAACCCAGCTGGCTGGGAAGGTGAAAGTGCATCAGTGTACAAAAAACATTGTTTAAATGTGGTGTGCATGGCTCGGATAATTCCAGATATTTTTTCTATATAAATGTAAAATAATGTGTATTTAGAGTTAAGTTTAGTTTGATTGTGTGGTCCTGTTGGGAAATGCAGCTTTTGTTGACATTTTGATGAGGTTTACTGTTGGTAATAGGACCCTGGATTTGAATATTTAGATTGTATTTACTGGTTAAACATAAAACTAAACTGATAATTATACTACACAATTCCAAATGAAGTCTGAATTAAACATGAACACAAAAAATGGATGTTGGACATGAAATTCTGTTTCATGTAGGTTTACTTCTTTTCATGAAATCAATGTTAAAAATGTCGAGCTCTGTGTTGTTGTGTTTGGTCTGGTGGAGGTGTTAAGTCTGTAGGTTATTTCCAGGTGACTCCAACACTTCTGTGGTAATGCCATCGTAATCCATAGAGTAAAAGCAATGTCGGTATAAACTAATATTCAAGGCTTGACCTTGTATATTTGAAGGTTCTGTAATCATCATGTTTGTCTGTATCCTGATAGAGTGCATGCACAGAAAAGGTGCTACTCTTCAAGTGAAGATTTCTTAAAGTATATTGCATCCACTTTCCCTTATTCTATAGGCATGACTGTAGAGATTGAATAGATCTCTGCAAATCTTTTTGTCTGGATTCGCAAATTCCACGAAGGGAGCAGAAAATGGACTTCATAGGGAAAGAAGGTCTGTGTCTTCTCTCGCACAAAAGCTTTGTCTTGGCTGTTCAATGTGAAATCAAAGATCCATAACTGTTGCTGCAGATATCGGGACCTGATATTGGGAGCTGTATACAGCTCCAGGCATTATTTCATAACATGTTTCATGACTCCCCTTTAGGCAGTGACTGATATGAGATTCTGCCAGTACAATAACATTTAGTAAAATTCTAAGTTGTTTGGCGTTGTGATTACAGCTCAAAATTGTGCTCTGCAAGCCAGAGTTGTCTGTTATATTTCAATATGTAAAAAATGCCAAATTAGCCAGTTTTGTTGTTTTTGACTGGGGTAAAGTTTTGCATGTTGCATACACACAAACACAGCTGCTTGAGACGAACAGTGGGTGGTGGTAGTGTTACCTTATGCTTCACAAAAGCTGAGGGATTCATGCAATTTCTGTCTTTGGCAGCTCGGTCTGCACGAGCAGTTACAGTGAAAAATTCAGCTGTTTGGAAACCACAAATTGGGTACACATTGAAATTTGTCACTGGTTCATGCATCTAGCTTCTACTACAGAATGTGACAGTTGTCCTGTTTTTATAGAATACTATGTTATACAAACAGTGTCCCAGAAATGTCGTTTGATATTAATCGTATATCCATCCACTTTCTGAACCGCTTATTCCCTAATGGGGTCACGGGGGGACTGGAGCCTATCCCAGTAGTCGATGGGGAAAAAAGCAGAATACACCCTGGATGGTCCACCAGTCAATAGCAGGGCCACACAGAGACACACAAAGACAAACAACCATGCACACTCACAAGGGCAATTTGGAACGTCCTATAAACCAAACACGCAGGGTTTTTTTTACAGTGGGAGGAAGCTGGAGAACCTGGAGAGAACCCACGCAGAGACAGGGAGAACATGCAAACTCCACACAGAAAGGCCCGGTTCCCCCGGGGACTCAAACCCAGAACCCCTTTTGCTGTGAGGCGATGGTGCTAACCACTGACCACTACACCACTGTGCCGCCCTAACCGTATATGGCTCTCATTAGAAACACCATTGGGAGATTGAGGGTGAAACCTTGCTTTGTCATTGAGGGAAACAAGGTTATGTCTGTGTGTGTGCTTGTGTGTGCACCCTGGTGCGCTGGCTCGTGGAAACAGAAGGTGGGTCAGACAACCAAACAATCAGCCATGTGGGGCATGGAAGCAATTCCCCAGCCAAGAAGCAGGCATTAACAACAGACCTCCGCCCATACAAACACACACTCTGCAAGGAACCTTTGACATGGGAGATTCATATCTGCTTAACATCTGGACATGCAGTTAGTTTAGTTCTTTTTTGAGTATTCACTCGATAACAAAATAATTAATTCTTTCTGTGTCGGTGGGCTTGGATACATTGACCATGTCAAATGAGGAGGGAAATTATGTCTATTTCTGTTTGTTAACCTTTTCCTTTGCTCAGTAACTCTGTCACTAGTTGAACCACGCAGTTCTTGAAATCCTTGATGGCAACTATGTAGTCCACTGAGTCTGACATTGAAATAGTATTTAAAAGCTATTTCTGCAGATGCTGATTTGTTATGGTGCCAGATAAATGACATCAATAATGGCACATGACCTGCAATGCAAATAAATATTGGTAACAACAATTTCAGTAAGTGCAATGTTGACCAAGCACAGGGGAAAATGTGCTTTTTGGGGAACTCAAGAAGCACTATGTACTTAATTTGATCAGTATAAATCAGTTAATGTTCACTATAATCACAACAATGCTAAAAGCAATAAAGTAATAAAATGATTATTCAGAAACATTAGTAGTATTAGTATGTGTGGGTGATATCCACCAGCACTGCATGCTCAGAAAAAGGGGGTAAGAGCAAATCAAATGAGAAAATTGTGACCCTGCCAAAGCTTACTGTTTTGTAGCACGAGGCTATACATCTGAGAGACTTGAGAGAGTGATGCAGTTAGTATTTGAAGCTGTGAGAGCAAGGGTGAATGCCTGATAGTTTTACAGCAGAAGAAATTAAAGCTGACCAGATGTCAGTCTTAAGTGTCTCTTCAGTAACAAGGAGCTCTAGCTGTGTTTAAGCCAACCTCTTCTCTCTGTGGAGTCACTGTCTCCAAATTCCTCCTGTTCTTCTGTTTTTTTTTGTGTTCACACATAGATTAAATTTATTTTTTAAATCTTAAAGGTCTTTATACTTTTATGTGATTTCTTGCCATATAATAGAACAAAAGGAAGAAAGGCCGAAGGCCATGTCTGTTTTGCTGTAACTTTAAATCACAACTATATCCTCAATTTTATTGGTAATTTTCAAATACTTTTCATTTTGGTTCTTTGGATGTTAATGTGATGTTCTCTCATGTGGAGGATGACTCTTAACATTTCCCTAAGTAGTTTTTCTATATCGGAGCTAATCCTCGAACACCTCTTGAAGAAATGGAGATCTACATTGAGGTATGACATGGCCACTCAGGTCAAGTGGAATGGCTCTTACTAAAGGTCGATGTGTAAGGGAGTCTCAGGTCTAGAAGAAGTAAAAAAGGTAAGGACCTATGCATGGTCTACCAACTGAATTTACAATAAGATGGTCATCTTACTAGTCCCCTGATTAGCCATAAATGGTAGTGTGACACAGCTTGTCATTCTTTATAGAATGCTCTTCAATTAATTTTGATTACTCATTGTAACTTCATGAGAAAATGATTACAACACTCATATCTTTTGTTAGGTATAACTGTTTTAAGGTGACCATAAAGAACAAATTATACATTTGTGGCTAAGTCAGTCTGTGTAAATATTTGGCAGCTTGTCAGCCTGAAGTTGCTGGAAATTTCAAGGATATTCCAGGGAGTCACTTTTACTTGTCAGTATGGGAAAAAAAAAAAAAAAACACACATTTATTAAAACCACGCAACCAAACACATTTATTACCTTAGTCACTCATGAGGCTTTCATATTTTTCTTCTGAGCATGGATTAATTCAAAGCCATGACCACCATATTGATGCCCCGGACCCTCAGCATGAAAGCATCCCCCGCTGATGTGAACACCCACTGAGTGGAGCATATGATGGCTGATTGCATGGGAATCATGATGTTTCAATGGTCCATGCTATTGAATTAAAGTGTTAAAGAGTAGTCTTTCTATGTTAAACTAATATGTAATGACCTAACTACCTTTGTTAGTGGTATATGGGGTTAGATTTCATTGATTTGGACTCGCATTACCATCCTATATTTTTTTATCATGTTCATCTATTCTGTAATGGCCATTTTCCGCTTTACATTTTGCTGATATGTTCTTGAATGCACAATGTAATGTGCTTTTAAGCAGACTTCCTCATTTACTTTAAAGAAACTTTAAAAGCTTACATATGGTATAAATATAGGAATAAACTAGACATTTGAATACTGTTATAGCAGCAGTAAGTATTTGCTATGTAAACATTACAAGGAATAACTGTATCCTTTCCAGAGACAGAAGACAGACTCTGTCTGTGAGTCATAATCCAAGCTGCTATTTTTTTATGTTGTGAAATCGATACGGCTGTCTTTACATGTTGGTGCATGTGTGTCTTTTGCATGTCTGGAGCTTCAGCTGGAAGATGGGAAAGGACCAAAGACAGAATTAGTCTGATATTTTCAATACACCTAAAATAATCAGCTTCTAAGAAACACAAAAGAACAATAAATCCAGTGACAGTTTAAGATTAATTCAATATTTAATTTCAATTAGAGAAGATTCCATTTTCACAATATTTCCCGTTTACCACTCTGTACTCTTAAGGTAATTATTCTGCAGTTGCTGATAGCTTGTACACATATGAGAGAGAAGACAACACACGAATGAAGTCACTGGACATGATTGGTCAGCTAGGGAACAACAGAGGAGGGAGGAGGGACAGCAGCAGCTCTACCCACTCCTCCTCCCCACTACCATCAGACTGAGTTGGGGTCATACTAGCCTTATCCTCTAGAGTCACTGGAGCCACAAAGCAGGTCGGGAGGGAAACGGTTAATGTCAGGCTAACGGTGATAATGTGTGGGGCTGGAAATGGATTAAAGTTTCATCCCATTGTGACACTAAAATGTTATCTTACATGAAATCCAATACCGAGTATCCTAGTATCCTTGAGGATTTGATGCTCAAAAATCAGATAAACATTACATATGTTATAATGTTTCAGCCTCAGGAGATGTTGAGTGAACTATGGTGGAAGAAAGCCTTTTTTTCTTTTAAGCATCTCTGCTGGCTCTTTCATATCGTGGTATTTTCTCTCATTGTATTTTCTGTATTATACAAGCACGCTTACGCAAGCGCTATGTCATGTTTCTGTCATCAATCTACATATGATAGTGAACATGAGCAGTCACCTATTCTCTGATCTCAAAAGGACTGGATTTGACATACAACACTTGCTGGCTTGACTGCAAAAGAGAATCGTTTGAAAATGTGATGAAAGCTGGGAGCTTTCAAACATTGCAAATAGCTCTCTGTCGTTTTTTACCTTGACATTTTGTTGACACCCAAGAAGATATTAGACGAAATGCCTATCAAAGGAATCACAACTAATTCATACATGGTTACAACAGAAATTTGGTTAGATTTAATGGGGTAAGTTTTGGTTACTTTTTGATAATTTTCTGTAAAGTGGATTCAGTGTAGGTTATACATCGTTAAAAGCCAGTGTGACTAACTCAAAGGAAAGATGAGATTATTACTAATATCTGAAATTTAAATGTGATATTTCAATAAAATGAATTCAATAAAAAAAATCCAAATTTCAAGATAATTTTTCTGATGCAGGTAATTAAACTATGGAAACATATTAAGCAATGTGTCTGTGAAATTATTCTCTCTATGATCGTATATTGATTGGCTTTTTAAATGAAATTTTCATTTAAGATTAAATTGAATAATTTATTCAGTGTTACTCAGTGCTACTCAAATCATATTGTCATAGATATGTTATAAACACTAAAATGACAAAATTTGGGTTTATCAGGGGCCTCCTGTGTTTCATAAATTTGCTATTTAGATCAATTAAATTGAGAAATTCTGACTAAATGAAATGATTGATATCAAACCCCCCACTTAAAAAACTTTGAGGTCGTTGTTGTAGTATTTGTAACTTGTGTCTCCCAAAAAATCTGTACATACTGAAGCCCTATGTTTGTCAATTTGGGTAATATCTATTTGAGAATAGATTAAGACAAGTATCTCAAGACAACGTTAAAGTAGCTGAAGCAGAAATGTCAGTTGGTGAGAAACAACGTGGATTGTGTAGGCTACAGGTTTCATTAAAAAAAAGGCTGAAAGGAAAAACAAACTAAAGCCAAATGAATGGGCAGTCAGTTGATCGGCTTTATTGACTACAAGTGCTTGAATATATTCATTACATGCCACTTTTACAATCACTTAATTGGATTTTTAAGTTGGTCAATATTGTAGCTGTGAAACAGCAATGATCTTGTTATATTGCTGTAATTTGAGCCTGTATGAGGTCTCTGTAATAGATTCCATGGTTCAGAACGCTAAAGCGAGGCATGCAAATACCACATAATGAGTTTTCTTTTTCTGTATTTGGAGGAACAGCTCTTACCCAGGCGTTACTTTTTTTTTTTTTAGCATTAATTTCACTTTCATTATTCATTGTTAATTTAGCTGAGGAATTCCCTCCTATCATGCATCAGTAACCACACTGTTCTCAAGTCTGCAATTCCCAGCACTGTCACCACATTATTCTGCTCCAGTATGAGCCACATTAGTCCACTGGTCATTATCTGTGCTGCATTCCCTTCCTGTAAAGGGAATGGAAAGGATGTCAGAGTGTGTGCAACCTGATTTCTGCAGTAGTGAGGTATAAAATATGTTATGTTTTAAAGGGAACTACTATTGGTGTGTTCCATCATAAAAAAACCTAGTTTAATTAGTAGCTACTTTCTAATAGTATAAATGGGTTTTAAATCTACTTACTTGCTAATCAATCACTTAAAAGAAGCTTTTTTATTTTCTGTGTATGAGATGATTGAATTTTATCAGCTCAGCTGTACAGCTGTACTGTACACACACTAAAGCAGGACGGTGCACACAATGTTCAACCCTCCTGGAGCACTGTGTTTACAACCATGAGCTATTTCTGGAGCTACCCTGATCTTTGTGTCCTTTTTCTCCCCCCTAGTTTACTCTCCACCCTTCATCCTTATCCCCATGGTCATTCGTATTCATCCACTTTCATTTACTGTCACCCCACGTCAGTTACAGCAAGCTCTGAGCTCTGCTCTCAATTGGCAAGCTGTTCTGCTAGTTTTCCTCTCTCTCTCTCCTTAGTCCCTCAGTTCTGACTCCCCCATAACTATTTCCTCTCATCATAGCACGCTGTATTCATGCCAGTGTTGCTGAGTGACTAACAACTATCACCAATCTCCAAAGCAAGCACAGAAAATCAAATATATATATCGTTACACAAAGGTTGCAATTTAGTGACATGCACGCGCACGTGCACACATTTAATCAAACCTTCCAGCGGAGGAATTCTAATGAATCCTAGCCAGGGTCTCTATTACTTTCCCTGGCAGTGAACCCGGTAATAACCTAAGACTCCCTGAAGTTTTATCTTCACGGGTCATTATTCAGACTTGATGCCCATTGACTCACCCTGTGAGAATTTCAACGTTCATGAAACAGTTTCAGTTTTATTAATTAACAGATGGTCTTTATTTCGTTCCTTCTCTGCTGATTCCAGTGTAGATTTAGCCCATCAGAGAACATATCAGAACACCTGACTTTGAGTTGGTACAATAAAAAATAGATCAAATGTGCAGATGTTTCACAAACTGAAACACTATCTGCTTATTATTTAGAATGTGGAAACAAAATAAGTCTTACTATAGTGGTCCCGATGGCTGTCATATATATATGACACAGCTGTTTTTCTGCTAGTGTAGGAGGGAGAGTGCATGACCCCCCTATTATCAGGGGGTAACGAAATCATTTCACAGTTTCTGTCAGGGCTAAAGTCAGCTGCACGGCCAAATAACTGCCCATGAGATATTCTCAATTGGCCTGAGGTACCAGCTGGTCAGTAGAGCGGTAACGTAGTGATAATCCAGAGAATAGGCGTGACAGGCAGAAATACAAAGGTAGTCAAAAATATTCAAATGCACACTCAGAGATAAGAGAAGCCAACACTCCCCCAAGTGTTGAGTGTCAAATATGCAAAGAAACAACTAGGTCCCTCAAAGTTCACCAGCTGCATGTAAAACCTGTAAGAATGAAAGATTCACTCATATATCAGATATACTCACAATTTGCCCTGTCTGCAGCTTGTTCCTGCCTTATTATACATTATTGTTCTTGTTGCCTGGACAGGATTGGCTGCTGTTACCACTAAATAAAGATGAACAAAAACTTAAATAGTCAGTAATAAATAGTCAGTAATAAATAGTCAGTAATAAAAATGTCTCTGCTCAGAACAAAGGAAACTGCTTCGATTCATATTCATGCTGAAAAATAGAGATGATATCAAATGATCAATTGTTTTGGCCTAAAAGGGACAGGAAATGATGCTGATTGGGGATATTCTGAAAACTGCCAGAGGAGTACATTTAAATGCTATTGTCAGTTTTGGCAAATGGGCAAAAATGAGCTTGTCTCTGCATTGGCTGATGATGTAGTCGTAGTCAGCATTGTGCTGCGAATTAGACGTGAAAACATTTTTAGATATAGACTGCCCCCTGCTGTACAAAAATAACTGCCGAAATCAGGTGCTCCAGTCACCTGTTTTCATTATGTTGTTATGGATGGAAGTTCTAGCACTCAAGTCATAATATGGGACCTCCATTGATAAATAACAGACCCCTATGAGTCCCTATGAGAAGCTATGTTCTTCTATCTATTGTTATGAATAATAGACTATACATTGGAAAGGTATAGAGATGTCTAAAACGTGCATGAGGATTGAGTTAGATTGACAAGACTAACTGTCTAGATTGAAAGACTCATAATAGGGCAGTAACGTCATTCTGTCAATAAAGCCAAATGCCGTCCACAAAATCCCTAAAAAACATTTTTCTTATTATTATAACAACTAATGCATGAATTACACAATGCTCAAAAGAAGTCTTATGTAAACATCCACATATGGACAGTTACCATCACTGTTAAAAGGTATGAAAATACACAATGTTCCCATCCAAGATAAATCCATTATGCAAAAGCAATGTCCTGCATATTTCAGCAAGACACAGCATGGCTTCTTAGAAGAATAGTTCAGATGCTGGATTCACCTGCCTGCGGTCCAAGCTAGAATATAGCCAGGAGCCTCTGCTCCTCCTCTTTTTCCCAAATCATGTATTTTAGGATAATTGGTCTCATTTGTGGCCCTGCAATGGACTGGCGGACCGTCCTAGGTGTACCCCACCTCTCGCCCGTTGACTACCGGGTTAGGCTCCAGTCTCCCCACGACCCCATTAGGGAATAGGCGGTTATGAAAATGGATGGATGGATGGATGGATGGGTCTCATTTGTCTGTTTAGCCCTGTGATGAGCTCATCAACCTGTCCTAGGTGTGTCCTGTGGGCCTTATGTCCAAGGACAGCTGGGATTGGCTACATGGATAAAGCGGGTATAATAAATTGATGGATGTCTTAATATTCAACTTAGTTCTGCTCTGGACACATTAAGACTTTTCCCTCCATCATTTACTGATAGTCAGTAGCGCAAGATCACCACTTGAGGGAGACAGTGCTGCATTAACATGTTGGATGACTTGTAGTTGTTTGGAACTGCCTGCATCCATGCTTACCCAGAAAGAGATTCTTAACAAAAACCACCCTTCAGTGATTCATGTCCTTTTGTAATTTTAAATAGCCTGACACTCCAGGTTGCTCATTCAGCAGAATGTCAACATTTTAGCTCCAGTGGCTGCATCAAAACATACATGCGTGTTAAGAAGTAACTATAGCAACAGGTATATGTAGTAGATCTTAGTCATCTTAAACAGCCGTCTATAAACAAATGCCCTGCCAACACCAAGTCAGGCTCCAGACTGTGCTTTGTGAGGTGATGGCATGCTGTGTGCTGCCAAAGAAAAGCATCCAATCTGTCAGATTCAACGATGAATTGGAGAATGCATGCAGATTTACTCACAGATTATGAATAATTTGAGTGGGCCGCGCACCCTTCAGTGTTTTCATTTTGTAAAATCAGGAGAAAAAATAAAGTAAAGAACATGTAGGGAGTTGAATGCAAACAGATTATTTGTGCATCTCAGCTATCAGTCCCACATTTGTTTTTGGCAAAGCTATTTTATAATCCACAAGGCTTTGGTCTCCAGCATTACCAATATGATATGCTACATGTAAAGTGTGTAGTTATTGTCTTGAGATTGTTTACCCTTCGGTAGTGCCTAGATTTCCAGATTTCCTTCAATACTTTGTTTTCTGAAATATGATTTTGTGGGAAATTGGTTTGCATTTGTTTTTTTAGATATATGAAACTGTTTGTAGAATCTGGGGGTTTTAACATGTTTTTTAATCTTCGGAATGGTTTAATTCATATTGTTGAAAACCTGACAAAAACCACCAGTCGCTTTTGTAAAAGTGGTTATCTGTGTGTTTTCTAACATGTTGTTTTAATTTTTCTGAGTGCCTACAGTGTTTGGGGTTGGTGTTTCTGTTTTTAATTCATTTATGCATTGTCGTGTTTCTATGGTATGGGTCTGTTTGAGTGATTGGATGTGCTTCACTTTCGTCTTGCAGATTGGCTTCCTCTATCTTGCTTTTGTTCCTCTAGCCTTTAGTTCTTGACAAATCCACTTGTCCCTCTCCATCCATGTTGCCCTTGGTAACCAGGAGGGAATGCTCAAAGACGTCATGCACAGCAACGGGGAGCGGTTATGAGAGAAAAATATGTTACAAAGCACCAGAGAAGAAGAGGCCGAGTTAGACAGGAAGCAGATGAGATGAAGAAAAGCGTTGACAGGAAGTGGAAAACAATCACAGCAATAAGGGAAATTTATCATGTGAAAGACAAACAGCATATTCTCAAAACTAAGTATTTTCCCTCATCTAAATGATAGTAGAAAAAGAATTAAGGAAAATATGAGCTTTATTACTGCTACAATTATTGTCTTCGAATACCACAGCTTAGTTTTGCATAGATTTGTTTTAGTTTACTCACCAATTTATAGTGACTGACTGAATCTTCTTTAAAAAATCATGTATTGAAAACGTAAACGTTCAATTGATTTATATGTAAAATGTGTGGGCATGTTCCACTTAATGTCCTGCAGCTATTGTTTAGAGAATGAAATCATTTTACAAAAACACCTAAACATTCATGTGTTCTTCTATTCCACATTGGGACTTAAAGATACAAAAAATGGATATGGTATGCCACATTATATTCATCATCTTAAGGTGGCTTACTTTTTGTTTCCTTTTGTTTCCTTTTTTTGTCATTAGGATATTACTTGCATCATTTCATGAGAAGGCACTTGGTCTATTTTAGTATTCCGTGACGATTAAATGGTTTTAAGGACAATCGCAGTGGTCACTTAGTCTGGACTTAGACATGTATCTGGATCATTTAATCTTTTTTCTTATCCAACAGAAGAGGCTATAGCTAGTCTTTCGCTGTTCTACTGTTTTCATTCTACATACAGATAGAATATCCCATCCCTATCAAATTGGGTCCCATTCCAAGGAAAATAGCTTGGATAATTTTGCAGTCGGTTGTGCTGTAATTATAGAAACGTGTATCCTATTTTCATTCTTTAAGGACAGGTACACATTTAAAATGTTTTCATCTGAACATAGTGGACTTATTACTTTAAAACCACACAAAACAGGAGCAAGTAGATATTCAAAGACCTCAGATTTAAAATAATCTAATGATGCAAGGAAGAATTTAATGGCACCAAATGTGACATTTGAGCAGTTAACCAGTTGTCCAGCTGTCATAAAATATTTCATGGCTTTCAATTCGATGACTTGAGAGCGTCAAAATACAGTAAAGGATCTTCTGATTTTGCTTTTTGATTAACTAATTTCTTCCAGCAGCATTAAGGGGTCATGCTAAACTGATTAGTAAAAACCGCTAATTTTATAGCAGTAACTGGTTGTTGAGAAGCTAATGACGCTCCTGTTGATCTCAGCTGAACTGTGCTAACCCATGCAACGACATTTCAACATGTCGAACAACAACATTGAACAACAAGGGGAACCACTAAATGGTACATCATCGTTGTGAGCAGGTGAATGTTCAGACTGATGCTGGCACACAGGTCATATCACTGCTGTGCTGCAGCTGTGGAGGGCAGGAGCACATTAATCTTGTTTCCTTAAATCTCAGGAATGCAAAGCGAAGCCAGAAAGACATTCTGTGATTGTGTTAGGATCTGCATTTTCACCTCTTTGTAGCTGGAGCTGCATATCTGGAATGCCTTGATTTGGGAGTTGCTTACACCCATTGGGCCTGGTTTAATAACTGCCTCATAATAGTGGAATACCATGGAACAATTGAAGGCAAACTCATTATCTGTTTTATCATAAATTCTTATTCATTTTAGGATGTCTGTTGGCAGTCTTAATGAGGATATCTCAAGCTTGGGAGGATATTGATGCAAGATGAGCTGCCATTGATCTATCAAACAGTAATGCCTGTATGTCTACTCTCATTTGATAAATACACAGAAAGGTAGAAGCAGAAGATTAATGATAGATGACATTTTCCTGTTGGTTGATTCTGTTGCAGTGCCTCTTCTTCTCGTGTGCAAATGTGATTCAAATTCAGCACATCGTGTTATTTTCTCATCTGAAAGGGATTTTCTCAAGATGAGCCTTGCTGCTGGGACGCTGGAAACTCCTCAATATCTAATAGCGTGGTTTTAGTGCCGTTTGCAGCATTCTTCTCTCTAATGCGCACACACACACACACGCAGCCTCTCTCTCTCACTCTCTCTCTAAAAACACTCACACATGCTCACGCTCTGCTCAGCTCTGAAGGATCGGTAGCTTATAAACTGGCTGCAGACTGCAGTCAGTCTCTCTGTAAGAGAAGAGAAGGCAAGGAACAATTGCTTTGAGCGGATGGACCTAAATTCTGAATCTTTTTGAGTTGGGTCACACCGGACGATCATTTTAGTCCTACAGGTTCCTTTTGACTTTTGGACGAAGAACGGGGCTGCTCCTGGCTCAGATGAATTGAATTAGCTCAGGTGAAGACTTGCAGGACTTGGTTTCGCTGGACTGTTTGGAGTTGTCCTGGATGCTGAGAGAAGAAAGGGCTGGCATGGAATTCCTTGCTTTTTTGCATCCCTCCCACCCTCCTGCCGTCTTTCATCCTGCCCTCACCTTCTCCACTGCACTTTCCCTGCAGACATCCAGTGTAGAGGAGACAAAGGCAGCAGTCCTCAGCACTTCGATTCTTCTGGTGGCTCCGGTAAAGATGAAAAAATAGACACTGAGGATTTTTCTCTTTTTTTTTTAAAATTTTCCCCAGCTTTTTTCACAAAGGGAGGGACTAGTGTGAGCTAATGCAAAAGGAGATTCTGTTTTTTGTTCATTTTTCAGAGTTTTTTTAAGAATTGATTTCCCATTTTAAGCAGACCTCTAATCTAAGACTTTGACGGCGGCGAGGCACCTCGTCTTTGGTGTTGACTTGATCTCCATCATCTTGAGACTGCGTTTGCTGTTGATCCATCTGGCTGCCGGTGGAGGCCGTGGTGGTGAAGCCGGGGTAGGCATGGCCCAACAGGGAGGCGTGGGGGTGACCCACCAGGACACCCTGGCGGTGCCCCCCATGCCCAAGCACTCCGGCCTGAACGAAGACCTGGTGAAGATCCTGCGCGAGAACCTGCTGCAGCCGGAGAGGCCGCGGGGGCACCGGCGGTCGCCCTCCTCCATCTCCCCCCGCCTGTCTCCGCGCAACTCGCCGCGACTGCTCCGCCGCATGTTGCTCAACAACAACATCCACAAACAGAGGCGCTTCACTGTCGCACACACATGGTGAGCATTGCACACGGGCAGATGGTCAGTGTGCGGGCTGGTTTTTTTTGGGTGCGCTGTCTGTTAGCTTTTGGCGGATCACATGCTTTTCGCCCACACCGGTGGGAAACTCTAGGGCTTGAACTTTGTTTGCTGAGCGGCGTTTGTGGGGAGGTTGCAGGGCGATAAGGCCTTTGAGTAATTACACTTTGTTTGCAGTTGAACTTAAATGCCCCACCCCCCCCACACACACACAGACGAGAAATTGGCAGGCGTATGTGTCAGTATATCTCTGTGGAAACCCTCTCCCCAGGATAATTTCTTATTCTTGATCTTCTTCACACTCTATCTCTGTTTCTGTGACTCATATTACTTGTTGGTCTCCACCTTTTCTGCTACCCCTACACACCCTTTCATTTTTTTCTCTGCTTTGTGAGCTAAATATGTGAAAAGAGAAACCCCATAATGCCTCTCTTTTTAAGTCGTTAGTAAAGGAAGCCACCCATTACTACATCTATTCCCTCCTGCAGTGGTATTCTCTCCGCACCTGCTTGCCTGCAGTTTTTGTCCATTAATTAGTCTTCTATTTCTGGCTGTCTATAAGCCTGTGTTGCTTTCGCCTCCACATCATCGTTTCCTTTTGACTCATATCTATTCTTCTCTGCACCTTTCCAATCTTCCCCACTCATTCCCCCCCCCCTCTATCCAATTTAGCCTCCTCCTTCCTCCCGCTCCTCTGCTCTGACGCCTACCATTTTCCTCTCCTTCTCCATTTTTTACGACCTATCTCTCTTTCTCTTCTCACTCCATTTCCCCTCCTTCACCCCATTTCTTTCTCTCGTGTCCCAATTCCTCTGCTCCCATTTTCCCCACGCACACACACTTTCATTGTGGCATCTGGAACAGAATAGTGACGGAATTGACATCAATCTAATAGGAATTTTGAAATTCATGAATTCTGTTTTTTTTTCTGGGAGGGGGGGATGGCGAGGATCACGGAGCTGAACATATTGTATTTTAATTCGAAGTGATGAGACAGTTATATTGCCGATTTTCTTGGAGAATCTAAATCTTTGTCACATGAGGTGATACGGTCCATGTGTTTTCTCGGTTTCCATTTATGTCATCTCCTTATTTTCTCTTCCCTGTTGTCTTTCAGTCAGTCATTGTGTCGAATAAGTTTCAGGGAAAGTGGGACTATGGGGCCTGCCAGTTCCATAACTCAATGACATCGCCTAAATACAGTTTCTAGCAAGACTGATGGTCTTGATCTAATAACAGCCCCCAGCAGCTCTAATAGTCAGGAATCATCCACAGGTGCTGCACATCACTGTTAAACTGTATAAGAGAACTTCAAATTAGGATGTTCTTGCTTTCGCTAATGCTGTATATATGTCTAGTTTAATGTGCATGGGTGCTATTTTTATAGAATTTGTAGGTATGAACTTTATACTAAAGAGCAAAACATGTGAATTGTTTCTATGTCAGTTATGTATGTCCGTCTCGAATGGTCATCAGCAGTGATAGTATAACGTTGATTTCATAATGATTTTACTGCAGAATTCTTTTTCGTTTTTTTCTTCCTTTTGATGCACTACTTCAGGCTCACCTTCTTGGTTCAAACTAGATATATTGATAATTTGCATGTGTTTACATGCAGATGTGGTGCTATGAATGTAACTGCTAAAAGAGATGATGTAATGTGAGATACCTGAACCAATGCACTGCCTGCATTTCTCAGTTTGTTCTCAGTGCAAGTGCAATTTAAAACAAGATGAGGCACTTTTTTCATGAAACTGATTCACTTGTAAGATTTAGTCTTGTTACAGTTATGGCACTGGGGGCATGTTATCTTAATGTATCAAGAGACTAAATTAGTCAGTTATCTGTTTATTATACAAATCCACAGCGGTGCAAAAAGTAAGTGGCACTTCAGAACTTATTTCATTCTACTCAGCATGTGCAAAGAGTTGGGCTGCAAAGGGTTGTTCTAATTTGCTAATTGTTTTTGAATAGACTCCCTCTCACCCTGCTTATGGATTCATTTTGAATTAGAGATTCTTTTTTACCTTCTGGCAGTGCAGCACCAACTGATACCAAGCATTTCTCAGTGCGTCAGCATTTTAGAATGCTTTTAGAATATTTCTCAAGTTGTGATCCGCATTTATTCACCTACAGTCTTTTTGTGTGTCAAAGTGTAGAATATGTCACAGATCTACAGAGTATCAGGTGCCGCATCCTAGACAAATAGAGCCAAAGCAGAGCAACACATGGTTTATACTTAATATAAAAATATTAAATGCACGGCACTGAATTCTCTGTTTATATATTTTTAACTAAAGGAAGGGCTATATAAGAGGTTAGCTTAATTTTATATCTGTTGTCCATGCAGAACGGATCTATTGTTGATATGTGTCTGGTATTGGACTTGATTTGTGTTTACATTTAGAATAAGGAGATAACTTATCCCCAAATTACAAATATGAAGACAATGTCAGTAAGTGCAGGTTTAATGTAACCTAAATGAAGCTATATATACAAATGTGTTTTATACTTGAGATGGAGAGATAAACTGAATACGTGTCTTCCGGTGTTTGAGACAATCTGGATCTAAAATAACAATAATGAAATGGTTGCCGTATCAGCATTATGTTAAGAAAGCGGAATGACCTCTCAGTCTCTTGTTGGTCACGCAGCAGTGTTGTCTCTTGACATTTGGAAAAAAGTGGCAGACAGAATGTCATGCAGAGATAAAGTGAGTGTGGGAGGTTGAGAGAAAATAGCTGTCTGTTTGTACATGTGTCACCCAGGGAAAGAGAGAAAGACTATTTGTTTGCAAGAGAGAGACACCATGAAACGGCAGTGAGCAGTCTGGAGGTTGGCAACTGTAGTGTAATTTACTCCAATCACCTCCTCATTGTTTTACAGCTTCAGGGAATCACAGGACCACTGTGGTGTAAATCTGGTGACATACACAGTCCTCAGTGGCTCCACTCCACACTTCATTAACAAGGAAATCCTTCTCCATGGGCCGATTGGTCTGATGTACAAAAACCATTCACAAATTGTTTAACCATCACTTTGACAACAGTTGTGAATTCTTAAAGCTTATTGGCTTTTTTGTTCGGAATAAATTATATTTGGGGCGGAGATGTAATTATTTTCCTCATCATTTTACACAAGGGATTAGCTTTATAACTGGAAGACATCTTAACCGAATGAAGTACCAGTTGAAAAATAAAATGCAATCAAAGTGTGAACTGTGTGAAAATAAATGAGCTGCTTGTGGTTGTGTGTGTGTGTATTTTCCTTATTCAGTTCTAATCTGTGTTATTGCAGCATAGGATTCAGTCGTCGAACTATTAATGCGTTTTTTCGGATATTGTCTGCTCTTTTTTTGGGATTTTGCCTTTCTATTAAATGATTTATTTATGCATTGGGCTGGCTTTACAGAAGGTTAGATGCATTAGCATTGCAGCAGTTTAAAAGATTCAGTCACTCTTATTAATGCTCCCAAAGCAGATGGCAGGTACAGAGCGCAGCATTTGTCAAATAATGCTGTTACCTTTAAATGTAAGTGGGTACAGGATGAGTGACTGGCTTCCTGACATCTTGTTGGCTGCATAATGGGTGTGTTGATATAAAAAATAGGTACATTTGAAAATGTCTTTTAACTTATTTGGTCATTGAATGATACTGCAGCTCTCCAGTTGCACATTACATAAAACGCTAAGGTTTAATGGTGCCGTTTTATTTTCAGACGATAGTCACTCACGACTCTGTTGTTGTATTCTCTTTTCCTCCTCACTGACCCTGAGATATTTTCTTTGCTGTTGCACAACAGTTTCTGCATTCTAACAGTCAAAGTATCTCTTTATGTAAGAGAAGAGTTGGGTTTCAGTAAAGGGGGGCAAGGCAGGTGAGCGGCCGGTGGTGTTGATGCTTATAGGTTTCTCCAGGCTTTGTGGTCTGGATGGGGAGTTCTTTTTTGGGGGGGGTGTCTTTAGTTTAAAGACAAATGAGTGATAGATAGCTGGATGAATGATTGAGAGATGATGGTTAGATAGATACAGAAGTGATGGAATGGAGAGAGAGAGAGAGGAAGTGTAGACGAGAGGCACAGTGTGGGAGTAGAGGACCTAAAGCTAAATGCGGTGGTGCTAATCTCGGCAAAGCACGACTCTCTTAACTTCTCACTTGGTTATATCATCTCTTTTTTTGTCTTTCTTTTTACTGTATTCCTTTCACTTCCATTTATCTAATATATATTATGGACTTCCAGCATCGGTTGTTAGTCAAGGTCTCTCGTTTGATTACAGACTAGATCTTACTGTAGATGGTTCTTTCTTCTTATCTAAAAGTCACATTATCTTTCTATCTGAATCCTGTTATGTGACATGACTGGGCTGTCATGCGAAATAATTTATTTCTGGAGAATTACAGATGTGCTACAGATGAAAATATACTTCTATATAATGAGGGAACATATCTACTACCTATCTGCAAGTTAGGGTTAGGGTTAGGGTGAAATCTAGCTTCTTTTTGCATCAGTATCCGCAAATAGTGTTTATAGTACCATTTGTCCAGGTTTTGTCATCCGTTTGGACAGGATCTGTGTCCGCGCTAGAAAGCTATTTTGAATGAGCAAAACATCCATAATGTGGCACAGCTACAATAATGCTGCAAAGATGGTACGCAGCTCCCCCTTTTCAAACCAATATTTTCTCTTCTCTAAAAATAACTCTTCTCATTAAACCCAGAAGGTTCTATTTTGATCTCATCTTTCAGCAAAACAATTTTTACAGCAGCCTTTCTTTCTGGCTCTTGCTATAAATAAGGCAGCAATGTTTCAGTCATGTGATGAGCATCATTGTTTCTCTCCCATTGTTTTCCAATCATAGAGGTCAAGTCATTCACCAACGTGATAAGGCCTTTGGTTGCTTTTATTTAATCCTGGTGGCATTGTAAAATGCTACACATTCTGTTCTTGGAATAAGAACTATCTTTTTAGCTGTCGCCTCCTGGGGAGGGTAACAGAAGTTCTGCAAAAACAGCCTTTTCCATGACATGATGCTCTCTGACAAACATGGGATTTGATTGTAAGAATTTGCTAAGTTTATGTCCTTCAAATCAAATAAAGTACCCACTTACTTATGATTATCCATCTTTTTTTTAGAAACAATTCCAAGCTTGTTGATAATATAATATGATTTAATAGTTTTTAATAATATTTCCAATTTAAAATATCATTCTAATTCTCTTATCATACAAATACATTTTTGTATTACTTGCACAATTCAGGGTCCTTGAAAATATCTGATGATACTTTACATACTGCATTGCCAAAACTTTTAGCCATGTTCAGTCTAAATCTATCTTTGAGTCACAGCAAGAGGGTCCTGGGTTCAAGTCCTCGGGGCAATCAGGACCCTTCTGTGTGACGTTTGCATGTGTCTGTATGTGTGGCCCTGCCATGGACTGGCGGACAATCCAGGGTGTACCCCACCTCTCACCCAATCACTACTGGGACAGGTTCCAGTCCGTCTGCAACCCCATTTGGGAATAAGTGATTGGGAAAAAAAAGCAGCATATGTCATGTAATAATTGTCACTATTGTCTTCCTGTTTTTTTGTTTTCAGTGGTCTTTTTACACTTAAGTCGTGCCAAACCCTTGAGCGATTTGTCATGTGACACAAACTCCTTCAGCAAATTCTTTCTCTTTTAGTTTACTTTCTCATCCTTAAACTGTCATGTACAAATGTAATTTACGTCAGTATTTCGTGTGCAAATACACAGGAGCATGTCTTGTTTACATAAGTCGGCTGATCGGCTTGATAATTTGACTATTACTTACTTTTTTGGGCCTTTTTATCATACAATAAAATCTTCCTCTGTTTTCTGATCACTTGAATTTTTTTCTTCTGGCTGTGTCTCTCTTTTCACATTTTGTTCAGTGTTCTAATGATTCATTTGACCTCTGACCTTTTTCATGAGAACTCTTCATCTTTGCATGAAAATGTTCTTTACCTGTCATAGTTCCTTTTTTAAATGGTAGCTTTCCTCTTCAGTTGGCATATCAGCCGTTTAAAATAACTTGGTAGAAATCTAAAGAATTCCACTCATTTGTGTCTGCTACCCTTTAGCTTTAATGATTAATTGTTCAGGTTCTCCATTTTTTTCTGGTCCATTCAATCAGCAAATCAGCTTTCTCACTGCTGTTACACAGGAACAGCTCTTTCTAGTTTTTGTGAAATCATTATTAGTTTTACTGATTAAGTGTCCCAACATTTTTAGTGTTGTTACTTAGGTGCAGTTCTGTTTAAGTTAGGGCCTTCCATTAATTTGCAGAGGCATTTGGTTACTGTTGTTATCCCTCTGTGAAGTAAAGAGGATTCTCCAAGTTTTATCAGCCCAAACACTGCTCTCCACCCGAGAGAATAGAATGTCTGTGATTTGCATACATATGAGCTTTTAAGCAGTGCTCCCAGTGGGGTACTAGTGCAGGCTCCAGAATGCATCAGCCTTTCATGGATAAAGGCAGACACACTTATTCTAATAAGGTGCATGTACATGATTTTGCATCCACGTACACAAACATAAACTCACGGATACATACACATTCAGTCTGTGTCTGTGATCTCAGTATAAGGGATTAGACATGATCTTTTTATGACTGATCTTTGACTTTGTATTCTCAGGTGGTGGCAGAGTCAGTGTTAGTTCAGCTGAATAAGAAAATAGTTTCATAATTCTGTGACAAAAAAGGATTCATAAGGCAGAGGAGAATGCATTCTATGTTTTCTTAATTAGGAGATGCGTTTTCTATATTAAATGCAGTAATTCATTTACGGAATGTAAGGTGACAACTGAAATTGATATTGTAATCTTGTCAGCCAATTTGATTGTGAGTTATGAAAAATGAAAATTAAACTAATTATATTGTTTTCTAATTTCTATCAAATAAAGATGATTTTTCAGTTGTAATCTGCACATCCAATGCTGTACTTCAAATATTAGGCCTATTGACCGTTGACGTGTGGGTCTTCTTGTGGAAGGAAAGTGTTCTAAAATGTTTTTAAAAATGTTCAAATGAAAAAACCAATTACATTTGAAGGCCCCTGCTTACTCCAAGGTTCAGCAGTCTTGTAAGGTAGTTGAAACTCTGCTGTGCAATTTTGAATAAACTTGGAAGGAATACCTTATATGTATGTACAAAAAATAAAACAAAATACTTTGGAATCTGAGGCTGAATGAAATTCATAGCTGCAGTTCCACAGATATTTATTGATTATTATTTTTTCCGCAGTACTTTTTCATTGACGTCACAGGGTAACAGACCACAGCACCATGGCAAAAACAAAACTGAACTGTTACCTCTCAGCTTTAAGTATATACATAGTGTTTTCTGTGGTCAGTTTCCTGCAAAAACATCTTAGCTCCTAGCCACCTTGTGTTGATAAATCTCAACACTTTGCTAGAAGTTTTCAGGCTAACATTAATTTGTCTCACCCACTGAAAACTGTGGGTGAGACAGTCTCCTTATTCAAAGACTAACTGAACCTTCAGATTTGCATGTAGATATGGATTTTCACCTTTTTAAAAGGTTTGAAAGCATTCCTTCTAAACATTGTAATGTTCCTGCTCCAGTTCGGTTCTCTCTAGAGATAAAGTGAGCTAAATGAGCTGCATGTTGTTAAGCATTTGCATCCAGCAGGTCCAGACACATGAAGGTGTGTTCTAACAGTGGATACTGCCCTACCAGAATTAATTAGACGAGCAGAATTAATCTTCTATGAAGAGGCCACAGCTGCAGCGCTTCATCAAAGCCCTTTTGATATGTTGATATCTCTCTGATTGATCAAAATGACTGAAAGATTCTGCCTGTGCTTGCTCAACACGTCGACTATTTATGAAGTTTTGTTTTTATCTGTCTTGTTTCATTCGTATAATTTTCTAATTTTCTCTTTACTGATCATTCTCCATGTCCCACTCCTGTGTTTTCAGCTTTCTTTATTTTATTCTCCTGCTTTTTTCAGCTTTTTCTATGTTTCAGTTGACTTCTCCGTCAGGTTGTTTGACTTGAATTCCACAGTAGAATTCAGTTGCTGCTTAGAGGGTAGAAAAAAAGGCAGGAGGATGGAGTTGGGCTGAGGAGCAGTAATGTTAGGTGGAAGTTGTTAATAGCCTAAGCATCTTTGTAGTGGACTGCAGGGGCTAGGCACTCCAGTGCAAATCTGTTGGTGCCTTTGTCGAAAGTCTTTTCACAGCTCAGTTTTGGCTGCAGTGATGTTTCTCACAATCGCAACTAAAGAAAAAATTCTTTGTTAAAAGGACCCTTTGATGGAGCCTAAAGCTTTTATTATTTTTTCTCTCAGAGACAAATGTATTGCCCTCAGGTGAGATCTATTCACAATGCAAGGCTGTGCTAAATGTATTAGCCGTAGACATGGTAAACGGTAATTAAAAGTTTTACCCTCTGAAGTAATTATGCAGATTTTTCACTGCTGAGGCAGCACTTTAATATGAGATCTTTACTGGTCTTTTCACATACAGAGATCACAAAGCTTTTGGTGCCACTGCTTCTTAGCAACAGATCGGTTATTTGTTATTTGGATTTTTGAAGCAAAAGACTGACAGACTGAATCTACATTTTACCCTGGAGAGGTACAATAACATCAGCAGGTGGAAAAACTTTGGATGACATCTGATGATTGATAAGACACTGTTTCAAGAGAACAAGAACGTAAAGTGTCTCTGTGAAAACAGTAGAGTCTGTCCTTGCCTTTTACTGTCTTTCCTAACAGTTCTTTGTTTTTCTTTGGCAACTAGATTCACGTTAGTTTCTCTGGCTGTCACTGGTCGATATTTCCAAGAGTTGCTTTGCTACTAAAGAGTTGCATGCAAGATCTTACATCAAAAAAAGCCCCCAGGTCTTTATCTGCAGTAGACATGATGTAAGACAAGAGGAGACAGAGGGCGTACAAAGTAATCGGGCATCGGGACTGCTTGATGTTGGGAACATGGCTACTTTTTTCTGACACACAGTGCCCCAAAACACAGAAATATATTGAACAATGACATTAAACATGTTTGAATTTTGTTTTTTTTGCATTTTTTGGGTGGCTGATTTTCATCTGCCCCTTGTTCACTTTTGTGACCCGTTCATCTTCTTCAATCAACCTTGCGTTGTCTGTTTTAGTGGAAGCTTAGCACAGAGATATTGTCCACTTTGAGCAGCTCTAATGAGGTGGCTGTCCAATTAAGGTGCAGCTGCCTACCGTGTTGTGAGCACCGTCCTGTTATTGATGTCACCCCTTGATCATTTTTCACAGCTGCTACCAATATCCTGCTCTTTATGAGAGTCGGTTTTCATCTTTTATGTGCCAGCATTTGTGTGCGTTGTGTGTGCAAATATAGACAGTGCAAATACATCTGGTGGTTTCATCAGTGCCTTTGTCTGTTTGTGCATTATATGAAGAAACACATAAATTTGTACTCATACGTGAGTGCAGGTCTGTGTGTTTTTTTGTTTTTTTTATTTTTTTTACAAGAGCTATTCTTGTTTGTGTCAGCGGCCGTCCTATTATCAGTCTCCCGATGTCTGTCTGACCACAGAAGCTGTCTCCTTTGATTGCATTGATTTAGTGCCGCTGCATGCAGTAATGAAAGATGAAAAATGAACAGCGCTCTCTGAGTATGAGGTAATTGGTCCACACCCTGTTTCTTGTGGTTGACAAGAGTCACTAAGCGTTAGGAAGATGTCGAAAAAATGTAGGAGGAAAGTCCCATGCGGACGGCTCTTGTGAATGCCTTCACCTGTCAGGGGATGACCGATACATTGCAGAACACCAGTGTGGTGTCCACACGTTAGCTGTGTTGGCTGCAAAACAGCAATGTAGTCCTGCTCTAGTTGGTCTTGTTGCAATAACCAATCAGCAGCAAAAAATGAAGTGCACTTTTAGGTGTTCATGGCCCAAATGTGTATGGTGATATCCGACAGTGCTGCAGTAAATCCTTTATGAAGTTTCCAGCATACATTTTTGTGGAAACACCTTTAGAGAGGAGATCAACACCACATAAAGAGGCTGATATTTACTTTGCAAAGTCATATTACCTTGTGTGCCATAAGCCCGACTGGCAGCTTTATCTTTAAGCAAACAGATTATTGGAAAAATAATTCTTCAGCAGGTGGTTGGCATGGATGTTGTGATAATTCTCACACCACTGAACAAAATAGTGTCCGGACACCTTTCTTTGATTAAGTTTATACCCAAATTCTAATCTCTCCTCAATATTTAGCTAGTCTTGAAAAATAACGATAAGAATTTTGATGATGATTTTAGAACTATCATGTTTTTTTTGTTTCAGTTTTTTTTTTTGTTTGAGTGATTATCCACTACACTTGTCACTTTGATCACAAGCCCCTCATGTTTAAGTGTCCTGAGGCAATAAATGCCAATTAGTGTGGAATTGTAAAGGAAAAGCGCTGACTGAAGTGAATATAAATCATAGAAATGTGTTATCAGGGTTCACGAGAATATATGAATAAAAATACATCACCATTGCAACAGTCTTTTTGGAATTGATAAGTTTAAAAGGCAATACATAATGTTAATGTTTTACCACACATGCAACCATTCTTAATTCTTCTAAATCTAATATTTACTGATGTACTCATATTAAACATACATGCAAGTTGCGAAATGCATAAACACATGTGTGTTTTTGTTGAGATAACTTAGTATTCAACAGTACATTTTAGAGACTAGATTTCAAGAATATGTCTCTGCACAGGTTGTTTATTGTGTATGTCTGACAGCTGAGTTAACAGAGTCTCTGCTAGCTTTCAGGGAGTGTCTGGATATTGACCTGGAGTGGAAGGATTAGTGCAGGTGCTTAAAACAGATCACAGCCTCGGCTTACCTCTTATGGCTTTGAATGGTTGCTGTTGCCAGAAGCAACTGTCAAACTAAAGAGAGTGAAAGGACAGGTTATGGGTTTATAAGATGAGTGAGTAATGATCTGTGGGATGTTTATTTCCCATGTTTTTTGTCTGTTTTTATGCACATGTACATCTGGCAAAACTGATTTCATTGCCTGTAATTTCTCTCACAATATACTATAATCGCTTGTAGGTAATGAAAAAAATAGAAAAAGACCCTTTTTCTGCCTTATATCGTATTTGATGTACACATGTCTGAGACTTATTGCACCTTCATATGGTTAAAACTTAGTATACAAAAACTGTGGAATATATATTCAATTTATTTATTCAATTAAATGTGTGGTAAAAATGTGCAGAAAATTTAGCGGGACTGAAAGGGATTTCATGATTATAGATGACTACGGTACTTTTCAGAGGTGCAAAATTGTGGATCAATAAGCACTTTGTACAGATGAAGAAAAAGACAATTATAGATTAGTGTTTTTTTTTTAATTGTCAGAGTAATTCTAAAGTCAGTGCACTATCACATACTTTTGATTTAAAAAAATATTTTACCTCAGGGCCAACACATCCAGGAAAGGATTAAATACGTTTACACTAAAAGCTCTTTTCTGAATGCTCCAGGTTAATCATATTTGGCTAAAAGGAAACATCTTGAAGCATCCTTTGCTGGTATGATGTTGTGTTTTGTCTGCGTTTGCAGAGAACAAAAGGATGTTACTTCACTGAGACATTTTGATGCTATACAAAATCCCCCTCATCCAGAATGTTATCTGTCCAGTAAATTATGGTTGCTAAAGGATTAGATAATGGTGGAATCTGAATGAATTGCTGTTGAGGAAAATTCCCAGCACTCGTAGCATCGTGCACTCAAAGTATTAACTACATTTTATATCCTGTTGTTGACAGATATGTGGTAATGATTAGGTTTCACAATCTCGTATAAATGCAGACATTTGGATGCACACCTCAGGAGGTGGTGATTCTTCAAAGGGCCAATAGAGCTGTTAATTACTGCAGTCTGTTGAGGATCTTGTTGAATCTGTGTTAAGATGATTTTTAAGCAAAAGTTCTTTCATCCAGCCACTCCAGAGCTACTCTGTAAAGAGAACATTATTAAATGATTTGTTCTTGTTCATCCTTTCTCACATATCAATGTTGCCAATCTTGTGGCACCAGTTACATTTGCTCAACAAAAAAAGCCCCTCTATGCCAAAAATCTTCAGTCTATGTCTTTTAGTACTGCTAATAAGCTGGAAATAAGAAGCCCATTATACATCCTATTTGTTATCTCACTAAGGAAATAATGTCCCTGCTGCTACATCTTCTAATTATCTCTGTTGTGTGCTTAAGGTGCTGTATGGCTGTTCTCTGAGGAATAAGGTTCGTTATTATCTGTGCATAAATGGATATTATGAAATGGATTGCATGTTTACTTAAGCTTGTCTTCATGCTATAGTGGAGGGAGAAATTATATTGAGAGACCGAACTTTTAAAGCCACTTTTAAAGATATTTGTTAGAAAGTACTAACAGGAAATGTGAAGGCTGAAAAAGAAAAACTAAACTTAAAGCAGGGTTGGTATATTTGACATCAGCGGTTTGATTCTGCAATGACTTCTTGCTACAGATTCAGCTGTTTGCTGCCATTGACGCTTAGGACTTATAGCGAATAAGAATAGTAATCAGTGTTGTTGGAGAATAGCCAGTCGGGTAGCCATTCTCAACAATGTTCTGTAAGACAGCAGATATCTGCCAGCTCTTTAGCGAGGAACACACTGTGTATATTTATATATATATATATATATATATATATATATATATATGTCTAAAATTAGTGTTCTGCAGCAATGAGACATACGCAATTATGTAACGTTTCCAAAGCCATTTTTAAAGTAGGATGGAATGTTAAAAACTCTAACTGCAGCTTTTTTATAATAGCTGTATGTGTATATATATATATATATATATATATGTGTATATGTGTGTATACATACACATTTCCAGTGTTAGTATTAATAACAGATTATATGGTATATTCATGAGAGGGTATGGAAGCAATAATCAGGCATTTTTCTGTGCACCCATAAGAGACATAGTGTTGATACTGATATGAAGCAAAGTACCATCAAGTATTCAGACATAAATGAGAGCACCATTAGGGCTGACTATAAAAGCCTAGGAAGCAAGTGATGAAAGTTCCAGCATTAAATTGATAGATTTTAGTATGTGTCAGCTAGTTTCAATGCATTAAGACATTTTATGAAGCTGCTGACCAGAATGTTTGGTGTGATGCAGCAAAAAGCAACTTGCCCTGTGCTATGTAATGAGATATGGAGGGTGACAAGGTTCTGTTCCCATTTTATTATTGTGATTACCATTACCTCTTACTTTCTTAATAGAAAAAAGGAAAATTAAAAGGTGATTTTTGGACTTCTTTATACAACCAACAGAGAACTTAATTTCTTACATTAGAATTTTAAGTCTTTGCGTACTTAATGCCACATGCAGAGCAGAGATCTGCATTATTTATTGATGTAAAAAAAGGTTCTGTGAGAGATGATACCTTTAGCAATGATAGCTTTATTGTGTTCATTTCATGGTGTGGTCATCTTACACATACCATTATAAAGAAAGCATTTGTGATGAAATATGGAGGAAAAATTTATACAACCACTGTTTTACTGATTATGATAGTTAACTTTGGTAAATTGTATTAGATTCTTATTTGCAGGGATATCAGCGCACGTTGCCATCTACGCCTCTTTCTAGCTGGCTGCCAGGGCACTGCTGCAGACAGCCCCACAGCCCCTCCCCTCACTGCAGCTGAAAACTGTTGAGTTCACAGTACAGAGCTGGCCGCTGCTGCCAGCATAAACTAATTTAACATTGTTTTACGGGGTTGAAGGGGCTTCAGACAATTATTCATATTTCGCAGTTATTATTGGAAACTTTGACAACAAGGTGCGGTGCGGTTTGCAAAAGTGATTTATTCTTCCTTTCCTCTCTCTCTCTCATTCTCTCTCCAACCAGCTATTTTGTTTTCTCTCAATATGGGTTGAAAATGCCCATGTGTCTGTGTGAACCTAACGGATTATTAAAACTGCACAGGTACTCATTTACTGGTCTAAACAAAAGTGAACAGCATGTGAACTATTGAACTATTGGTTTAGTCTCTTTTTTCCAAAAGAAGCATGCACTAAAATGTGAATTAGTAGCATTGCATTTATAAGAATTATTTTTGTAATCAGCTGGCATACATCTATTCAATTTGAGATTATATGGTCACACGGTAAGATAAAAAATATTGGGGAAAGAAGGGAATGCTTTGTATTTCCTGCCTTGCAATTGTTTCTGCAGAAATAGATTAATTACAGGTCTGTTTGACCAAAGCATTAATAATGTTCAACCATGTTATTAGGGTGTAGCAGCCATCAACTAAATTTCTCATTATTTGAAAGGAAGCTTAGATTACTATCTGATACTCAGAAATGACATGCTAAGTGCCCAGCTCACTGAGAGTAAGCTTGGCTTAAATTCAAATCAATGTACTAATCAACAAAAAGATTTTTTTCTGTCCTAATATTATGTTTGATGAAGGAAATTTGCAAATGAAAAAACTTGAATGTGAAATTCTTAGAGGAGAGAATTTTTTTCTTGTCCATTCCACCATCTCCAATATTTTCATGTGTATCTCTCCCTCCCCAAAAACAGGAGAGCTGGTAAGGAAGGGAACGAGAGAGCATCGAAATCCACTTTAGAATGTTTTTCACTTTGTGGTAAAGTGGGATGTGGCACTTGAAGTATTTGCGTCACTGCTCCTCTGGCTGGTGCATTCATAGTGGAATTACCCATAAAAAGTATTTTGTTTCAAGATGGCGCTTGTGCATGCACCTTATTTCCCCTTTGATACTTTTTTCTCATTATCCCTCCACTCAAACACATACAGAAGTGTACCAAAAATGCATGCAAATAGAGAACACATCCCCATGTATATTAAATGCAACCAGCTTATAGTCTTATAGCTATGCACAAAAAACTAACACAGACCAGAGTAAGAATCTTCCCGCTTTTACAGAGTCAGTCTCCTATTTGGGGTTGGTGATTAAAAGCATCATTATCTCGCTATGGCCGTAATGAGAAGTGCACACACCTGTTTTCCACAGCTGCTCCCAATCACAAGCTGTCGTCCTTCACTCTAAGACCCGAAGCCTTGGAGGCGATATCCATTTGATCCCATAAATCACCTGCTGAGATTCTAGTCGCCACGGAAACATGCCTTATTAGAATCATTCAAATGGAAAGAGTTGTCCTTTACCCTTGCCGACAACATTCTGAAGCGTAAGGGACATTGGTAGGGGAGTTTCAGCCTGGCCTTTGACACTGAGTTCATGTGGGATATCTACCCGTAAATGAGATTTACAAGCGGGGCAAACTCTGCTTCACTGTACACTCCAAAGATTTTTGAATATCCTTGAAAAGCCAACACGTTTATTTGGCTGGGATGCTAAATAATGCACTTACTGAAAATGGAAATTTGAGCAAGAGCTTAAGGATAAGCATTAACTTTGATTTATTTACACACTTTCTTTCCTCACTGTTCTGAGAGGAATAAACCTGTTTGTCCCGATTTTCATTTAGTCACATATTGAATCGAATGAGGTAATTTCATTCACTGAAAAATACAATGAATGATTTCTGTCTTACATGAGTGTCTCACGTTATATACGTGTTGCTTTATATTTTATTCTGAATGTGCCTCAGTAGTTGGAAGCAATGGAGGGTAACACCCCTTCTTCCTAACCACCCTTATTCATGGTGAGCTTGAGTCACAGCAGATTTAGGTGAAGCCCCTTTTTCAATTTGATTTTTTTGACAGTGTTTTACTCATTGTCACTATTACACAGATTTGTGATTACATATTTCCAGACATTTTCCTCAAAAATGACCAAATGTCACAGATAAAAAGGGTGAGAATACAGTGGAGGGGTCTGAGTATGTGAGGCGAGACATGGATCGATAGGCTTGCATTGGGATGCAGTGAGGAAGAGATACAGAGAGAGCAGTTTTCTCACTGCAGTGTACTGATGATCACTTCCAGCCATTCTTATCTTCTCCTTTGTGTATGCTCAATAGATAGAGAGCAAGGCAGCCGGAGTTTAGGAGTTGGATACTGTATGATATTCTTTATGACTGTTTGAATTCAAATTACATCTCACTTATGTTCCTTGTCCTCTCTTTTCTGCTCCCTCTCCCTTGTGTGCCCCTTTTTCTTTTTGTCTTTTTAGGTAAGTGACAACACATGCAAGATTTTATCTAAATATGAGATGGCTGAAAAGGTAATGTACTGTACAGATTTTTTTGTTTTGTGATATACTATATTTAAATTTCAAATTCAAATGACCTGCACAATTTCAACCCATGTGCCAGGGTAAACCCTTGCCATTTTATGTTTCATCTGTGCAAAGCTAAGTACAATATCTCCAGAGCCAAGCCAATATTCCTTTTACTGTATAACTCCTACATTGCCAAACTTAATCAAGTTTTCGAGTTAATCGAGTTTTTATATCTAACTAGTGAAGAGATTGTATCTATTAATGGAACCCGGAGCCCTAGTAATGGGTGAATATTAATTCCTCATTAACACCAGGTTTGGGGGGGTTCCTCAACTAGATTTTTCTGGGAGTAGTGATACAGGACTGTAGACATGTTGATAACAAGTAAATGCATAGAGAGGGAACCTCATTGATATCATTTTAAAGTTAATCGTTACCTATAAGGTTGCCTGTATGTGTAATGAGCCTATCACGGGCAGCATTTGTCTGCAATGTTTTCACCTAATGGTGATGTTGTGTTTTGTTGCTAATCTGTTTATCTAATCAGTTGCTGAGGGTAGGGGGTCTGTCTCATTAGCTTGCAGGATATTGATTTTCTGTGTTAGTGCACAGCAACACAGTTGCATGGTTTGGCATTCCCAGATGGCAGGAATGCAGGTTGCCTTTATCATAGCTCATCAATCGATCTAACCTGAACCCAGAGCTGTTGTGCTCTGTTTTTGAGTTTGTACGCCTTCAGGCATGCATGGATGTAAAAATAGCTACTGAGGCAGATCTATTTCTACAAAGGATTTGAAGGCTGTTATAAAGTAAGGCAGAAGAGTTAACTGTTTTTCCTTTCCAAGCTTTAAAACATAGCCTAGACTCATACTCGTAATTATTAGCCCTATTTTTCTCCTACAAATACATTAATTTATTTAATCCACTTGTTTTTTTTACTCTACGAGTACTAAATTCAGTCTCATGTTGTTCTTTAAGTGATGTATGATCATATGTCTCTTTATTACTGTGGTATAGGTTATATCTTGAACATCCATTTCCGCAGACCCTAAAATCTGGCAGGAGGCTGTCTAAACCTTAACCAAACCATAGTGTTGAGCACCACTCTGGAACGAACTGCATGCAGAATCTTAAAAAGGCTTTTCATTAGAGGGGAAAATCTCAAACATGACAGCAGGACTGTCTGGATCCCAGATAAAACACATGCGAGGCTACTTATCAGCTCAGTAGCTTATAACTGCCTTAGCTGATTGCCCCCACAGAGTTTATGAACCACATTGATTGGAAATGTTTTATTTCTGCTCCTCTGCTACTAAGCAGTGTCATAGTAAATGTTCCGCCTAGCCAGCCGACGTGAGCGAGAGTGTGATAAATGTGTGGGAGTGGCCTTTTTTACATAGAACACATCAGTGTGAATGTGTGCCATTACTGCAGTGAGGGTGATGTATGTGTTTGTGTTGAAATGTGTGTGACGGCAATGCGTCACTCTGTGACTTGCAGAAGCCCAGGAGCTCCCTTTTGGTATCTCCCATGCTGCTTCTGTTATGCAACGCTGCTGTTTTCACACTGTTGCTCTCTCTCACACTCTTTCTTTTTTTCCACATCCCTCTCTACTTTGTGTTTCTGTTCATTGACTTTATGGGCACAGTACAGAAATGTTTGTGTTATGGGGTTTTACGGAGATTTAAGAAGCCTTTGAAGTTAATGTTGAGCCGAACACTATTTTGCGCTACTCATCAGACTTGTGGAGGCATATAATTAGTATCCTGTTTATCTCTTCATATTTTCGTCTCTTATTTGCATTGGTTTAGATCTTTACCTTCAGAATAACCGTATTCTCTTTGTGTATCCATCTCCACCCACTCATTCTCTGCAGTATACTGTCTTTCTTGGGTAAAGCTGCAGTCATGCTTAGAGAAGCTTAACGCTGCTCCTTTTACGCTCGGGAACGACCAGATTGCTTGTGTTTAGTAGAAAAAAGTGTATAGATATAAAAAATACAAATACAACACAAAGTTTACAAACCAGAAAAGAAATCTGTAAATGTATCACATATTTGGTGATTTTTCAAAGCGTGGTTGGATCTGCTTTGACTTTTTTTTTTATCTGCCACCGTTTACTTATATCTGTCCAAATTTGCTCAGCACATATACAGGAAGTCCAAGCAGGTTTTTGTCAGCATCCAATATTGCTGTGGGGAACTTAAATGATGGCAATATCATGACATCTCTGTGTCACAACCTCTTTGCGTGTTTTCATTTGATTGTCCTGCACAATCAAGGACTAGACAGTGATTGGCACGTTGAGGGGGGAAAACATAATTCTGATATGGCTGCAGGACATGGGCACATACCCTCACTTGCAATTTGCAAATTTTTTTTTTTACTGTATTTATCTCATGCCATTAGTTGTCAAAATGTTTTTTTGCTTTGTCTTAATGCAGGCAGTGGGGAAATGATATTTGAAGAAAACACCTGGAGGTGTAGTTTTAGGTCAGGATATCACATTAGTTTGTTCAGAAGCACTGTGTTGGCGTTATCTGATTTGATTGTCAGGTGGCCCGGAGAGAGATGCCAACAATTCCATTATCACACTGAGAATGTCACTCTGCTGACCTGTTGTAGCAGTATGAAATAGGCACTTTTTGTCTCAAGCACATGTGCCATTATGCACGGCTCTGCCAGTGGTTTAATGTTCCACTCATCCACAAGTAATGTTAATGCATCTACATACTGCGTGCATGCAGTGCACCAGGAAAAACAACAAGACTGATTTTTCTGCAAAATGATCACTTAAAACATTTGCTGGTCAGCAGATTTACTTACATTTCCATTTTAGTTATGTTATATAAAAGCTACATTTGTCATGACTTTTCAGGTCATCATCGTGAATTACATTTATTTTCACCATACCGTTGTTTTACCCTGCAAGAATTTGGCCACAGGAAAGAGTGTGGGTATTTATAAACTCTGGCTCTAATCCTCAGAGTCGGGAAAACATCTGGGTGCACGTCCAAATCTTCACTCAGCATGACGACTGTAACCTTTTTTCATGGAAGCTTTATATCCAACGTTAACAACTCACTGAGGGGGTCATACAAACTAGTCCTTTAACCCTTAGGGTTCCAATCGGGCAGACTGGAGTCAGTGAAGATTCATTTGCATTCCTTTAGAAACTTTACACATTAAAAAAAGGTTTTTAAATGCCATAATTGACATAACATATTGCGATTTTTGGCATTACTCATATTTTGTTACTTCACTTTTTTGTTATTTCGTGCTACATTTTTTCCTTCAGCCTATAACAGACTCATGATCGACGGGGGTAAGTGCCGTTCTTTTGTGTTTTCCAGATGTGACATCACATCGGCCTGGAAAACATGTTTTCACTCTCGGTTTTATGTTTATTCTTCCACCCACTAGGATGACATACCTTTTACATTGAGTGATCCATAATGTTCCCTGGAGGTTTTGAGAACAGTACGTGGAAATGTAGAAAACTACTAACAGAAGAAGATGATTCAAGTGGTGAGGCATAACTATAACCGCCTGCCATTCCCGCAGCCAGGCACTTCATGGGCCTCTAAAGAATATAACATATTTTTGGTGGAATTTCCCTGAATGACCTCAGGTTCAGGGATGAGTACTTCTCATTAAGAGAGGAGGGAGGATTTTTTTTTTTCGCTGCCGGATCAGTTTGCCCAAAAACACATTTTTTGCAGTTATCATGAAGAAGTATAATTTCCCAGATTTTTTACAGTTGTAGAAAAAAGCAGTTTGTTTTTGCTTTAGTTTCTTGCTTCAAAACTGTGGTTTCCTCTCAGCTCTGGTTGTGAGACGTGCAACAGAAAGACGTGCATGTGAACGCATGCCAGCATACTGCTCAGTGGTTTCACCTGCACGTTTTCAATCACAGGTTCACATGTTCCCAATAAAAAAGAAATGGGCATGTCACTTCTAATGACTAATCTCTTTTCTCCACTTGACAACTTTGTGATTAAGTGCAAACCATTACAACCTATTCTTCACTTCACTAGCCACGTTTCTACAGAACCGCAATACCTTCTTTGCTTTTTAGGGAGAGTGTGAGAGTGACTTTCATGTCTGCGTGATGTCAGGAGTTCATCCCGCCAACCTTAACTGGCAGACGCCTCATACAGATTTCACACAAATGTAACAAGGCTCACACAGATATCCTCTCAACCGCACTTTTAAAGAGTCTTTACACATCTTATAATTCCATTTCCCCTCCAATTCCATCTGCACTGCTACTTTGAATCTTATAAAACATTCAGAGGAGCTGTCTGCACTTAATGCTTCCCTCTTCTTTTCCCCCCCTTACTTGAAAGATATTGCCCAGCAGAACATTCCCTCTATGAATTGTAGCAACCACCTTTCTGTCTGGGGTTTCTAGTTTGCTGACAGGTTTCATGCAGTGATGGTGTGGTATGGTTGAAAGTTTGACTTTTAAATGTCACGGGAGCTGTGACAGCAGACAAGGGTGGCATGGCCATTGCTGTCTCCTGCTCAGCCTTTCCTGTCATATCAACTTAGGTTCATCTACCATGAAAGTCAGGGAGTTAACACAAGCTTCATGAATAACACCATAACATAAGAACAACATATATTGCTGTCATGATTCTTATTGACTATTTAAAATCCTCTTGAAAATGTTGGTTGATAGTGTTAGCTTTTTTTTTAAAGAGAGATTTACTTCTATTCATCTCAAACCTGAATAAACAAAGACTTGCTTTATTCCCTTGACGAGCAAAATTACATAGATTATTGTAATCTTACACTTTAAGATGGATTTTTTAAATCTAGTGTCCTACTGTACTGGCTTTTAAATTAAAGCAAAATGTACATTCATAGCCGCAATATTAATTTATGATAAGTATCCCCATACATCAGACGATCCATCTCGTCACTGTAGGAGCGTAGAGGAGGACACAGAGTGCCAACATAGACAACAGGGAATTGGGGGACAAACTAAGATTTATTTATTTATTCAAAAGGGAGCAAAAGGTTGCAGAATAGCCAGAAAACCAAAAACGTGAGAAACAGAAAATACTAAAGGGTAAAAAAGGAAGAAGACAGAGCCAAGAGAAAGATCAACCAGAAAAGTCATTATAAATCCAGGTTTAGGCACGAGACAAATCATAGACAACAAAATAGCTAAAGCTAAATCAAAGGGAAAACTGTGGAAAGACAGAAATGACCAAATACCACAAAATAGCCCAAACTCATGACACATCCATCCATTTTCTATACCATCTTAATCCAATTCCCGGTTATGGGTAGGTTGGAGCAAATCCCAGGTGCTGCTGTGCAAAAGGCAAAGTACACCCCTGAGAAGTCACCAGTCCACAGTGACAAATGAGATGCACTACCATGCTCACTCCTACAGACAATTCAGAGACGGCATGCTCTTAGATGGCGGGAGAAGGCCAGAGTCACATGAATATATATGTAAGGGAATTTTATTTTACTGTAAAGTAAAAGTCAAATACAGTATGTGTTTAAATGCTGTTTTTCCGTATCACGAGAGGTTATCAGTCCTAAAATTTAATTTGTTGTTTTTTTCTTTTCATTATCTTATTTTGCAAATCAGGATTTCACTTTTATTTCATCTACTTTTAGGATTTTTACAGTCGATTTTGAACAAACATCAGTTTAAACTGGCTAATAGATATGAAGGCATTGTGATCCAGCTAATGATTCCTGAAAAGTGTGGCATAGTTTTGTGTTTACACTGGCTATACCACACTGCCTTTGCGCTTGGACTTTATTGCTGTACACACACTGAAATGTGAGCCAATCATGCAAATATTCTAGTTCTGTATGTTGACAGAGTTCAATGGTTTACCCCACCATTGGCAGACAGGCTAAGCCTTTTTTTTAAGAAGATCATTTTACTTCCACCATGCCTCCTCGCAACATGTAATTACCTAACAGGTTAATGTCACACATGCCGCCCCCCCTTCTATCCTACATGCTGCTTCTTTTTCATTATTCATACCCTCTAATGGATTTATGGTTCAAGAGAAAAAACAGAAGAAAGTTGTGCCGCTTCCTTCATTATACTCATTCATATTTCTTTTTAACAGGGAAGCTAACTGGTATGTTCTTGTGTCTTGAATTAATACTTTTACATTTTTTCATGGTATTTTCATTGATAATATCCTGACTTCCCTTCAACTGACTATGTAGTTGATATTTGTTCAGATTTGGTGAACTGTTATCTTTTAAAATGAGCTATGGTTGACAGTACAATTCCATCAGTTTATGCAGCCTCACTTAATTGCAATTTGTGATTATATTATTTAAAATGCACTTTAAATTGGGTATCAATTTATTTGTTTCTCTTCATAATATTTTTTTAAATAAATAAAGAATTATGACACTTTGTTTAAAGAAGGCTTCAATTTAATTTTGTATGATGATGCATAAAAAATTAAACAGCGTGAAGGTGATTTGCTTTTTGAGATAATGATTCAAATTTGGGAGTTTCCCTCCCATATGATTAGAATTTAGAAAAAAAGAACAGTGTAAAGAAAAATTTGAATAAATATGAACAGAATCCTAGTCAAGTCTATCTTCATTCATGAAGTGCATCTCTTGTCTCGAGTTTTACCCTGAGCCTACTCTTTAATTAGCATATCACCGGAGGTCATCACGGGTTATATCATTCCTCAGAAGATCTCCTAATGACACCCGAATAGACACTGGGTTCATCCAGTGCTGTGATTAAAGCTTTGACTAGTCAGACAGAGCAGGGGGAGCCAGTCAAGCGCTTTGGCTGCAACAGTGACACGACGTTGGTGCAATGCAGGAAAAGTCTATTTTTGGAGGGGTTGAGCAACAGAGCTGACACCATGGTTAGAAATGGAGATGCAGAAAGCATTGGATGGCATGTGTGCGGACACTGATATTATGATACTGTTTGCAAACTGTGCGATACAATACAAATCCAAAGAAATGTTAGGATTTATAAAAGTGATATGAAATGTAAAATGTTTATAGCAGTGAGGAACGTTTTCGAATTAGAAAACCCCAACAGCTGTAAGAAGAGGAACCAAACGGCTCACATGACACTACTGAAGGAAAAGGATTTTGATTGATCCACATCGTCATGACATACAGTACAATACGTATATACAGTGGCGATAATTAATTTGAATGTTTTTTTTTAAGATGATTCTGCATATTTAAGAAAATATTCAGTACTGTTTAAAAAAATCCAAAGAAGCACAACATGGTGATGAGTCTAACTTATTATGAGTTCTTGAATTTCATAAAGGATGCTGTCTGACTGGTGAGCGTTGGAATTTTATAACAGTCTAACTAGAGTGCTCCCAGAGTCACCAGGTTCCAAAACAAAATGCTCTCACCCCTACTGGGTGAGTGGATGAGCTTAATTTGATGGCCTGGGTACAGAGCCCTTGCTGAAGTGTGCGGTGCAATTTTATGCTCCAATGGGAGCATTTCAAAAGCATAATTGACAGAACACTTGATAGTCATTGCCGTCTTTTGTCAGTACCTGTACATTTACAGGTCACTGCGCTAACCTGATAAGATTGGCCATCATAAAGTCAATGAGATATATTTAAAAAAGTGCTTCACTAAATAATAACTTGAAACAGGTGCTGTTATGCTTAATCTAGTATTACAATCGTAGAGTGGTAGACTCTTTAAAAAGATGGGGGAAACAGGTTGACAAATTTGAATAGTTGAATAAAGCATACCATGACTTCATCATAACAATAATGATGATGAAAAATCAAATCTTTCAAATCTGGTTTGAAACAGATCATAGTGCTTGCCGTTGAAGTTGCCTGCATCTCTTTTTAAAGGTGTAAACAGAAAAACAATAATATGCTTTTGTGTAAAAACTCCTTTACGTCTCATCAAGTAATGGAAATTAGAAAAATTAAAGAATTTGCGATTTCTGTCTTTATGTGGGCTGCAGACATTCAATCTGGAAACGTGCTGCTAAAATGGATGAAATTGAAGAATAAGATTCATGCGATCTCTGGGGCATCAGACTTCACTGTGTTATGAGTAGACACGGTCCTGTTGTGATATTCAGGTACACTTCCAGAGATCATTGGTTATGACCGCAGTTCAGTCTGCCATCTGCAAGCACAGGTTGTCATGCACAGAGGAAGTTATTTGAGAACATGATCCAGGAAGTTGGATCTGCATCTGGCATATCATGAAAAGCAAATCACAGAAGCAGCCGGAAAGTTATACTGAAGAAAAACATTTGTCTTCCAAAGGGCATTCTTCTCATCGGTAATATGACCCTCTCCCTGTTTTTTTATTATCATTATTATTATTAATGTGAATTGAGGCCTTGCCTGGTCAGACACAGATGTGCTCACAGAGAGGAAAGTGGAGAGAACAGACAGAGATTTGGAGTGATTGTCAAGTTTAGTTGTCCTTGCCTCCTGTATTCTATATTTTGCTAGAGGCTGGTAGGGTTGGAAACTGGATTGTGGACTTTTAATGGAGCCAATCAAATACCACCGTAACCATTGAGAACTGATTTATTTTTAATCGGTTGATGCCAAATTTCACCAGGTGAGAGAGCAGATGGGTTTGAGAGCAGAGCACCTATTATATTAGAGAGATGAAGAGAGAAACTGCTGCTTGTTAGCTCAAATACAGTAGGGGCAAAGTAGTGTACTTTCCCTCTAATACAATGAAACAGATGTGGACAAAACTGCCTCGTGGCAGTTTTTAATTTCCTTTGCACACATGATGATTTTATCCAAAGCGACTTACAAAAAGAGGGCATAAGTAACATTCAACAACACCAGTTACATACTTGCCTTACCTTGAGTGCAATGTGCTAGAAGGTGATTTAACAATGAGGAATTAACAAGTACTATACATTGAGTGCTATGAGCTCTTAGGAAATGAGTGCATTTAGAGCTTTGAAGACAAGAGATACTCTTGGAAGAGCTGGGTCTTCAAGAATTTGCTGAAGGAGGTAGGAGAATCTGATGCTCTGATATTTTTGTAAGGTTTTTCCACCAGCGTAGAACCAGAGATGAGTGGAGGCCGTGTTGTTGAGCTAGATGGGCGCAGATCCATCAAACACTCTGTAGGCCAGCATCAGTGATTTGAATTTGATGCGAGCAGCTAAGGGAAGACAATGGAGTTCAGTGAACAGGGGTGTGAGATGTTCTTTCTTTGGCTGGTTGAAAACCAAACGGGCTGCAACTTATTTTTATTATTGTATTATGTATTTTAAAGCAAATGAGGCTCAAGAATGAAATCTCTTTTTTTATTTTGCCCTGAATTTGGACAGTACCAAATGTTACTGGTTTAGCACTATCAGCATAAAACTACAGTCCAAAAACATTGTGTGCATAAGAAAATAACAGACTAGCTAAAATATAGAGTGCATTGTTTTGCAGAGACGTAAACCACCACACAATTCTACGGGGTCCAAGATGTATGAATTAACTTCAAATGTTTCGTCAGTCCGCCTTTAAACTTAGGGAAGTGTTGTGTATTGGTAATAAAAATCCACAGTTTGTGCAGCACGTATACACCAGGCTACTCTTGATTTTGGTATCATCACTGTAATCAAGTAAAAGTTTAGGCTCAAATGTTTGAAGCTTGTTACTTTTACTTCTGTAAATGTATTGTTTGTTTTGGAAGGATGTGATGACAGCTTGACAACAACCGCAGCACCAGACTGATGGAATGACTAATGCTGTTGTAGAGCCTTGATCTAATTTAGTCATTAGTGTGTCATTGAACACATTATAAACGGTACTCAAATCTCAGTCAAAATTGGCTTAATCCTCAGTAGTTGTTTCTAGTGAATAGATAAACTTCTTTTATTTTTTGCTTGATACTCTTTTATATCCTGTTCCACACATTTTAACCTGTGCAGCATATCTGTCTGCATAACTAACAGCTGATGCTGTGTTGTGAGCTGGCATATGAAAAAAACAAAACATAATCACATAAAAACATAATAAGTCCCTTCCCTCTGTCTTTTGGCCTCCATTAAAATCAAAGAGTCGGAAAAACCTCTCAACTCCACCATTGAGTAATTTTAAGCCCACTTAAACATTCTTCACGTTCCTCAGAATGGCTCTTGAAGGCCTCATGTCCCCATTAGATGTGGGAATCTAATTACAAATATCCGATTTGAAGGGGGAATGAGTTAACCTTTGCTGAAATGCCACTGCACAACCATCTGTGAATGGCAAGGAGGAGGACCAGGCCCAAGGCATTTCCACAGTGGCACATAGAATGATAGACAGTTGGCCTCCCTTATGGTAACAATGAGCACAAGGCTCAGCTTTCTCTCAGTCACTGGAGAGTTGTGTTTTCCTATTTCAATGTAAAATATGTGGGGTTTTTTATGGTAATGGGATGATTGAGTGGCTAAACTAGAAAATATGTTTGCACGGATGTATTTAATTTTCCTCTCAGTTTGGCTATGCTCTATAATGTGATTATTTGTGAATGCACAAAAGAGCATATATCTGTTTGGTTGTCACAATGCTTAAGCCCCACGTCTTGGCAGGTTTATTTGAGTTATTTGACTTGCAAAATGGACATGACGTTTGCTGCTGAAAGCATATGCTGGGCTAGTTTTATCATTAATCCGTAGAGGCTGTTCAACCTGTGTTCTCGGGACAATTGATCTGCAGAGAAAAATGAAGAAAAGTACTCTGCTAAATGTCAGGACACATGAAATCGATATGTACTTGTTCCACCGTGTAATCTGGCCCCCTCCCCCTGATGCCCAGTTTCAGAGACAAACCACTAATGTAATGGAAAAAGCCTCCTGATTCAAATATGATGGGTTATTTTGTAGATGGGAAATGCATGATTCTGCTTACAGGCAGGGGTCAGAGTTGACGATATGTTAATACTGTTTCAGTACTTGATGGCTGAAATATGTTGTGCTTGCTGTTTTGGGAACATATGGTTGTTTCTAGGATTCTCTATGGCATGGTTGCGTCTAGTTTATCGTTCAAAATCTAAGCTGGCACTGTTGTTCTTTAAACCCCATGTTTTTTTTGCTCTGCAGGTAATTATTTTTTTAAGAAATCCAATTTAACTCTCTGTCACACCTTGTATTTCAATGCCTCATTTCCCCCTCTTTTGTTATCTATATAACACTTGCTTTATTTCTAAGCCTTTCACCCCTAATTTATTTTATGATGTAGGAAGACTTGAGAAAGCTCACCAGGGTTGAACAGGACTATTTCCAACAACAAAGCAGAGGCATAGATTATGCAATAGTGCACATATGCACACACATTTGCACTGAGACATACAGTTTATACTCTATTATTAGCATTATGGCCCCAGTTTCAGTTTGCATGCAAGGTGCCTGAATGATATAATCAGAGGAAAATGGAAAGGGATTGTTTCTCTGAACATGAATAATCGCTATTTCAGTGTTTTCTGGCTATTTCTTATTTAAGATTTAATGACTCCTATGGTGAATGTTTTTTATTTTTTATTTTCTTGTCGTAGCTTAGACTGTGATCCATCAAACGACCTACATATCCTCCCAAAAACTCTCAAAATTTGTGTTGATTTTTTTTTTCCCCCACAAATTGCCTCTTGAAGATACCAGAGCTCCTCCACCCAGGCGGGTGTAACTAAAGGTGCAACCTCTCAGAGGCTCTGAGGTGGTTTGACTTTTGGCAGAGGTTACGAAGTTGCTGACGTGTATGTTGGGCAGGATGTGTGCAAGAAGCAGAGCTGGATCCTGTTTTTCAGACCGCAGCAACTGGAGCTTTGCTTTTTAAGGCAAAGCTGACACATACTTACACAGGGAGACGCACACACTCAAACTTAGTGTTCCAACTCCAACCTTGGGTTACAATGTCAAATACCAAAATTGATTTGCTCACATAAAGTCACGCACACAGATAATATGCAGTGGAGCTGTGATCTGTTTTATTCTCATTATGAGGTACGATTTACAAGACAGTGTGAACTTTAGTCCTGATGTGTTTCTGTTTGTCCAAAAGCCTCTGCTGTAAAAACAGAAAAATGCATTACATTGCAGTGAGGGAAATGACATCCTGTAAAACAGGTTTCTTAAGACATGCCATTATCGGGCCCCACTTGTGTTTCTAGCCACAAACCCCAGCAATATGCTATACATACACTCACATGAGCAGAGGAAAATAAGGGTTTTGTTGTGTTTTTTTTTATTGTAACGGTTCACTTACAAGCATGCAGACTCTCAGATTGTGCTTAGAGAGGCAAAAACAAAACACGCAAACTGACAGAGCAACAGCAACACTAGTTGTCATGACGAGGGAGGGTTAGAAACCCATGCAAACACAGAAGTCAAACCAAGAGAAGCATGACAGAAGATTTGTAGGGACAAACTTCTGTCTATATGCTCACACTTATTTACAGCATAGCTTGAGGAATCATGCCCATTCATTTGTGTATGCAAATTGCACTTGTGTCGACCTGCTTCTCTGAATGGAGTCTTAAGAGGATCAATAGGTTTAGCTATAGCTGTGTACAGCCAGCACACCTATTACAGAGTCAGGACATCCCACTGACTGGAGGGAGGGAGGGAAGAAAGGAGGGGAGGGAAAGACGATCAGCAGCGAAACAGAGAGCAGGGGAGAAACTGAGGAGACGCTTCACTGTTTTGTTTTTTGTCCCTCCCTTCTTCCCCGCTTCCCTCCCTGGGAGATTGTAAAAGGGCAGACCCGAAAGGCAGACAAGAAATTACAGAGACAAAGGGAGCAGAGCCAAACGGATAAAGGCAAACCTGTGACTCTGTGTGTAACATGCTCTGTCATGCTGGTGTGACTACCGCTGCCTCTCCAATCGGCGTCGTTGACTGTCAGGAAAAGGAATGTTTACCAGAGGAATGACTCCATGAACCAGCTCAACATGTGGATGTGGGACAGCAATTTCCAAACCTTCGCTGGTAGGATCCCACGGAAAAAAGAGCAGCAGCCGGAGAGCTTAGCTGGTCCTGTTGGATGGCCGCCTGTGTGCTCGCTCTGCTGACACTCTCATTTAGAGACTGACTTCACTCTAGGCTTAAGTCTTACACTTCCCTACAGTTTTTATTGTTTTTTAGCCACTACGTTGATGGAATTCTTTTTTTACTTTCTTCCTGGAACTCAATGGATTTTATGGAGCTATATTGTTTGATTGATAAGACAGCCTTGTTTAAAGTAAACTGGAGCATTTTTGCGATGATGCTCTGAGACCGAGTGAGTGAAGCTGGAAGTTCTTCACTGGAGGACCCGTCTAAATGTACGCATCACAAGAGTGGACTGTTAGAGTACTATGGACTACTATGATTTATACAGGAGCCTGCAGGCACTGTGGGTCAGTGTCTGCAGATAGGTAACTAGATAGGGGTGCTCAGGGCGCGAAAGGTTCTAAGAAAAGGGGGACAGTCCATAGAAAGCTTTGTTATGAAGCCTGGACAATGCCGGGGTGTTTCCAGTGAGAGGTCCATGATGCATCTCAGCCATTTTCCATTTAGAAGGCACTCCTGGATATGGTGAGTTTTCTTTTTACTCATGGTTAAGTGTTTTTTATTTTCCTTTTAAGGACTTACTACTGTTACATACTTATGTTAACTACATTTCAAATGTGTCCCTAGCCTGTGTATTGATTCGTTGTTGTTTTTTTCTCTTTTGTTTTTAATGGTATGGTTAGAGTTCCCTTAAGACTGGACCTGCCCAGTGTGAGTTTTTTCCCCCTCCCAAGCTCAACTCAGATGTATTCAGGGATATTTATTGTTAAATGGGCCAGACATTTCCTGTCATTTTCTCCCACACTAAATGCCTCAGTTGATCCATAAACTCGAGGGCAGGCCAGAAATAGAAAGCCAAGCACACAGAGGTGTTGTAATCCTGAGATTGTTAAAGAGGTGGAAAATAATTTAGATTGAAGTGCAGTGTTGTTGGATGTTTCTGCTGTCCTGTGTTGATTGATCACAGATAGACTTGGTTTACAGGGAGAATTTTTGTCTCTGTTATGTCAAAAACTGGGAGGGTCACAGAGCAGTCACTGATGTCATAACGGGGGGTTGTTGGGATGTGGACAATGTTTGTATTCTCAACAATATTTTCCCGTGGGTTGAGTTTTCCACACTGATCAGGCAAAAGATATTTAGTTACATGACATCGCCTTAAATAACTGCGTGCTGCTGTCTAACAAAGCTGTCAACTATCATCTGTTAGCACTGCCCTTCCCTGTCATTAAACACCTCTCATGCAAACACAGGCTACATTTGCTACACTTAAGTAAAGTCTTACCAACATTTTGTTTTTCTTTTTGCTTTGAAAAGCTCTGGGTCTCTGGATTTTCTCAGTATTGTTTGTTTTATGGTGTATACGAAGCAAAGACCTGCACACAGTTTTTTTTCAGTTCCAGTACACAACTTTTTGCATTGATGTCTGATGTATGAGAATGCAAGATGCTCAACTGTCTCTAGATTTGATTAAGGCTACACCAGTTAGACTTATTACTGATTCACCTGTTCATATGATTGGAAAAGGAAATTATAAAAGAAGAAGATTTTGCCTGTCAAAAAAGTGTTGAAACCAATGTCGCCCAACAAACTGAAGAGGTCAAACTGAGTAAAACCTTTCCAGGAAAAACAGAACAGAACAAAACAGCAAATCTATGGAATACATGGAATTGCATCCGCCCAGCTCAGAGTGTCTGTATACAAACAGAAATGGGCTCGGCCTTTAAGGCAGAAAGCAGAATACAAAGGTGAAATTCAGGAATATCACAGGATTTGCTTTACATTTAGCAAACATCGACATCAGTAGAGTCTTCCTTTGATGCCGTTTTGTCTTGACTAAATTCTTTAAAAAAAAATCTTGCCAAGATGGGACTCGCAACATGGTGGAATGTGTTTTGCCGCTGAATTAGATGGATGTAGCAAGCCTAGTTACAATTCAGGGCTGTCATGGTTGTCAGATTCAAGCATTGGTCTCTGAATAAGGGAGATCTGCCTGTCAGAAGCCATTTAAACCCCATGCAAGATTTTCTTTCTTCCTTTCTCTACAAAGCAAATGTATGTACCATGTCACTGAGTTTGTGTCTGTGTAGGAGTAAAGAGGAGCTTTCAAGAGGACCTGTATTATTTATTGCACCTTGATAATGGACTCTTCTTTCTCTCCTCGTACCAGACCTGTGTAGCACGGACAGAATCAGCCTAATAAAGATTACAAAAAGAGGAATATATTTCTGGCAGAGCCTTACATTTGTACATCCCACACAGAAATACAAATGTTGAACCTTTTGAAGGCTAAAAATAACACATTCGAGGCTGTTAAGCTGAGATGGCCATGACCCCCTGGAGTCTCACAACATTAGTCCTATAAATTCATCAACATGGAAATATATCTGATTTCAGATTTACATTTTTGTTTAAAACACCTTTCATCCATCAATCCATCCATTCATTTTCTGAACCGCTTATTCCTAAATGGGGTCGCGGGGGGACTGGAGCCTATCCCAGTAGTCAATGGGAGGGTACACCCTGGACGGTCCACCAGTCCATTGCAGGGCCACCACCTTTTATTTATTTTAGAAAATATTAAAAGTGCTTGAGACAAAGTCAGCATGTAAGAAAGAATGAACATGGATCACAATGATCCTAGTGGACACAACAAATTACAGAACATATTGGGTAAGGAGATTTTTTTTTTGTCTAGAACTTTACAAATGAGACTAAAAAGATTACCAGACGTGCAAGAACCTTTTCCTAATTTCAGTAAATTTGTTTAATTTGGTGATTTTCTATCTGATGGTCTAAATGGTTGGTAAAATAAAGTGTGTATGTGTTATGGATGGTTAATGCTTCAACAATCATCTACTGACAAAAAGAGCAGTTAAATGATCTTTCTGAGAATAGATTAGACTGAGATAAAATAATTATCAAGATACTGAAGTGTTTTATAATAAGTTTGATAAAAAACAAACACTCAGTTCAATTTAAAACTTGCAGCTTTTGGTCTTGTTGAATGATTCATTATCATTTACTTTTATGCATTTTGCATTAATGTCAGGGAAACGAGCATTCTAATGGGAAAATTAGTCAACGCAGAAGCATAAAACGGTGTATTATCAGCATGAAATTGACAAAGTGATGGTTAATAATGTTAATAAACATCTGACATGACCAATATGCTGTATGCATGATGTTAATGTATGATAGCTCTCAGCTATGGTATACATTTTAATCCTGCATTTCCATGTCAAGTGTTGCCTTCAGCCCAGAAAAGGATAAACTGAGATGTATGATTGTCTAAACTTCATTAAACACTAACCAGAGACGAGATGAAAAGTGTGTGTAGTAATCCAATTAAGTGAATCCAGTGCCTCGGAGATGAGGAGGGGGAATAGACAAGACTATATTTAGAACAAAGATTGCAGATGCCTGCTGCATGGCTTGTCTGCCCCTGTTCTCCAGTAAGTCTGTAGTCACCGAAGAAGACACGATTACAATATTTTTGAGGATTTTGGCAAAGGTTTAATGGAATATCAAGTCTCAGTGTCCCAGCTCTAACTCTCTTTCCATCCCTGGTTTTCAGTATCCCCTTAGGTGGCCCATCTCAGGTTTTTTGTGTCTGTAAGATAAAAACAAGCCGTGGAACTTTTATGTAATTTCTTTGTGGCTCTTTTCCATTGTACATTGTCATTGATTCCAGTGCTGCTGGTCAGTCTCAGCCAAACTTTAGATTGCTTTCCATCAATCGTAGTCACTTCGTGGGGACAGAAGCAAAGATTTCTAAATGTGCTTTTTGGAAACAGCAGAGACTTGCTGTCAGTTTTAAGAAGACGCAGCCATCAGTCATAGTAGTCCCAGAGAACCTCAGCACTTACCGTGTAAGCGTGTGTGTGTGTGTGAGTGTGTGTACGAAATACAGATCTACTTCTCACTTCCAGCATCAATCCTCTCCAGCCTGCTGTGAAGACTGATGCTGATATCCTCACTCGTATTAAGGGTGCTCACCATTCACTCCCTCTGAAAAAGGCCACACAGTCTAACACTTCCTTCTTCTTAACACTTTTTCTTACACTTTGTCTTCTCACATAAACCTGGCTCCCTTATGAGTGTGCCCAATGAGTGCAATAATTGATATCCACAGTGGGCTAGCACAAAATGTATGATGCAGCTGAATTGAAAACTAACAGGTGGAGGCACTGTATAGCTCAACTTGTTAAGCAGGTCTGATGGGCTGTAGCTCCTCCACACTGCCGTCATAGGCTTTGACTCCAATCCGGGATCTCTTCGCTGCACATTGTCTCCCATTCTCCATGGCAGCTTTCTTCTCCATCCACTGTCCAATCTAAATGCTCAACAAACCTTTTTTCAGAAAAAGGCCAATGTCGTGGCTAGAAAGCAATGAGACCGCAGCTTTAAGGTAAAGTATATTTGAGTAGTTTTGGTACAGGTGTCTGAATTAAGCTCTAATTAATGCTTTCAGTTAGGGTTTTGATTTGTAGCAGAGTTTGCAAACAAAACCTTGGATTTGATTGGAGCATTTACTAATTGATATTCTTATGGTGAATATTTTAAACATTAGCTATATACATATTCTTTGCTGCTTGCTCTATTGTAATTAAAGTCCAAAACTATTAATTAAAATATCTATTAAAAGGACAAAACACTTAAAGTAATAAACTCCCTTTTAAAAAATTTACATTTTTGTGACGTAACTGGTCAGGTTTACATGGTGGATAATGACTGGGACATCAAAAATATGAAGTGGAAGTTGTAATTCCGACTTTTCCAAGAGGCCGTGCATTATTGCATTGCTTATAAAGTCACTTGAAGCGTAAAGGGCACATTCCTGCTGGTGTGCTTGACGTCCGTAGATTACTAGTTTAATCTGCACACAACAATGGGACACGCTGACAAAGACTCCACTGTTTCACCTTTTCTGTGTTGAAGGCATTCATTTGTCTTAGTTTCATCTGTGAATGCAAGAGCTCATCATTCGGTACCACTTTTTGTCCATTCATCGTGCCGTTGGTCTGTATTTGTCAAGGCAGTGACTCACTGTCACCGTCTTATGTTCCTCTCTTTCCCGCAATTCGCTTTGTTTCATTGTCAATTTTGTGTGTCAAACATCGCTACTGGGATGTGCATTGTTTGATTCTGCCACACATTTACAATAGATCCTTTTTTCCCTCTTAACTTGTAGGCAAAAAGGCTTCATAGGTTTCTCGGTATGTGTTGGATGCGATGCAGTGTTGATTGGAGACTGTCTATACAGGCTGTGTTGTCATTAGTCACTGCAGCATCACTTTGAGAAAAACCCACTTTGGCAAACAACTAAGACAAACACACTGCAGTGTTCACATTGTAAAAAAATAATTAGACATATCAGACTTCTTTTCCCATGTAGATAAAACGGAGTGAGTCAAGATTTGTATGTAGTTAATGTTGGACTGCCCTCAGTTATTGCTAATTCAGTAATCATTGAGTGCTTCTGCATTGTTGTTTTTGTTCAGCTAAATGTGTCTTTTTCCCTCACAATGTCTTCAAGCGTTCTGAGTAAAAAATTAACTATTTTAAGACAGAATATTACAAAGCACTCTTAATAGGCTTGATGTTGGTCTCAATGGATATGCCTCAGTGACACCATTAGCTTTCTGAATGCATGTAGAATTAATATGGGGTTCCTTAGAAGGATCTTAAGGTATGTTTGACATCAGTTTAATTTTAAATGTCCATTTCATTTAAGCTTTATTAATTTCAGCTGCAGTCGTCCTTTGCTGCTGTCCGCACAGCAGTTGCTGAACAGTATTTTTAATCTTGTGTTCATCTGGGGTACAGACGGAAGAAGATGGACAGATCAATAAGGACACAACATAGCAGCTGGAACTTTGGCAGGTAGATGAATAAGTATAGCTTCCTCAGGGAGCTCCTAAAAAATCTGAAGCAGAAATATTACTTTGATGAAAGGAGCTTGGACTTTGGTCTAAAATAAGACTAACAATTAAATGTCAGGGTAAAAGTTATGAACTAACACCATGGATTCGGATTTATCTGCAGGTATTTTGAGTAAATGTGGTTTGATATCTTCATTTGTTGAGCCATTTAAGTTTTTTTTCTACTTTATTTTAAGTCATTTGTATGTCTCTGATTTGTACTTCTTTGTAAACAAAACTTTTTAATGTATCACAGAAACTATAATATATCAAAAAAGGGATATTTGCCAGCACTTATTCCTATCCTACTTGAAGAGAACAGCTTTATGAGAGCAGCTATTTGGTCACTCCCACTGTAGATGAAAAACAAACAGTTTCAATGAAACAAATATTGTAGAGAATCAAGTTTCTGGGAAAACAGTGTGGAGGCCTTGCCCTGGAGTTTTCATTAAGATAAACTTTATGTTTTATGGCTGCGTGTCTGAAGGTATGGGGGTGTGCATGGTTCATCTGTCTTTGATTTCTTGGCTCTTGCGCTTATTAGAATCCTGAGATTTAGCTGGTAACCCCTGTTAAGTTTTAATTTCCAAGCAAGTGTTGACTTACCCAAGAAATCCAAGCTCATTTTGAACCGCTGACATAACCGCTAAGTTTTTATTCCCCTTCATCTCTTCCTACTGTTATAATACACAGGGAATCTCAAACGTAATGGGAATTACCTCTCATTGGTTGAAAAACAGGGTAATGACGTTGTTCATCTCATGAGGGAATTGCTTTTGACGATGGTAGTGATTAGGATTGCCATAATGACGACAGCATGTATGAGGACGCATAGAAAAAGATTAGAAGGGCTTAGACAGGGAGAGGGAGTCCCCTTGCCTCCTAATGTGTGCACACATACCTCATTGGATTTTAAAATATTACAGACTTATGCAGACTTAGACTTCTTGCTAATGCTTGCTTGGGAACCTGTGAGGGTTAAAGAATGTCAGTGACTTTTGGGTGAGTGTTGGCAAAGATGGCACTATTTTGTGAAGCTGGCACATAGCCCTGGTCTTGTTTGAGTTTTCTTCTGATTGTTTCTTTTTCTCTCTTTGTTTGATTTTATTAGTGCATTGTTCAGATTTGCAGTCAGACTTCCCCTGGATGGCTACAAATCCAGTCTCTCTTTATAACTGGTGTTTAGTCTGCATTTTTTACCTTCCTTTGCACGCTCTGTAATATTATTTGTTAACCTCTTCCTTAGTGGAAACTCCCACTTGCAAAACTCTAACTGTAACTCTTCTCATCCATCCAGTAAATAAGATTGCCACATTGCATGGTCTGGAAAAAGACCTCTTAAGGAGGATATGTTTATAATAAGCAAGTTCTGAAAGCATTTGGAATGTTTCCTGATTTTTTTTTTACATTAAATAACATACACAGCCAACTTTTAACCCCATTCACAGCCCATTTTTAAGATATATATACTATTTTCCCCTTCGAAATGGAAATCATCACTACTGTCAAACTGAGGATATTTGGAATATGAGAAAATACATGTAATCTTTGCAGTTGTTTATAACAGGATCCACACTGGCAGGAATGTGCAATACCTCCTGTTGCATGTGTCTGCAATCAAAACCAGCCAAGGGGCATGCCAGAGTTTGGAAACTGAACAAAGGAACATTGTTTGATTCATCAGTTGGACATCTTTCATATGTATGTGTATATAGATTAATATATATATCATAAAGACTATGCATGAAGTAAATGCTAATATTAGACCCCAATACCCTTGTGTCCAGCTCAGGTTATTCACTCCTGAGTGGCTTCATTGTGATCATGTTGTGTTTTATACATGTTAGTGGTTACCAACAATATTTTGGTGATACTGTACAAAACCTATTTGGACTGCGATGTTTACCAAAAAAAATCTAGAGGTTGTTGACTTAAAACTAAATTAGGACAGCAAAGAGTAGCCCAGTTATTGGTCTGTTGGTAACTCCCTCATATACTGCATATTGGGCTGTTGTGTGTTTGAGAAAGCTGCTAAAACGCTAGTGTTCTCTCAGTGTGTTTTGAGGAGCAGCTTAGTATGGATTACCTGGTGAGGGCATCCTTGGTGAACTGTGCCAGGGAATCCCTTAAACACATAAATATGTGGCCATATGCAGCTTTCGCACTCTCAACAGTTCAGTGATGTCATCAGGGTTTTAATGAAGGATTACTCTGACATCACTAGGGTTGCTGCCAAGTTAAACCTCTTAACTTCACGATGTGCTTGAGGTGCACTTGAGCTAGAGCTGTGTGCTTAAATGTGATATGTGAAAGCCTGCTGAGCAAATTGTTCAGCTCATGAGTGCCAGTATCCTGCTATCACAGATCCATTTATTCCCCTATTAATGAAACTGTCTCAGTTTTCCAGCCAAAGCAATGTCTGTGATCTCCATAACTGAGTGCTTACTTTGAGTTGTTGAAATAGCAGCAGATCAAGACCCATATTTTGATATTACCACCCAGTGCCCGTTGGCATTCTGCTCAACACACCAGGTAACATAGAAACCACACTGGAGGCACATTTGATATTAGTTTGGTTCTGATGTTGTATGCCAAACAAGGAACAGACAACTTAATTTACAAAAGAGTTACAGAGGAACCTGACAGACCTGTCAAAGACCCCTCTTTTGTATTTTTCAGCTTCTAATGCAGGCAGAAACCTGAAAGAAACACCATTTAAGAGATACAAATTTGGGTCCATTACAGACCAATGCTTTCCCTCACAGTTTATTAGAAGTTCCATGAAAAAAATGTTTCATACATTTTTAAAAATTCTATGATACCATATGATATAAAAGTTTCCGAACATTACACCAGGCTTCAAAAGAAAACACTCACAAACAGCCTTCAGCCTGGGTAGGAAGTGGCTGCTTTTGTTTGTGTTTGAGTCAGTGGTCCCTGTGACTTTGTAAGCATACCACGGTTGACTGTTAGCGACTGCGGGGTATCAAAACCCCTGCTTACACATTTACAACAGTGACAAACCAGCAACCAGAGCTGTATTTCTTTTCATGTTCTCAGACAAATATTGAACTCAAAGACAGAAATCCGCAGAGCTGGTGTTGTGTTCCGGAAGACTGGTTGTCGAGTGCAAGCTGTCCTGAGAAGGCTCCCTACCATGACTGTATAGTTTAGCCCTATAGGTTCAGTCGCCTTGGAAAACAAGGGATTTATCCTTTCAACTGTTGTAGTTAATTAATACACGCTCAAAAAATATTATTTGGCTGGCTGGCTGCCTGGCTGGCTGGCTGGCTGGCTTGGCATGTGTGAGGTCTGTGCCGACACGTTTTTTCCTTCCTGCTGGTCCCTGTACATAGCTCACACGTCCATTCCGTCAAGCATCACTCCAGCTCTAGCACATCACGACGCACCACTCTCTCCTCCCTCACACGCTCGGCCGTCAGTGTGTGTGCCGAAATCTGCATGCACCGGGAGTATGCACATGTGTGCAACAAACAAGAGTTTTTGATTTTGTGTCTTATATTCAGTTTTCACACTTGTTTACTCTCTTCATTTTATAGTGGGGGGTGTTTTCTATTCTCCTTTGTGCTCTGGGGAGTGAGTGAGACAAACGGCTTAAATCCTCTCTAGCCTGTGAGTCAGCATGATGTATAAATAGAGCTCAGGTAAATCATGTGGCTGCTGTGAAACATTATGTGGCTGCTGTTGATAACTCATTTCATAGTTTGAACCTCTGTAACTTCACAGACTGTTCATAGATTCTGATATTCTTAATCAGGAGTAGCATCAATTTGCAATCCTCAATCAGTGCTGATTGTGTAACTTCTTCTTACCCTTGACCCTGTCATTCTCAATCTCTCATAACACAATCTGCTGTTGTGTCCTTAGCAACTGAGGCCTGATTGGTTGTGAATACCTACCTGTCCCTTTTGAATTCTGCCAGGTCGCCATAGTAACCATATTATAAACATGAATGTAGCAGGGGACTGTGAAGGCAGGATAGAAGCATCAGTGTAGCTGAGGCAAAGGAATTGCTCACTGATATACATAACAACAGCTCTTGTCAGGCAGATAGTGTTGCATGAATCTTAATTACCTTTCTATTGTTTCTCCTTAATCACATTACCTATGCTGATTTATATACTTAAAAACAACTACGCAATCAGTGTGATCATATTCTGTTCTTATGCAGAGGCAGCGGAGGTACACTTGCCCGAATTACAAACGTAGCTGGGGATTTATTTGTCATTAAAGCAGCAACACACCATTGCTCTTTTCTTTCTGATAGAATTCACATGAAGGGCTTCTTCTGACAGACAAATCGGCTATAAAACCGTGACAGATGGGGAGAGCAAATCTTCTCCCTCCCTTTCACTCTTTGTGCTAGCTTTTGGACACAGCTTTTCTGCAAATTGCCAACTACATAAACCATTGCCAAAATATGTGTTTATTTGTTCAGAAGTGGACATAATAAATGCTGGTGTTTTCTTTAAAAAAAACATCAGTTGCATATTCTTTAAGCAAAAAAAAAAAGCTAACAACTATACGTGCAGTCTGACTTTCTTTTTGGTTTCAATAACATGTTTAATTGTAAACTTTTCTCTTATCTCTTTATTTGTCAACACTGAAATGCTGAGATTGAAATTAAGAAATTCCCACAGTAAGACATTAGTTACTCATAATCATACATTTTTCCATTGTGTAGCTGCTCTGAATGGACAGCCAGTCCTCCAGAACCCGATTTGGTGATCTCTTTATTATACCCAGCCCAACTATAAACTCGTTGGTAGTTACCTTAATCACTTCAGAGTTACCCCATGATATGATATTCTTGCACATTAGATTAAATCCTTCTCTCAACTTTCCATCTGGAATCAAATAAAAATGAACTTATTATTTAGAAAGTTATTTTTTTCCGCTTGCAATCAAAGTGCTTATATGGTCGTTGTGTGTCATTAAAAGCATAACAACACATGATATGTCTCCACTGAAATGGAGATAGAGCCTGCATGAACATGTTTCAGGTACAGCGGTTCTGGTTTTACAGCTTAGAGCCTCAGGGGCACTGAATGACGACAGTCGCTTGGCACTCTGTCACAGCACGTCGCTGGAACTGACACTGTGTAGCCAACTCGGCAGCTAGACAAACACGAGTTTGTGTAACAGGCTGTGTGTTCCTGATAGCACGAGACTCAGAGTGTCGCCGTAATGATCAGTGTGTGTTTTACATGTCGTGGTGCATGGTTTTTCTGTGTGCGTGGTGAGCTCAGATGCGCGGTACGAACGAAGAGGCTTTGACATTTCCTGTCATTGCAGCTACAACTTTGACAGCCCTCCCTGTCCACCCAAGAGATGTTGTCACATGCTGGCTGCTTTTGTGAGAGCTGAGCAGAAGCCGTGACTCCGAAGAGATTTACTGTTCTGAGCATTTGCGCTGCTGTTGGATGTGCTGCTCCCCACCAACACCTGCCTTTTCCCTGCGGAGAAGACGGTCACCTGGTGGTAGCTGAGAACAGAGCACTCCTGTATTAAACAGTAAATTAAAAAAAGGATGATTACAAATTAAATGAGGACAAAAGAAAAATAATGTCATGCCAACAAAGGGGAGTAAAATCCTTTATAAAGAAATTTGTGTCTAGTAGATCTAATATAAGATATATATTTTAGTTCCTATTAGGACACCCTGTCTTTAGAAATAGCCGTATATCTCATCCAAAGCCACTGAAAAAATGTGATTTTGATCAATGGCTCATTTGGAATAAGAACATCTTTGTGAGCAAATACACTGGTTTGCATCCATAAAGGTAATCATGCATCTTTTTTTAGACTCTGCTGCCCCCTCATGGCTTTTAGAAAGGCAACATAGTTACCAGGCTAAAGACTGGGATGGTGCATGTGCGATGTTGCCTCATGTTATTTAGTTTAATAGAATTTAGTTTCTTTGTCAGACAAAATTGTTCGCCCTACCCTCAGATTTATCACTGTTATATATGAATTGTTAAACTTGAAAATGGTCAGAAGTGTAATCTTTTTCATATAATTGTTTTTGTCCCATTATGATATTTTGCATGACACTTTACTTAACATGAAAAATATTATAGAACTTCATTGACATCTCTTATAAATGCCATGCTCCCATAGTGTAACACTGACACATTTACATTCTATTCTGTACTTCTAATAGCCACCATAATGGTGCAGTTTTTGATTTTCCTGTATCATCATCATACATTTATATTTGTTATTCATACTTTTTAATACATCAGAAAGCATAGTGTAAAAATCCATTATATTCACATAGAAGTATTTACCTTTGCTGGACATCTACAGTGGCACTGCATCAGTGATTGTGACTGTTACCGCTTATGGCTGTCGATATTGACCGCCGTTGGTTGTGTGAGAGAAAAGCGAAGTTAGTTTGCTCTACCTCTGCACTTTGCTCCTCCCTCATCTGCATATCTCTTTCTCCCTCTCCCTTACTCTCTCTCTTTGTCTGTCTGTCTATCTCTCTCTCTCTCCCCACCAACCAATAGTCCATATTTTCCCATCTTTTTCTCTTTATAAGTCACACCCATCCTGATGTCTCTCCTCTCACAGACAGCTCCCTCTTTTCTGCTCAAGTAGCTTTGTCAGCCTTGTTACAACCTCCATTCTCCCTCGTCCTCTCTGTGTTTGTCTAGACACAAGTGCATGTGTAGTACTGTTCACTGAAAATGAGTTTGCCAGTGAACTCAGACTATCTATCTCTGGAAAAGATAGCCCGCTACCGCCACGCCTGCTCCAACGGCTCACCCTATGCCACCAACAAGCCCATCGACATCAAACCGCGGGGAAGGAGAGGGTAGGCGCTTCTCTGAAACAGTTTCTGGAAAAGTGTGTCATTGAGTAGGCTTTAATCTGTTTGTTTTTTTGTAAATGTAGAGTAGATGCATTCTCTAAATAATTCTTTACACATAATTGGCATCCAGCTCTTTTTGCAAATGGCAAATTCAGATGATGTAAATGTGAATTTGAGACTGAAACTATCTCTCATGGCTTTGTGCGTGTACTTTTGTACCAGTTAATGAGGGTGTGTTTGGATTTAACTTTTTGTATGGCTTGTATGAATGTACACAAACTATGTGTTCTTTCTTATCAACACAAGCTGATAAATAGTTCCACCAGAACTGCCCTCCCAGCCGAGTGCCGCGTAAACGGCTGTTGCTTGGTGGCTGCTCTTGTTGTTAAGGTTCTGTGGTTCTGCTGTTTGCTCTGATAAACCCATAGTGTTGGCCAGAAGTGTGGGTAATTGTCTATATGTGCATGTTTTTGTCTCTTGGTGTTACAAGACGAAAGCAATTTTCCAGTCTTTTCAGAAAACAAGACTAAGAGGAAGTCAAATGGCAGATAAGCAGGTTCTATCAACTCATCATCTAAAGCACAGAGGACTACATGGGGTCAGGTGCGTTCACTAATGAACAGAGGGCAAGCGAATCAGCAGAGCACTCTCTGTCCATTAATGCACACAGAGATTTTAAGACCTTGTTAGTCCCATTTTCCTTTTCTGACCCACAAATATTCCACAGCCCCAGTAAGTGCTGTCATTGATGTTCTTTAATGTGTATCTGTTCAGTGTGCTCCCATAAATAATAACAGTTATGCATATACCTGCAAATTCAGGGTTTAGATGTAGCAATAATGGCTGGTGGCAGTTGCATATAGATACGGACAGAGGCCTGTCAATACTGACAGCCAGCCATCTGTGCTCCACTCCCTGAACCCTGGTTAAGTGCAATTTATATCACCATTTAATGGATGTGTTTGTCTGCATTGATACAGAATGGGGTTTGCAGAGAATTACCTTAAAAAAGACAAGAAAAAAGAGAAAGAGAAGTCAATCCTTAATGTTGACAATTACTGTGTTCTTTAAACCACCATGTTTAACATTGTCCTGTGAAGAAATACCACTAGGTGGCACTGATGTTTCTCTGAACTGCACAGACTAACCCTCAAGAGGACGCTATTGAGTCATATGCTCTCACAAATTCTTGCTTATGGAATGGCACTGAAAGTTTTTGACACATCTGACTTTTACGTTTAGGCAGTAATTTGACTAGTGTGAGTTGCCCCAAACAAACTTTTCAGCTGTCACTGACTTCCGTTTAAAAGTTGAGGATGGTGCAGCAACATCTTGCTGAATGAAACATATATTATATATTATTATTTCGGCTTCCTCCATCCATAAACAATTTGATTGAAAAATATGTAATAAATCAATTGAATAATGGAAAAACACAGAGATTTTCTTTTTGTCGTTTACAAAGTGTTGAATGCATAGCATTTTTGTTTGTTTTGTTTTTTACTTTAAGGTAAATTAATACTCTTGCTCTCTGCTTTGTTTGGACATTTCTGCCTCCAGAAAGGTTTGGATCTCTTTGTTATTTAGTTGAAGTTTTTAGATCTTTTGGATAGACTGAAGATCCGTTTATTTCAGAAATTAGGGCCTCTATAGTATTTGCTATGTCTAAGATACATGGCCCTAGTTAAATAAGGTAAAGCACAGGCTTGCTCATTCACATCACATCAACAGCTTAATGTAAAGGAGAAAATATCTGAGAGGAGGTTTCTTAAAAAGTCATATTTTGGTCCACCAATGATTTGGTAGCACTGCATCTGGTGAGGAGTCGGAAACGGGAGAGTATTTACTATGTCCTTGTTATCAAATGATCTGCTGAGCTTCAATGGAATATCAGCAGAGGAGGTGCTAACAGATACCTCCATATGACTGAAGAAAACTGTTACCTATTGTTTTTTGTTCTCTACCTGGAATGTGCAGACTATGCTAATAAGATTAGTTTAACCTCTTTCACCTCTTTGGCTCTCTGCCATTATACACTGACGGATTAGTTATGTCTTTTTAACGTAGTGTATATAACCTTGAACGTGTAACATATGTTCATCTTTTTAGCTGTGTAGCCTGATGAATGTACAGTTATCAACGCTCTCAGTGTGAAATCAGAGGCTTTGGATAGGTCAGATAGAGTAAAAGCCTCTAAAGTTTCTTAGGTTAGAACTCAGTCCTGTCATTCCAGAATATATAAGTGATGACACCATGTGAGAAATGTGATGTGCGGCGTATTTTCAGATGTTTTGCTCTTGAGCATTCTTTAAATTACATTTGCTCTGTATGCCATCTCATACATACAGCATGCATTGTGCTTGTGCTCTTTTTTCTTTCTTATGTGACATGAGGCCACAAACTTTTTATCACTGTGAATTGATGGGAACTGCTGTATGTTTATAAAAAGCATATCTCTTTTACGTAAAAGCCATACATCATTTGACATCATTTGACATCATTAGTGACGCTAATATGACCTTCTTCTGCAGCTAGTTGTTATACTAAGACACAGAAATGTGTCCACTACACTAATGTGTATGCTGTTGTGTTCGGACTTTTATCTCGTTTCTTGATAAGCTACTGTTGTCCTTGATATCCAGTCACACACGTCAGAAAAAATGGAAATACGGTGCTCTAAAAACTAGCTTCAATCCAAAATTATGCATATTTCTGATTATCTGATTATCAATAATACGTAGTTTTGCTGGTGTTATCGTTCTTGTTTGATATTCTTGATTAATGTGTGCCAGTTTGTTTTTTTTTCGCCTCTGATATACAAGCAGTGTCTTTGGCCTGCACTGGTGACTCACAGAGCTGACAGCTGACATACCTGTTCGCCTAGTTGAGAGCTAATGTTAGCTCTGACCCACACTAACATGTCTCTTTAAGGCTCCAAGTCCAAATGTAGATGCTTTAAATACCTAGGCCGACAATATTTATTTTTTTAGTTGTGTATTGGGTAGAGATGATCATTGCAAACTTGTATGTTTGAAGCACAAATATAAATACCGTAATAAATCTTTTGAAAATGTAATGTTGATCATTTTGGGCAAAAGAGATATTTCGGTCCTGTGTAAAATAGATATAATTATTTATTTTTTATTTACACCACTCTGCAAATGCTGCCTTTCAAAGTCTCCACATCATCGGAATGTTAAGTGTTGGTTTAAGGTTACTTTGGCTGCCGGGTGACTGACATCTGGGCCAGTTCTTAGGATTTCTTCAGGATTGAAGTCCCACCCCTTACAGAATTACTACTACCAAAACAACCCTCCCACATAGGCATACTTGAGCAGCAGTTTGGGGAAACAGGTACTGAAAGAGACGCACGCATTGAGACTGAGACGGCGACAGTGTCTCAGAAAGACTGAACGAGATAGACGGAGGAAAGGGGGAGGGGAGAAAAGGTCTTCGAGTCAGGAAAAAAACCCAAACACAACGCTCGGAAAGAGAAAGGCAGGGGAGCAGAGTTAGTGCATGGCTGGATTAGGAAAGAGGAAGATCACATGCTGCTCTGGCATGAAAGATAAGTGCAAGTGAGTGAGAGGGAGAGCAGAATAACAAACCACCTACAGTTAAATGATCGGCGCTGTAAGAGAAGCAGCACAGCAGAATATGGTGGAATAAAAGGAGTTTGGTCTTTATTGGCTCTACAAACCTCTTCTCTGGACTGGAGGAAGGACATTGCCATCTGATCACTTGGACCCGTGAGAACTATTTTCTGATCAAAGTGGAAGCCAGCCAGTGGCTTCCAGGGTTGTGTCTGTGTGCGGGTCTACATGTGTGTGCGGACTGGACATATGTTGTACTTGTGGATGTTGGATGAAAGGCTAGACCATGAGTATTATTCTTAAGCCACGGTCACGCTCAACCAGCTCATTGAGGAACGCGGAGGGAATATGGTAAATATCCATCAAACTTTGTCGCTCTTACAACATTACATTTTCAATTGTGTATCCATCTCCTGTTTATTTCTTTGGAAAATGATTTCCCTCTGTATCACCGGCACACTTCCAAGACTTTTCTGTCTGTTGTTTGTCACAGTCTGTGCGGTGTGCTCTGTCTGTGTGCGTCTCCCTGCTGCCGACTCAATGCAACTAATTCATTCCTATTAAATCAGTGGGTTTGTTCATAAATAGGATATCATAGGAGACCCTTCACTTAACGGGGGGAATTGAGATTCTAAATATTTCTTGCAACAGTGTACTGAATAAGACTTAGATTAGTTTTACTTAGTTAGTTTTATGTTACAGTCTATCTGTGTTTTTTCAACAGCAGACCCTCAAGGTTTAGAAACACTGGGGAATGTGTTCCGTCCCATAATATATCTTCCTTTGTGAACATGGTTACAATTGAATTCAAGATGCAGAATGCATTGCCAGGGGCACAACTTGCCCTGCCCTTCACTACTTTTATGCTTCCCCCTCCTGTTTCAGCATGTCTTTGCCTCTCTTATTTGCAAATGCACAATGTGTAATTTGAAACTTGATGTTTTTCATATTCATATTTGTTTGTTTATGCATTTAGCAGGAAAGCATAAACTTTTTACATATTGTTATTGGTTTAGGTGTGAATTAGCCTGAGTGACTCTGGTTAAATATTCAAGGTCCTTAAAGTGGTAGTATCCAATACTATTTGCTCTTTGTCAGACCAGACCTCCCTGCAGGGATTCCATGTTGCCTTATTAATGATCTATTTAATTTCTCTAGCAGGAAATTACCCTCGTGCGAAACGAGGACATAGCCATTTGTTTGTTCATAGTTGTGAGTTTCGGAAACCAGAGATAGGAAAAGTGTAAAAACCCAAAGTGTGAGCATGCCTGAAACAGGGTGCACAATGTTGCTTTTATCTCATTAAGATCTGAAGATCTGGCAGTGTTTGGTTTGTATGAGCCATCTTTTTGAATGGCTACCAAAAGCAGTACTCAGCTGGACAAGGCATACCGCCTCCTCCATCTGCTGTGCCCTCCTTTCTGCTGTTATTTTCTGTAAGATGAAGCCTTCTTTCACTAAACCATTTTCGCTGCTTTGTCTCACATGATGAGAATGACAGTGGATCTGCAGATCTGCAGTGGTTTTCTGATAATTACTCTCACACAAACCTGTACAGGTGTTAGGGTTATGATTGCAATCTTTCCTGCACAAATCTCCATGGGCATCTATGTGTTTTAAGACAGTTTTGTAGATGTAGTTTAAGATGTGACCTCTCCTAGCCTATACAAATACAAACAGACCCCTCACCACCTAACTCTGCAGATTAAGGTGTGTGTACTCACACTTTTGGTGTCCATCAAGGTGTTGGAAGAGTAAACATGGCTCAAGTTTTTCGAGTGGTAATAAATTAGTATATGGGAAGTAAAAGAAACTGATGTTTCTAAAAAGCCAGGCTCTGAACCTCATTTCCTACGCAGTTTCATGTCAGATGTGATAAAGAAGGAAAAAGTGGGGAATGTGTGACATTGAACTTGACTGTTTGGATCTGGCCTTTGTCAGTCCCACGCTAGGCAGGAAATGTTGAGGGTTACATGTCTGGCCTGATGGTGTTGGATTTCTCTGATATAATATATAGTCATAAGATGATGAACATGACTGAAGATAGGTTGGACCTTGTGTGTATATTGGTCCAGTGGAGGCTGGCTTTGCTTTGGACAATGAAAGCCAAGATGACGCCACATTGCCATGGTGACCTCTTTGTGTGTGTCATGATTGACTGAGTTTCCTGAATGGTGCAGTAACCAGCAGCCTCTAAAAGAGTGTCACAGCTAACGTAAAGGATTCTCATCACTTATACCTGACAGGTTCTTGAGAAAAAGGACGAAAAAAACCAAGAGAGGAACCCTGAAGATGTAATTTCACCAACAAACCTTGGTAATATACTGTAACCTAGACGCTCAGTAAAGACTTGTCTTTGCTCATGCTGACCTTCAACATAGTTAAGTCTTCCCAGTAAATGCCAAATTTGTTATATCTAAATTTACAAGGCAAGAAGGCATAAGATTAGCATGCCAAAGAGATGCAAATCCAGGGTACCAGGGTTACAGTCATTTCACTCTGCCTTTAAGTGTATTAGTGGGGGTTCTTACACTCCTGTGAATAAGTGCAAGGCTGTTAGAAGAGAAAGTGTTGCGGTTATCAGCAAGTAGTCAGTCACTTATCTGCTTGACAGTTTCGTCCTCTGTCTGCCTCCCGTGTAACATCAGCAGAAGATTGCTGCTGTCCGCAGACTATTCATGAAAGATAGCGAGGAAGGTGCTGAGAAGCTGGAGATGACTATGTTTGTGAAGTAACATTTTGGATTGGTAACCCAGACATGTAAGATATAAAACTGAACTACTTCACCCTAAGAGCGCTGCAATATTAGCTTTACTTTGTTTTCGTGACCAGTCAAAGAAAAAATATTATAGAAACATTGTGACCCCCAAATGAATATCCTCAGAATCTTTTGACAGATGCCTTGCAGTATAAATGTAAGTCCACCATGAGACAAGTAAGCATTTAATGCCATAATTGAATACAACTTTCACAATGAGTTGCATTTTAAAGCAAACTGGGCATGATAAATATTATTGTTTGTGAACAGACTCTTGCAAGTTATGCATTTGTGTAATGAGATTAATTTATTTGCTTATTTTGTGATTTCTCAGCGGAATATATACAGAAAATGTAACAAAGCATTTGAAATCAAATTACCTTTTAATAGAGGGGTCTAAACAGTTTTAGTTGATTCAGTTCATGGTCACAACTACTCAAAAACCTAGTCAAATTTCAACTGAACTCACTAGCATTTTATAACCTACGGTTCTCATGACTTCTTTCTTAATACATATCTTGCAGATTTGCATTTATTCTGGATAATATAATATAGTAATTTCCTTACATTAAGGAAATGACCTGCTTTTGTTTGGTTATACAGACTCACAGCCATACAGCCCTCACACATCTCTCCTTGTCCTTCCTTTGCTTCATGCCTCCCTCTGTGTCCTCCCCGCTTTTTAAAATAAGTCGAGTGTCGTCTTCCCTCTGTCTCTTACATCATGCAGCTCTGTTCTAACCCATGTTAATACTCTTGCTTTCTAAACACAAGGGCGACTTCAGGTTTTTGTGATTTATTTTTAAATATGGCCTCAGCTTTATCTCACTTTGAGCTACAGTTAAAATAATCGTCTCTCATTGTGCTTTTGAACATCATATTTGTATTTCTTGAAATGTCTTTTTCAGTGGACATGAATGTTTGAAAGCACAGCTTCAAATTCCCCAACTCTGCTGATTATTTATCAAAGACACTTGCAGTTTGACCTTTTTCTAACACCGTTGTCACGTCAGCTTCTGTGATGTTTATAACTGCTCAACTGACACAAGGTTGAAAATGAATCAGTGAACAGTGTCAGATCTTATTTGTTAGATAGAAGAGAGCCATAAACAATGGATGAAAAATAAAGCAGATGAAGACAGAGAGAAAGAAAATAAAGGTTAAATAAATGTATGTCCTTCTGTGGGAGACACAATAATTATTTCTAACATCTCCTAGTTCAGGGCTGTAGGTCATTTTTAGTCACATGGAAATAAGATCAGGAGCAGTTTCTGATGTAAAGTCTCTAAAATTGTTTGGAAACGTCATGACAATTTTATGTTTACATAAAATACATAGTATATCCACAAATAGGCTTTGTCAAGTCTAGCCTTTTATCATTCTTTTCAACCACGTATTTGAGTTGCTTTTGCCAGTTAGCTATGACTTGGTTATGCTTATTTTCATTTTTAGCCTACTTTCTTCCAAACAGAGTAATTCTACTTGTTTTTTTGCCAATCACATACCAGTTCTGGATCACTAGTTTTTCTGGTAAACTGCAATTTCTGTAGTCGCAGCTTTCATTTAGAATGAATACTGTTTTAGGGCAAGGTTTGGAAAAAGTCCAGATGGTGTCACAGTGCTGTCAGTGCTGGTGCAATGCTTTGGTAATCTTGCAACAGAGATTATTCATCATTCACAAGGAGGGTGTGTTTGACCCCCGCACACACACACACACACAAACACTGTATCATGTGGCAAAGGTTTAGGTGAGACTCAACGCAGCCTGTGACGTCAGAATGAGAGCGATGGTGAATCAGCTGATGAAGATGTGTCTAGGTGTTAAGTTTGGATTCCTTCTCTCTGCCTTTGTCTACTTTGTCCTGATCGCGTACCGGATACCTGTTACAATGCTCCCTTACCAGACAGAGAATCTGAAAAACAGACTAACATTTGACAGTGTGTATATTTGGAGAGATAAGAGGCTGTGGTCTGGGATTGTCTTTGAGTGTATGACCGAAGATACGACCAAATGATGATCTGATCTGGGACTAAAGAGAGTCAGAGGGTGGTGTGTAACAGATTACACGAGTGCAACTTTGGACAAACATTTTCGGTCAAGTCATTTTGATGATTTTGTGTGTGTGTGTATTTGTCAAAGAGCTAGTTAGGTAGGAGGACAAGGACAATACTGTTGCCCTTTCCCCAGGCTGACAGCCAAACTATCCCGTTCCACAGCCAAAGGACTCTCGCATAGCTGGTGAGATTACAGAAAGATAGCAAATCTTTTAACACATTAATTGCTCTGCAAACCATGCTTGGCATGTCCTGTGTATAAATATAGACATTGAGAAACTTGGATACACAAGGAAAACATGTTTCTGATGTGGGAATTGCAGTACATATTATAGATGTATTCTTTTCGAATTTTCTTCTCCTTCAGGAATTTTTCTTGAGAGATTGGGTGGTTTAAAAACAAAACGAACTAATCAGGATGGAAAATGACTGGAAAACCATTGAACTGTTGTCAGAAAAAACCTCTTCTCCAGTTTCTCCCGCCAGCTCGATTGTTTCACTTAACGAAAAGGGGCCACAAAAAAATAACAAAGAAATGTATTGGTGGTTTGTTATTGTTATTGTTTTCTACATCTGGACAGACCCAGCATGCTCTGTATGTCCAGATGAGAAATTTCGTCAGCTCACATCATGACTTTCTTCCATTGTTTGGACATATGATGACTTCTTCCACTTCGCACACCCCCTGTGTACACAACGAAAATAGCCAGACTGTCTTAACACAATGGCCATCTGTAGAATAGGTGAGGTACTCTGAGGAAAACATGCAAGGACGGGAGGGGGGGGCGGTACATACACAGGGGAGTTTTTGGTTTTCTTGAGACACGTATCGCTTTTCAGGGGCAGCAGGGTTCATTTTGCTCGTGTTCATACACACGAATACACAAACAAAGCAGCGAGAAAACACTGATGAGCAGAGTGCCCCATTCTGATTAAAGCTTGTTCCAGTTAGTTGGATTAAACTTGTCGCTGTTTCCATAGCGAAGATGGTGAGGATGATGACAATGATGATGATGATGATGAGGGAGATATCATTAGGTGTGTGTCGCGCGTCGCGCTGAGGGGAATCCCATGCTGACCTTAGCATTCACACCATACCGGATTATGGGATTGCATGCTAGCCCTGACAATGAGGCAGATATCCCTTGAGACATGCATTAGTCATCATCTTTGTGAACACTCGCCACGGAGACTAAGGAGCTCATCATGACATCCCAGTGGGAATTGGTGTCACTGGTTTAGAAAGGCTACTCAGCTCTGAGTCAGTAGCATTACTAGAGCAGAGGTATTCCTTGTGACAGTTTGATAAAATCATGAATCATATTTCTAGTGGTTATATATAGATTACTTTGGAAAGTGCAGTAAATTTGATTTTTTTCCGTTTGCAAATTTGCCAGTAATTATCATCACCAACAGAATAAGTGACTGGATGATTATCACATTAATCAATCAAAATGACGAGTAGTTTGACAAGTACAAATAGTAAGTGATACGTTTGGAGCATTTTACTAGCATTCACTTGTTTTTGTTTTGTTTTTTTTCATTTCATGGCTTGCAAGCATGGGGCTATAACGTTCAACTTCAACCATGGTCACTATATCATTAGTTTTGTCTTTTCTCTGACTTGTTGGATGTTAACACTGCGAAGGTTAAAGTCTTTATAAAATTCCTTCTAAGAACACTGAATTCCTCCACGTTATCAGGTCCTGATCTGTCTCCCTCTCCTTCTGTTTCCTTATACAGTTTCGATGTGGACAATGGCACGTCATCAGGTCGAAGCCCCCTGGACCCGATGGCCAGTCCAGGCTCAGGCCTCATCCTACAGGCCAATTTTGTCCACAGCCAGCGGAGAGAGTCATTCCTCTACCGCTCTGATAGTGACTACGACCTCTCCCCCAAGTCTATGTCAAGAAATTCCTCCATTGCCAGTGACATGTAAGTGCACAAAGGCCTTTTAGTTACACCTAAACACACATGCAGTGCGCCACATGCCTACCTTATTTTTTGATGAATAGGGTCAGTCATGCATGGCCATCTCGTTGTGTTGGATAACATATTTTCTTAACCGTATCCATTAGACTGAGTATGGTGATCAGTAACCTGTTTGTTCACAATTATTGTTCCTGTGTATGTGGTATGTGGTCTGATTTCTATATTACGTTTCAGAAGAATAGAAGATAACATAATTTTGTCTTCACAGTAGTTCCCATAATTTCCCATTACCTCCAAGATGCAAGATAATACATTCCAGACATGTTATAAACAGAAAAATGAAATGTTTCTCTTAATAGACATTTAAGCTTTGGAGCGTATCTTTTTCAACATTTGCGGCTGCCTCTTTGTGCAACAGAAATTAAAGATATGGACTGAAAACAGTCAGTTAAGCTCATATGCATGTTTTGGATAGTTTGATGAAACCAGTGACCTGGAGAGACTTTATTGTCAATAATTATGAAATGCAAATTGCAGTAGAGAAAGAGTTGGAGCAAACACGTGACTAAAATTAAGTGCATCTGAGATACTGAAATGAATTGGGCGAACAACTCCCTACTGACCTTCGCTGGTGAAATGCAATCTTGTCTTGTCAAATGTTAACATGATATATGTGAACCTGCATCTAATATAATTTTCACTCTTTGTTTCTGTCAGCCATGGTGACGATATGATTGTAACACCATTTGCACAGGTAAGCAGCCTATATAGGGTACTCTTAATGTTGTTTGTTCTTTTGATCTGACAGTTACCTCATAATGTAGTGGCAATCTTTTATTTCCCCCTTAGGTTCTTGCAAGTTTAAGAACTGTAAGAAACAACTTTGGTGCATTAACTAACCTACAGCAAGACAGGGCATCTAACAAGTAAGTCAAGTTGCTGATCTTTGCTTCTTTTTTTCATTCAAAGTATGCTTGATATAGGAAAATAAAGGCGCTCATTTATACATTAAATCCAGTTGAATTTCTCCTGCTTGCATTCTTTGTAAATACTTGTTTTGTTCCAATGGAAAGAGGGATCATTACAATGACAGTATTCCTTAGTAATTCACATCCTGATTCTGCTTGCTTGTGTGAATTGCTCCCCCATTGCCTGGCTGTGCCTGCCCTCTGCTGTTACTATACAGTATTGTACCCAATATGTTTCCAGTTGTATGCTTGCTGCCCCTAGCTACAATCCTTAATATGCAGTATGTTCCTAAATAAACCTGGGGGCACAGTGCGCCTATAGTGCCAAGAATGATCAGAGTTTCCAGTTAACAGATTTTCAGTTAGATTAGTGATGCACTGATTTGGAGTGAAATGTCTCAGTGTGTGTGTTCATTTCCCCCATGACAGGAGATCACCAATGTGTAACCCACCTCCCATCACCAAGACTACCTTCACAGGTATGTTCACCAAAACGGGGCAGGGCAGCTTGCATCTGCTCATTACGTCATTTTGTTTGTGTATCTGTGAGTAGATTTCTTTCATCAGTGAAACAGAAACTGATACGTTCTTTGCATCCTCATCATTAAGTAAATGTTTGATAAATGCTTCACGGTGCATTACATGTTCTTATGCAGTTTCAAGTTTCTCTTGATATATTTGTACACGACCAAAACTTTTTTTTTGTTTGCCTGATCGCAACTGGAGGGAACACATTAAGGCTAGTTTGGAGCTAGATCACGCAACATATAATATCGGAATGAATTGAAATTAAGTAATTTAGCAATTACATAAAGTCTCAATTTGAAAAGCTATTGTCTTTACATACCAAAAAATACACCTGTATATATGTTTGCACAATATTTTGATTAAATAAAACTGTTTATTACATATGAACTGCTTGTAAATTACGTGTATAACAGGAGGTAAGGTGTTGCTGCACTGTAGGTGTTAGTGGTTGTTAATACTTTCCCTATAAAGGAATAGTGCTTCAGGATATTCTGACACAGTTGGTGAAAAAAACAACAACATTATTTAGCTTTTTTCACTAGAACACAGTTACAGCCACTGATCAGCGTTGGTAGATCAGGCAGTTTTTCCCATACAGAACATGTCACAGACAGTACCGGATGGCTAGAATAGATTTGACCTTGCAGTCAGTGGCAGTATCAGTGTCTGTTACCAAGCTATTGTTAGCAGGAGCAAGCACATAACCTTCAGGTTTAATGAATATTTTTTCTTTTCGTGGTTTAGAGGAAGGATCGTTACATGGTTACCCATGAAATCATAGAAACACACAAATACTGTACACTAAAAAAAGAGAACAAACAAAAATATATATGTTTAAACGGAAAGTTATTTGCACCTGAGGAACATTGTTCCAGACAATCAACCTGAGAGTCACATTCCCGGTTCATAACCTATTTATATACAATAACCTGATGACATTGTGCTATATTTAGAGCACAATCATACTGGCACATAGTCATTATGGCCACTGCCATAAAGAGGTGACAGCTGTGAGTCATGAGCACCATTATATCAGAGTATTGACTGATTCCTGTAATGCGAAGGTTTACTGAGTTTGCAACAAGTAATCTTGGAAAAAATAATCAATAAAGGATTATCATTGGCACGGATTAATAGATATATCAATAGTAAGATGTTGCTCAATGATAGTAATGTTTAGTTATTTAGGGACCATGATCTTTTCTCTACCTGTCTCTTCAATTTTAGCTTCTTTTTCCTTTGATAATGGATTTTTCCATCACTGACTTTCATTTTATTTGTTGAAAAAAACAAGCTTTTTCATTATCATTCCACTTGTGATCTGCAAGCTTAATTTGATGCACACAATATTCTTAAACAATCAATATCACATATCTTCAAGTCATAATGGTATGACTTTAGCTGTTCTTAGAGGCTCCCAAGTGGGAGTTTATGAAGTGAAGCACTATCAAAATGCAACATGTTATACTTTCAAAAGATCCATATCTTCCAATATTGTTAATTTTACCTCTAAAAAGAAAAACTTGTTTGATAGTTGTTTAATAGTTTATATGGTCACCTTATGAAGCGTTTGGTAGCTTATTTTGTACAAATTCATTCTCTCCATGCTTTTCCTGTCTGTGTCTTTGCGCCTTTTTTCTTTCTCCTCCTCCACATCTTCTTTTTTGTTTTCCCCGTTTACGGTCCAACTTCACAGTGAAGCTGTTCCGGTACATAGTTTGGCTGCAGCCCTGAGTCTGTGCAGCAGAGTGGCCTCTCTGAGCGCCAGTGTCTGATGTCGCACTAAGCATGAGAAGAATGTCATTGACGTCAGCGCAGTTGCTGTCAGAAAGAGTAGCACCCCGGCTAGTGGCTCCACATCAGGGAGAGAGACAGAAAATACAGAAAGGGAAATGGAGAAAATGGACAATTTAATCTGGCGGGAGGATGATCAGTGGAGGAAACAAATAGTATTGCAGAAGAAGCAGATTCATTGAAGGAGGGAGAAAGATTGTGATGATGAAACTGGAGAGGTGGCCATTTATTTTGAATGTGACATGACAAAACAGGCTTAGAAATGATCAGCAGTGGCCAAGATGGTGTACAACAGTTTAACAAAGAGACCAACTTTACATTGTTAGGGATATACAGGAACAGAAAGAAAACTATACATATACTTAAACTTATTAGATACTTAAAAAGGCTCCATTGGAGAGACGAGAAGATTTTTAAATGCTGCATTTACATTGTAAAATTAACATTAGACTGAAACATATTTTTACAAAGTAAGCATACAGTAAATGCCTCATAGAATGTTAAGGTGCTATGACAACAAATTATTTGTTTTACTCCATGTTACCGAAATGCTGCTGAAGTAAACCTCTTTCCCCTTGAGGTCACATGGAATTAAAATACTGTGCTTTCCAAAATTGGTCAAAGCATTAACATTAATTGTGGTCTGACAAGGTGACATTTTGCGTTAACATTGTCTGACTTTGGGAGAAGCATGTTCCCAGTTTTAAATTAAAAGAGTACCATCCCATGGGCTTGAGACTCCGCCATCGTTAATTTCTTGTCAACCACCTCTCTGTTTTGATGTTGTTTGTATGCTAAGCACATATTAGCATGCATGCACAGACGAGGGAGCCCCCAGCCCTAGCTCGTCTCTAATAATCCAGTCCATGTTTTGCCAGTCTCCCTTTCCCATCCACAGTGCAGTCCTCTCAGGCTTTAGGTACAGCTTGGGGAGAGCAGCACGTTTGGCTACCAGGGACGCTGAAGCAACAGCAGCCCACCCCCTATATACACACAGCATCTATAGGATAGACTGGCGCGCACCCAGCACTGGATTATACCCCTTACATCCTGGATACATGGATGCTTTTATTGGCAGAGGGGCTAAGAAGACAAAATCATGATATGTTATGATTAGCCTTTCATCTGGTGTGAGTGTGCATGTGTACGCATGTGTGTTTCCATTTGGCTTCCGAATGTGAGAAATGTCGTGTTTTCTGACCATGTCGAGATGGAGTGACCAGTCCCGTGCAGGGTCTTTGCTGGACAGCACAACTGACCGGTTCTAAGCCGCTCACGTGATCTTCCGCCATCCCTCACTCCACTCCATCCTTTATCTAGCAGACATGGGCCTGCTAAGCAGACTGTTGTTCATCTTGCTACATGACTGGAATTACACCTCTTTTAGGAATGACAGACTACACCTAAGGAAGTCTCTGCCTGTGTTAAGTGTGCTGTGTATGGGGCTCACCGAGTAACTGTGTTTGTGGGAAATTTCAGATTTTCTGCTGTTGCTCCACTTGCTCCATGTTTTTTTCTGTTGCGACCCCCTTGCTCTCAACAAACATCTGGACCTACAGAACTGTCACACTGTGACTGTCCTTCATCCTCTACTGCCATTTTTCCAAGGGATTTTATCCGGCGGAACATTGAAGAAAGAATCCAGAATTATAGAACTACCCTGACGGTTGGCGGTGGGAACAGTGATCTTGCTCCACCTGACCAGGGACTGCCCCTTTGTTGGGATAAAGGACAATAAGGCCCTACTCCCAGGCCCCCTCACAGCTGGCTCACCTGTTCAGTATGAAGAGTCACCCATGCGTTTACTCGGGGTATCCCAGCTTAGCTGTTTGTGGGGTGGGAAACCCCGGGCCTGGACCGTCCACTAGCTCTCTGAAGCGGGCCCTTACTGACCCCTTGCCCTCCTGTCTCGCCCCCGCAGAGGAGGCCTACCAGAAACTGGCCACAGAGACCCTGGAGGAGCTGGACTGGTGCCTGGACCAGCTGGAGACACTTCAGACGAGACACTCAGTCAGTGAAATGGCATCCAACAAGGTGAGAGGAACCAGATAGTTTACACTAAAACTCTTACCTTTCAGCGGTTTTGCTCATGCTTCAGGCTTTGTTTTGTTTTCTCTGAACTTGCAATGCAAAATTACTGGACTCAGTTATTCAGTTAAGCAGTTTTTGTTTTGCTTGGATCTGAATTATAATCTAGTGTAGTGCTTATGGTGTAGAAAACGCATCACAAAAACATTTCACATTTACAAATTATTTTAGCATCTGTAAAACCTTCCCCAGGGATACCATAATCTGATATTCTCTATAATAGGTTTTAGATGCTTCTGATTGATGCATCTCTCCCTGTTTTCATCACTGTTTTTATCAGGATAATGTTGGTGTTGATAACAGGAGGCGCCAGTACATCAAAGTCTGTTGATTCAATTGATTGCAATATTTCGGATGACATTAAGTAAACAGCATCTCCTCTGCGTGCGTACTTCCTTTTAATTTTTCAAGTGTTTATCAATCCATAGTACTTGGTGACAAGCTTCTGTGAGTTGCACTTATATTTTTGAGCTCTTAATTCTCAGAGCATCCATTCGGCTGTCGTTGTATTATGGATCTATGTTTGCAACAGCATCGTCATGCAGACAGAGTGTTTAGGTATGAGCATGCTCAGTCGGCTGTGGTGTATGTGTGTGCGTGAGTTTGAAGGGTGGCTGCTGTGCCACTCTGAATGCTGATCAGTTTTGGGCTGATGTCACAGACTGTGATGTCACGAGAAGAGGGATGGACCTTGAAGAGAGGCAGGGAGAACGGGCAGACAAAGGGCTTACTCAGATGCACGTGTTCCTCTCTAATGTTAGCACAGTCCAACATATGAGCTGGATGTCTTCTTCACTCATACATGAAAAGATAAAATCATACATTGGTAAACTGCTACATGCTCATCATTTCCCACCAGCACAGCTATCTGTGGTTGTCTTGGCAACAGCCACCGGCCCAGCCGCACACGTAGCTACCACTAGGTCATTTTTGTGATTTAGGTGATTTTATCAGTGCTCAACGTAGCCCCTAATTCATCCATGAAAGGAAAGCCCATGCCCCTTTTGTTAAAACTATTGCAGCAAAACCAACACCTCCCATTCTGCATAATAATTGAGAATATTCACTGTATGAGAACATTGCCATTCACACATATTTAATGTGGATGTAGTTTTCTAGTTCTCTCACACAGTAGCTACAACGCAAACTGTGTGTTTTTAGTTTGATTTGGGAACCGTGTCTTTTGGGTCAAGAATTCCACTGCTGACTTATGTGAAGTTGCCAGTTTGGTTTCCACCAGGGTGAAAGTCTCTGCTCGAAGAGCAGTGTTTGCTGGTCAAGTTGGAGTAACTGGTTGCCTGAAGATGTGAGCACTTATACAGGTTGCTCTGGAGAGCAAAGAAGGGAGTTGGACATTCTGACCCTCTTGTGGACAGAAAAGTGCTTTACAGTTATCTCTGTCCCATCTGTTTTGGTTGTATCGTCATCTGATCTGTTTATTCTTGGCTTTTGTTACGCTCAATCATCTTGACGCTGTCATTTTTGAAGGTGCAATTTGGTGGCAATGCGTACATGCACAGCAATTTTTTTTTAGAGTTAATTAACTTCCTGAGACCCTGTGTCCTCATAAGTGGACGTTGCATTTTTGTCTCTCTTTACCATGATACTTCTTTTTTTCTCCCAGCTTTGACCTCTTGGCTTCATAGCAGATGCTATCAGACACTGTTTGAAATCTAAAGTAAAATGGTTTTATACATTTCCATCCAATCATGTTCTTATTGTGTAATAGAAAAAATGTAAATAAGTCAATGGGACTGTCAGAACAAAATTGTAAAAACATTTAATTAAATATGTATCTCATGTATCTTTAAAAAAAAAGCTAAAATGCATGCCAAATAAAAGCTCGGGTCTCAGGAGGTTAAGATCATTCAGAGTCTGCATTCAGAGTTTGTAGTTTGGATATCCTAATTTCTATTCTTTTGACAGAGATTTAGCTTATTGGAGAAGCTTGATGTGCCTCTTGTAAAGCAGCTGTGTGTGTTGCAAGATGCTGTATAAAGTGGTTTTTATCTTCGATTGGGATTAAATGCAAAAGCAAGTACAGCTTTATTCAGTTATTGCTTACTGCAAATGTGACATTTTCAAGTATAATGCATCAGGAAACACTGCTCAACCGGCCATTTTTATTCAGAGCACGGTATCAATCAGCTTAACTTCAGTACACTGTTGCTTTACAAATATAGCTGATTTCATACATGTGACATCAGACATGCTTTTCAGCTGAGGAGTAATTGACTGGAGCACCTCAGCTGGCTGGAACAAAGTTTACTCATTTTTGGCATTTTCTGGTAATTGGGGCCCAGGAAGGCAACACAGTAAAAAATAATTTGTTTTTTAAGGAGTATCCTAAATTCTGTGAGGCATCATTGTTATTATTAGTTTTACCAGAAGGGTTTTCCATCTTAGCAAAGTTCATATCCCCATATTTAGTTGAATTTTTATTGTTCTTCCGGCTTATGAAAGCGATAGAACTTGAGCTGAAACACATGCAAGTTTTGTCTTAGCATTTGTTCCATAACCATATCATATATAGTACCGGTGTCTTACCCCTCAGTAGTACATATAGTTCATTCTGGTCTCATTTATGGATTTCCTTGTCAAGATGATGAATAGACTTGGACTTATTTCTCACAGTAGGCTGTTTGTTCATTGATAACAGGAGCTGCAATTTTCTGTATTGTGACGAGTGGGAGTGTCTCCTGCTAGAATAAACTCTAAATGTGAGGGGCAGCGGGGAATCTTGAGATCTGGAGGTGTTGCAGGCTATATTCGGCAGAAAAAGGATATTTTTGGTCACTCCACTGAGGAACAAATTACACACTAGTCACAGCAAAGCTAGGTGTGACACTTTCCAATTTTTACCCAATAGTTGTGTTCACACATTCTGACTAAGCTCTTGACTATTTTGTGTGACAGGGAGAGACTGTGTGTATCAGAGGGGGGCTTTGGTGCATTGTTTTTGTGTTTATTCTCCAGTTGTGAGTGAATTGTGTGAGTATCTCAGTGTGAGTGGGCTTGTGCCGGCCCGCTTGGCTCCGAGTCAATCAAAGCCAGTGCATCTCAGCTAGTCGGTGGTCTCATTTGCTCCAGTGTAGCTGTAAATTACTCCCAGTGCCAGGCTGGTTGTGGAGGTGGGGTGTAAAGTAAGCAGAGACAGCTTTGGTCCCTTTTCAATCCTTGTAACCACTGGACTGTCACAGAAAGTCAACACAAACATGCACTCACAAAGGTAAACAAACAAAGCAAAAATACATTTTCCTCAAAGAACAGTGTACATGTTCATGGAATGGACAAGTTTGTTATCAAATTGAAGAAATAAGCATTGTTTTTAATCTAAAAGTCGGCCATTCATGGCTTTGTTCAATTTTGTACCTTTTTATTGCTGTGCTGCCTCAGTATCAGCTTTATAAAAACTGTAAACTGACCATGTGCAGATATGGTTGCTCCATACAGAATCTAATAACGTGGTAGATCAGTTATATAGGACAGCAACACACTTATAACTTGATCTTCATCCTGATCTGTAAAAAAAAATCTAATAATCATTACAGCTAAGTCATCTCTTATCGTTGATGGTTTACACACCATTTCACCAGAATGAACTGTAAACAAGAGCTTACTCTGTCCCCTTGGAGATTTCCAAGCTTAAGCCAAGTCATTTGGATTCATAATGCACGACTGTTGAAACTTTCAATATTTACCTTTTTACATATCTTAAACAAATCAAGATACATCTTTGCTCAAAATAATAGTTGCCTAAATTAGTATATTTTTTGTATGTATAAAGTTGAATGTACAATTTAACTACTATTGAGTATCAGTATTAAAAACGCAATATTGTTCTGTCATTGGTGTCAATTAGCTTTCTACTTTTTTTGTGACTAGTTCCTTGCACTGGATAAATGGGTTTATTTAAATACTTAAATGGCCCATTTCCATACAAATGTGGCAGAAGAGTTTGTTGGCATGTACCCCAGTCTAGAAGATGATGTTTACCCAGAAAAAGGGATGCATATAGATAACTACATGACTGCTGGAGAATTTTGATATATTCTTTTAAGTATTATTCATATTCACACTCTTGCATTTTGTTTATTTATTTAATAATGCTTTTATTCCGCTACTGCTGAAAATTAAATCCTATCCCTTAATAAGGGGTCATCCCTTCTTTTCATCTGTAGCGACGGCCTCTTGAGTTAAGTGACAAACATAGCAGGCTGTGTGGACAAACAGTGCTTTGAGTTTCTGTCCTACTGAGCCCACTTCAGATAACTGTGACGCTCATTCTTTTTGTAAGATTAATGTGCTTTTTTATGTATTTATATCATCCCATCAGTGATGTTAGCATGACTCATTTCCCATTGATGGTGAGGTGGAAGGTGACCTCAGTTTTTCTGTGTTGTATCATGTTGGATGAAGTAACATGTGCTTTTAATTCAGACTGTGCAAAAGGTGAGGGAGGGCAACATGTAAACACATGCACACATACTATTACCTATTACGTCCTTTATAAATTCAGTCTGGATCGTGTATACAAAGCACATGTACTGCAAACACACATGCACAAAATAACACCCCACTGCTCTGCAGGAATTAAAGGAAAGGAAAGGGAAGGGGGGCATTTTTCCACTGACTTCAACAATGGCCAATCAAGCAGCAGGTAGCCTAAAGTCTGCTCCCTTCCAACCAATTAGAGGTGATGATGAGCTCACACTTTTCTCCTCTCCGAGTCCTGATTTGCTAATGTTGTTTGACATAGTGAGAGAGGCAGTCTGTGCTCTTCACATGGGAGCATGTGTCATACACACAGAAGCGGGCAGCCAGTCCCGTTTGGGAGGAGTTGACAGGAAGATTTCTGCTGTCCTGTTGCTTTGGCATATACCAAGCTTCCGTACCATCATCAATTATTCAAAGAGTCAGCAGTGTGTCCTTAAAAATCTGTGTGTGTGTGTGTGTGCGTGCGCGGTGTGTTTAATTGTGAACGGTCACAATATGCTCGCTTTGGATCTTTTGGGAGGCTCTGTCCTGCTGCTCTTCCTTTCTTCTTTGTGGGGCATCAGTACTCGTGAGTGGATGTTCGCAGGACAAGAAAATGGAGCTTCATTTATGGACCTTGTGCGACCGATTTACGCTGAAACCAGCTTTGTAGACTGCTCAGGTTGAGGTCTTTTACTGAAAAGAAGAGAGGACAGTTTTTTTGTTTTACAAGCTGTTTTGCGCTTTCAACCGCTCAACAATCCATAAGCCTATAGCGCTTACCCTTCTTTTTCTGGATATACTTTGTTGATTTGTCAAAATGCCTGAAGCAAATTATCTGCTCTCTGTGTCGTGGGGATATATAAAGGTAAGCGTAGATCGCATGTTGATGTGTTTCCGTGTGCTCCGTTCTTCTTTGAATGAAAGTAGGTTTTGTAATTCAGGTTTGTCCTTGATCAGATTTGGATGCATCTCTAGATTAACTCAAATTTTCTTTGTATCGCACCGAGCCTAATGTCAACCACAAAACCATACGTCATAGATTTGGCTGTTCTGAAACCATTTTTATATATGTCTGATGGGAAGAACTGATGGTATTTAATCATTGTTTCATAAGGTGTTAACTTGACTGCTTGTAATGCTCTGGAAAGCATAAGTAATACATTTGAGGTTCATTTTTAATTAAATTTCTAAATGCAACAAAGAAAAAGCGATGCTTAGACCTCTCCTTTTTGGATAAACAGTTCTCATGATAGTTTGGTTGCATGGTATTTAGATAAAATAAGGACTTTTCATATTTCTATATTTAAAAAAAAAGAATAAATATATTATTTTTGCCTGATGTAATAGAATTGTAGAGAAATATTTATGACAGATTGTTTGTAGATAAAACAGAGTGTTGTGTTGTTTTAATTTGGGATATCTCAAGTAAATTCAGGTTAAATCTAAAATTTCAAGTTTATGCTCAGAATTAGTTTATTATCTAAATCAACAACCAAATCTACGTGAGAGAAAAAAAAATAGTAAAGTGACGTGACAAAGGAAAATCGGACGGTTTTGATCTCACATACGTGGATCAGTGAATCTTGTATATTCTGGGTATCTATGTGTTAAGGTGTTTTACACACCTAGAGGGACTCTCTGGGGATCAACTTCTTTAATGTAACCTAAAAATTAGAAAAATATGTATGATGTATCCTGATTAAATTATCAGTTTTTTTCACTGATGATTTAAAAAATGTTTCATAAGAAAAAATAATTACATTTCACTGCAAGCACAGTGTGCACTCCTCCAATGTTTGTCAAGTTACCATAGCCCTTCAAATGATGACAATGAATTCCTGCTTTAGACTATTATAATGCCTTTTGCTCATGTAATACAAAAAGTGAATGTGATTGTTCTCCACTTACAGTTTAAAAGGATGCTGAATCGGGAGCTGACTCACCTATCGGAGATGAGTCGTTCTGGGAATCAGGTGTCTGAGTTCATCTCCAGCACTTTCCTGGGTGAGCGCTGACTTGGGAATTACTTTTAACACATTTTCAAAATTAACGAGAGAAAAGGGATGGGTTTCTGTCCTTGTTCTCATTGTTAATTTGTTTTCATGTTGCAGATAAGCAGCATGAAGTAGAGATGCCATCCCCACAAACGCAGAAGGAAAAGGAAAAGAAAAACAAGCCCATGTCACAGATCAGTGGAGTAAAAAAACTGCAACACTCTTCCAGCCTCACAAACTCAAATATCCCACGATTCGGAGTTAAGACTGAGACTGAAGATGAACTGGCTAAGGTTTGTATTCACGTCCTATGTGAAAACCTTTAGTATTTAGGGATATTAATCTTTGAATCTGGGCACACCTGATGTTTGGATATGCAGATATTTTGACTGAAACATCATTTACATCAGCAAGTTTCTAAAAATGATGAGCCTTATATGATAGTGTTGATTCATAAAGAAATAAATATTGACCTGATATGGTCTAATTTAACATTTACTTTGAGCCTTTGTGGCACAATTCTTTGTGGCCAAGCCATATGCGACATTAGTGACCCATATGTGTCAGAAATTACCCAGATCATTAAAAATTAAAAATGCAGCTGCTGCTGCGGGGTAAACTTATGGCCAGTAATGTTTCATTGGCTGGCATTTGCATTGCCACTTGAAAAGTGGAGCTATTCTTACTTTGTGCTAGAAGCTACATGGGCCAAAATGAAGGAAAAAAATTAAAGAAGTGAATATAAGTTTTGTCTCTAACTGTGTCTCGAATTCCTTTTTTTTAGGAGCTGGAACATGTGAATAAATGGGGCCTCAACGTTTTTAAAATCTCAGAGTTCTCTGGGAATCGGCCGCTGACAGTCATGATGTACACAATATTTCAGGTCAAGACTCCAGTCTATTAACTGTCTGGCCGATTGCCTCCAAAGTAAATACTTGTTGAAACCTTGAATAAACTTCTTCTTTTTTAAATATATTTTCAGGAGAGGGACTTGTTGAAAACATTTAAAATTCCACTTGACACCTTTATAACATACCTGATGACCTTAGAAGACCATTATCATGGCGATGTGGCCTACCATAACAACATCCATGCTGCTGACGTCACCCAGTCAACTCACGTGCTGCTATCCACCCCTGCCCTAGAGGTTAGACTCGTGCACACAAGCTCAGACATGTGCTCGAAAACACATTCAGCATCAATCTAACCAAAGTCCAATCAATATAAGATGCTTTCCTCACTCGTGTGCCCATTCTGTCTTCCTCCAGGCTGTGTTTACAGACCTTGAGATCTTAGCTGCCATCTTTGCCAGTGCAATTCATGATGTGGACCATCCTGGAGTGTCCAACCAATTCCTCATAAATACCAGTAAGTCCTAATACAGATTTCAGTGTGCAGCTGTGTCAGTAAAACACAAGCGTGCATCCACAGATGCGTGGGTAAAAATAAACGCTTTAGCCGCTGCCTTGTTAACGCAAACATTGGTTTGACTTGTGTTACTAACATTTACACAATTTATTTTTTACATTTAATTGGAAATGATAAATGCACTACATCTATGTTGTCTTTTAGTCATGCTTATCACTCAAAACACTAGCAGCCATTAACACACACAGTCACAGCAGTCTCTGTCATACACGCACTCATACATTGATGAACACATTGGAGGGAAAGTGGGGTCTTTAGTGACTGAACAGGAACATTAGTGAAACTATAATTCAACTACTGATTGTCCTGTTGACAGATGATCCCTCTTCTTACTAAAACTGGCTCCAAACATTTCAAGATCTTCAGGATTTTAGCATCTTTGTCATCCTGGGGTCTGTCAGTATTGAGCTAATTTTCCAAAAACTTGAGTTTCCGACTCTTTATGTTTTTTTATGGCCCTTCCTAGGCCCTTTTGTGGGCCCCCATGTGCAAACATCAGTGTCAATGGCAGGATGCTGGTTTTCTTAAAGGAAATCACGCTGTAACAAGATACATGTCAGGAGTTAAAATGTTGTGGTGGGTCAGGAAATAGTCACATGGACATCATGTTCATGCATGTGCGCATTTAGTCACCATGATGTTCTTGTCTGTCACGTGCAACAGCTTTGACATGTGATTCTAAGGCTTAAAGAGGTGATCAATACTGTGTTTGTGTTGCCCATTCCCTCTTTGAAGACGTCATCCATGTTTCAAAGGAAAACATGCTCTTAAAGACAAAGAAGCAGGAAGACACAGTGCATGGGAAATATTTGATCTATCTTAGTATAAACATCTGGTTAGGCTCCAACTCTTATATTCAGCAAAAACATATTACACTGTAATTAAACTTAGGTAACAACTATGCGTAAACCTGCTGATGGTTTTAAGCCAATCCTCATTACAAATTCTACCTTTGCTCCTGTATAATTTGGTTGGCAGTAAATGTTTCCAAGTTTTCATTTGTGCTCCTATAAATCCACCAAACAAAAATTCTGAACACCTCTAGGCAAAAAAAAAGTAGGAAGTAACTGCAAAGAAAATGGCACGAATGTAGAAAGAAACCAGACTCAATCCCACCAAGGGTTGTTTTGAATGCTCGTTATGAAATATAAACAGTGGCTCAAATGGGCTTGTCAGACTTGCAGAGTTCATGGTGTTGTGGTTGTAAAAATGTCCTTGAGCAAGAGAGAAAGTCCCCGTTATCTCTCCAACTGATTCACCTTGTTCTGGCTTGAAGGGCCACAAATATTGCCATGTTTTGGCCATTTAAAGTTGAAAACAGTCTGTGTCCACTGGGTGCTTTAAACAGCCTCGATCCACACCATCACAAATGTGAATGTTGCATAACAGTGTAACTAATCGGAACATAAATGACACACTGATGTCTCACAATAGTGCACACACAAACTGTGCACCATCTAAATGACCAAGTTGGGAATCCCTGATGTAAAAGCGGTGTGAGTCATCCGATTTAGGGCCCACCCAACAAATCTTTAGTCAACCAAAAAGAGGTAGACTGAGATTGCTATTGTTCTTTTTGCTGCACTGTCTCACTGCGCTTGAAACTCCTCCATCTAAACGGAAAGTGAGATGAAGCCGTGCAGGAAACCTGACGGCAGAAACCGCTGCTTTTCTCACAGAACAAAAGATGTGCAACATTTTTCAGTTTTATAGTGAAAATGTTTGTGATGCCATTCATGTTGACCCAATTTCACACGTAACCAAAATGTAAATCATCTGAGCTGAAGCGATCATCTGTCATCTCTGTGCAGATTCAGAGCTAGCCTTGATGTACAATGACTCGTCGGTGTTGGAGAACCATCATCTGGCTGTTGGTTTCAAGCTCCTACAAGAAGAGAACTGTGACATCTTCCAAAACTTGACCAAAAAACAAAGACAATCACTACGAAAGATGGTCATTGATATTGTAAGTCAGTTTTCCATTTAACTTGACTCTACATACAGAAATTAAACCACTTTTTCTTGACTGAACTGTTTATGTTTGGGTCTTTCCAAGGTACTTGCGACGGACATGTCAAAACATATGAATCTTTTGGCCGATCTGAAAACAATGGTAGAAACCAAGAAGGTGACCAGCTCTGGGGTGTTGCTGCTGGACAACTACTCTGACAGGATACAGGTAAGCTTCAGACACTGGATTCTGTAGGGGTTCAGCTGGGGTCGCATTTTGGCTACAGCATGTCCAATTGCAGCCGCTCAAAAAATCCTTTGAACAGACTTCTCTGGCATATCCCAGAGGCACCAAAAAATCATTTCTCTACTCTACTAAAAAGTGCACAGAATGTGTTTATGAGAGTTTAAAATAAAGCATTGCATGGTTCCAATTGTCTAAAGCACCACAGATCATCTTTTAGGCTAGGATTCTTGCTGTATATATGAGCAATGGACAAACAGACAGTGAACAAATACAATATCTGTAACAGTTTTCCATGCAATAAACTGCACAAATACTGCGTTTTTGACACTTTATCTTGTTGTATAAAGGTTCTCCAGAACATGGTTCACTGTGCAGACCTGAGCAACCCCACCAAGCCTCTTCAGCTGTACCGCCAGTGGACAGACCGTATCATGGAGGAGTTTTTCAGCCAAGGTGACCGAGAGAGGGAACGGGGCATGGAGATCAGCCCTATGTGTGACAAGCACAACGCTTCGGTAGAGAAGAGCCAGGTAATAGACACCAGGAGATGAATGCGCACGTCATATAGAAAACATGTGGTGCATAAATTGCACGCTGAGGCTCTTGCTCTCCTCTTCTCTGTAGGTTGGATTCATAGACTATATTGTTCACCCTTTGTGGGAGACGTGGGCCGACCTGGTTCACCCAGATGCCCAGGACATCCTGGACACATTAGAAGACAACAGAGAGTGGTACCAAAGCACCATCCCCCAGAGCCCTTCTCCAGCACTGGACGATCCAGAGGACGGCACTAGACCCCCTGGAGGGGACAAGTTCCAGTTTGAGCTGACGCTGGAGGAGGACGGGGAGTCAGACACTGAGAAGGACAGCGGCAGCCAGCCGGAGGAAGAGGAGGAGGAGGAGGAAGAGGAAGAGGAGGAGGAAGAGGAAAATAGCTGTACTGACTCAAAAACACTCTGTACGCAGGACTCTGAATCAACAGAAATTCCTTTGGATGAACAGGTGGGGGATGATGATGATGATGATGAAGAAGAGGAGGAGACAGTAGAGGAGGGCGAGACACCCTGCTCACAAGCGTGTGTTGTTCAGGAAGAGGTAGCAGAGGAGGAAGCGGAGGAGGAGAGGAAGACACCTGACACATAGCAGTTGTGGACAGCAGACGATTAACTGCTTTTCTTAGTAATGACAGATGATTATTTATAGAATATTTTTTGGGGTTTTGTGAAATCTGTGTTTTTTATACATCTATGTTTCTGGTTCCAAAGCGTGTGCTGCTCTCTCTTGGCCATCATCCTGTCAGCTTTGTTCAGACACGCCCATCGGTACTACTTAAAAGTTTTTTTGCACTCAGGAAAAACTCCTTTTCATTTTCATTTGTACTGAAGTGGTGCGACTTTCTTTTGCTTTGACACCTCCACTCTGCAACCTTATGTTTATGACGTGGACTATCAGTGCTCACACTGCTTAATGCTGCTCATGCATTACATCGTTTTTTTTGTCTTTCTGCTTTGTCTCTGCCTTGCCAGAAAGTTTAGTAGTGTCCTTACGTTTTTTATTAAGTGCCCAGAATCGTTTAGGTCACATCCTCCCCGCTCTGAATTAGAAAGGTTTGTTACGCTGCCGTTCAGTTGAAAACAAGTCTTTGCGCCATGCCACAGAAATGGTGACTGCAGCACACTCGGGAGCTTTTCAAAACACATTTCTGCCGTGGAAGTCTTCCTTGAAAAGCTGACTGACACAAAGTTTAAATGTGAACAGCCATGTCCTCTTTCTTTTTTATATTGTACCGTTGCCAGTGCGTTGAAGGGTTCTCTTCATAGCTGGATTATACGAGGAGTGTTTTTAGCTGTTCTTACTTGGGCCAATAGAATTTATTCTCCCATTCACATGCCACTGTACGCATATTCAGTTCCTATATGTTGACAGTTATATTACTTTTATGGTAACAAATATTTTGGTAGTTTTCACTGAGAAGGAAGCAGAAACCTGAGGTCTTATGCTTCACTCCCACTGGAACCATTTATGTGGATGAAGCCTTTAAATTTGATTAATCTTGCCTGCAGTTCTTTTGAACACATCCCAATACAATGCAATGCTTTATAGTTGATACAAAAAGCACCTTTTTTAGAAGCTTGATTAGTGCTCTGTTTGTATAGAATTAGTAATGGTGTTTAAAGATTACTTGGGTGGTTTTATACCAATGTTATAAACACTTTGCTTTCTTTACACATCAGTGACAGCTGCTTGTCTTAAGCCACTTATGTTACAATGTTGGCTTCATTTTTAATGTACTTTATGTTAAATAGCATTGACTCCAGTTACTGTCTTAGTTTTTAACAAGACAATCAGTTCCATAGCATAGTCACAAGGTAAGACTATTCTCTAAGTAGATCTCTAATGCACTAATATATTCATATGTCGCCTCTTTAATAGTTCTTATATGTTTTAACCTTGCCAAAACACTGACTCATGCTTGAACACAGGTTGAACTGTGTTGTCCCACACCTCAGCCAAGAGTCTATTACCTTTTTCCATGTTTCTACCATTTTAAATGACTTACACCCAATGCTATTATTTATTGGTATATTTTTCTATTTGTTGAGTTGTTTTTGCAATATAAAAGTGGTACACTTTATATTTTACTGTAGCATATACCACAGGCTTGCGGGTTACAACACCCAAACTTTTCCCCATGTACATAATGTAATGAAAAAAAAAACAACAAATGTAAAAGAAAGGACAAAAAGAAAACACTTGAAATATCGCACACCGCTTTTTTGAAAAGTGCTCGTTTTAATCATGTCTTTTTAAAACTTTTATTTCAACATTTTATTTGTGCCAATATTTTTTTTCCATCCTCACCCAAAGCCCTTACCTGTAATAAAAAAGAATCTGGTTTTATCGCTGTTTACAAACATATATTTATTGTGCTGTATATAATATATAATTATTAATGTTATTACTATCATAATGCAGTTTGCTGTAAATGGTTGATTCTTATCATCCCTTTTGGTGATGGTGTGGCTGTATTATGTACCTCTTGTTGAGAGAATGTTTATTACACATGAGCTTCAGTGTAAAAATGATCCATTGACTTGTTGCTTATCTGAGAACTAGCTCAGTGAAGAGAGGGGGAAAGCCAAATTGTTTTTTAAAGAGAAGCTGTTCCTTGGCCCATGGGCTGTGCCTTAAATTCAACACATCATTTACTTTAGCCTTTTTTAATTCTCTAGATCTCCTTTGCTGCATCGGTGAATCTTTTAACTTTGGTTGGCCTGATCTGTTCTTCAGAAAAAAAATGCCTTTTAAAGATCCCACCTACACTCTGTTTGCGCTATCACAAATATGGCACTGGGAAGAAAAACATAGTAATTCACTATAGAGGTTTGTGGAGACTCAGGTCAGCCACGAGTCATAGATTCACCACATGAGTGATTGTGGCCTATAGCTGGATGTTCAAGAGTCAAATTTGCTGTAGACCTGGTCTGAACAACTCACACGTACCTGTGCGCTTATATCTGTTCACTTCGAGATGTGAAGCAACCTTTCGGGTGCAGATGATATGGGAGTAACTTTGCTGTGTCATCTGTTCCCGGGTCGCATCACAGCTAAGAGACAGAATGGGATGCAGCAGCTGCGTTTAGTTGGTGCTTGACCATGGCTCTACAAAGCACAGAGGCTTTGTGACACATCTGCATGTTCAGCCACTGCTGCATTAATTATGGCTGAAACACTGACGATGTGTCGCATATCTGAGCTCAGCCCACACTTCCACTCGCGTTTCTTGCAATATCCAAAACCACTGACATCTCTCTGCCTGGAAGGGTGAAGGGTTTAGTATATTCCGTACTAAAGGGAAGGGGGGGTTGTATGGTGGGACGGATTTGGGGGGAAGTGCATCGTTGTCCCGAAACGGGGACTCTTGTTTTGACACACATACTGTAGATTTTAAACAGCCCTGGACCAATGGAAAAAGTGGGTTCTTTTCTCATTGTGTGTTCTATTTTTTAATGGTGTGAAAGGAAAACACAAACTGTAACTTAAAAAAGGTCTTCAGGACAATTATTTTTGGGTTATGTCTTTAGAATGCCAACATGTCTGGACGTTTCACAGGACAATTCAAATGTTATTTTAATGGATTCCTTGGTAATCGCAGTCTATTGGATAGCACTGTAGATCATACAACTTTGTGTATAAAATGAGTAAAAAGTACGAAAAAAGTTTTTATATGCAATGGATTAAATAAAAGCATGGGTTGATTCTGCCTACTTCATAGTCTCTTGTTTTCATTGATTAAAGGATGGTAGCTTTTAAAGGGAGAAATGAATAAATACGTCTTTAGTTTCAGAGTTTAGTTTCAGATTTTTAAAATGGTGATCCTTTAATTCAGTTGTATTTTCTGTATGTGTCTTAAAGCTATTGATGAAAAAATAATCCGTAAAAAAATCCTTAGAAGTCAATTCAGCTGTCCACTTTCTACATTCAAGTGGACATGTTAATAATCCTTTCTTTACTTGTGTATTCCACGACAAATTATCATAGAATAAAACACTGACAAATATCCCATTTGTATACATTTTGGGATATTTGACCTTATGATTCATTGAAAGACATTGGATAGCAATATTTATTTTTTTTATTTATTTATTTATTTATTTGAATAGGGACAGAGCACATTAATGAACATCAGTGAAAACAAATGTAAATATGCCGGATTGTAGCTACAAAGCTAATTTTCATCCGTAGTCCCTAGTTAAAAAATAACATATAATAAACAATACAAGCATCACAATTAAAAGTTTAGATTTTAGTGGTCACATGACTGGCTTGCTTTCATCCAGAGTTTAAGTTGAGCTCTAAAGCTGGTCAGTGTGGGGCTCTCCCGTATGTATTTAATGGAATATCTCCTTCTTTCTCTAGTACTTCAACAGAATTTTACAAACTCTTGAAATAGAGACATGCCCAGCATGATATCCCAGCATTGAACAAAGGTTTTCACTCAAGTATCCTTAGCAATAAAATATGTGTATGTAAGACTTATCAGTTAATAATTATAGTTGTAATAAACACAAGTAAAAAGTGGAATATTTGGTTTTGGCAATGAGTGAGGTAGATACGCACAAGCACAACTACAGATACAATTTAAACTAAGCTTGCAGAGGCCTCACTTTAACACTAGATGGCGGTCTTTGTCTTAAATTGAAACAAGGTGACTCAACTGTATCATTGCTGCTGAGACAGCTGGCCCGGGTAGAGGTCAGCATTCACCAACTCCCTCCATCTTGCTTTGGCATTATCATTTCAGAGCGACAGAGAAGACAGAGACCTGCTGATAGAATTGGATTTATTTTCTATAGTCTCAAAAACATCCTTCATACTTGTCTTGAACTCCAAGAGCTCCATAAATATTCATTTATACGTAAAGTCATGATGTTCTAAAATGACACTTTCCCAGATTGACTGCTCGACCATGGTTGTTCTGTTATTAAATAAATCTTGACTTGAGATTTACACTGATTTATTTCATGGCAACAAGTTATACTATCACACATACACTGACACACATGCACACAGACAATGTGTGCAAATGTATATGCAAGAATTGAAATCATTTATGTGTACCCCTTTTCTTAAGAATTACAATAGTACAGCATATGGGATGGACTAATGGACTAAGTTATCTCCCTGACTATCTTTCACAATAACACTGCATTTTGACATGATAATACAAGTTTAGTTTACACTCAACATTTAGCAGGAACAGCATACAGTACGTGGATACATTTGTACAAAAGGTATACACAAACAATACGCTATAGAACTGAAATTTGTCTCAGGTATGACAGGAACGCACACACAAACGCACACACACACACTTCAAGTCACGCATTCAGTGGCGGCAGGTGCTGAATGAAGCACTAATGCCTTTGTAGGACATTGTACCACATTTTCAGAACTGACCGACTGTCACTCGCACACTGTAGATAGAGTCTCTAACTCGAGGATAGGAGAAACTATTTACAAGTTTAATTAATAAAATATTGCACTTATTGGCCCATTGCATCTTATAGCGAGTGCTATGTCAATGCTCCTAATTCTGTAACACAGAGTGATATATACAGTGGCTTACAATACAAATCTACACAGATAGGTCAGGAGTGAATTCATGCAATTCTTTCAGAATTTATTCAACTATGCAACAAATCACTGACGGGGCTGAGGGAACCATTTTGGCACAAACCTTTTTTCTTTTAATGATCATAACTAAAATATTCAGGATTGTTAAGTTAGTGAAACAGATTACACTACATGGACTTATTATTAGGACAGTACAGTACAATATGCCTGAAGTAGAGGAAGATTTCCATTTTAAACTACTAAACCAACTAACGCAACTTACTGTGATATTTCTTTAAGAAGGGAATTTGTTTTACAGCACAAAAGCATGCCGACTCAGAAATTATGGCTGTTTATTCCATGCCAGGACAGATCATCTGTTTAATATTATACACTTTACTGTGGCTTGACAGTAAGAGACATTTATTTGATAAAACGCTGTATAATTACTGTCATATGGAATTAAGGATGGACAGGTTTGGGTAAGGCCTATCTTAAAAGAAAACAGCACATGTCATTGTCTTTTTGGCAGCATGCTCTTTGCATCATAAAATAAAGGGTCATCTTACAGCTTGAGGGCAACCACTGGATTGCTTTTTACTTTTAAAGTTTTTTTCATCATTGAAATCACACATCTACACACAGAGTGGAACTGTACTAACATCAACATTATACAGACCGGATTTGTTCCAACACTTAGCAGGATAGAGGGACTTTTTGAGGCCATGTTGGAGATGCTAAAAAGGCCACTTTTTTTTTCCAAAGGTAGATGATCTTTTTGATGGCAATGAGACGTAACAGTCACACTCATGCAAATCCTCACTCACTTATTGTACAGACACAGCCAAACAGTTACACAAAAGAAAGCCGCTACATTTTCTAGTGCTCTAAATCACAGATTTGGCAGCTGTAAGAGTCGAAATGAATGAATGTCATAGGAAAATACATACTGTACACAAATTTTCAAGAAAAGACTTAAAGCACTCACTGATTCTATCCCTTATTGTATAAGTAGTTTTAGGTCTTAAAGGTCCTAAGGATTACATGTACAGTATGACTGTGAACTATTTCAAGCCCTATAGAAAATAACTTGATAATTACAATACTAACGAGCTGAAGATTGAGAACATGATTTTGATATATCCTAGATCTTGTGATGTTACATGTTTACACCAGCCACATCTGTTTTGTGTCTAGTTATTTGTGTCTAGTTATTTGCTTTTTATATAAGGTGATAACGTTGGGAGATAATACAACAGCATTTTGTAAATCTACTACTAAACAGGATTTGGGCAGGAGTTCAAAGAAGGCAGCAGTATCAGGAGCGATAATGCTGCCAACTCTGCCTCCTAACAGGACCTGTGCTGCTTCCAGATGTTCACTAACAGTTGCATCCCTGTGGTTGGAGGGGCGGAGCGCTGTCTGTGAGTTTGGCAGTGGGGGCTCCTGTGGTGACAGCAGGATCAGTGTCCGAGCTCTCAGACATCTTGTCGCAAATTAGATCGACGAGACGCTCAAAGGTTTGCTTCACGTTGATGTTGTCCTTGGCACTTGTCTCAAAGAATTCAAAACCTTTGGGATTAACGAGAAACATGAGAAAATATAGACACAAGAAACACATCAATTACGATCAATGTGGAAAATGCAATGTCTTTTATCCTTATTAAAGTTTGTTTACTGCTCCAGCTGTATGTTTCAAACAAAGGTGGGGTCTTTTGAATATCTCAGTTTTATCTTAAAATGCGTTTGTGAGTGAGGGAGGAATAAATGGTTATGCAGTCTTAATTTTATGCAACAACATGATAATGAACATGATGACATCCATTTGAAAAATACACAAAGGGGTGAGTGTTATCGTGAGACCCACCCAGCTGTTCAGCCAGCAGTCTACCACTATCCACTGAGACCACTCTTTCTTCGTCCATATCACACTTATTCCCGGCCAGCACCACCTGAGCATTATCCCATGAGTAGGTCTTTATCTGGGTCGACCTGGGCAAAATCAGAGACAAACACACACACACACACAAGCAAGTCACTTTAAAGCTCTGCTTAATTATTAACTGTTAGACAGGTTTTGTGACACATACATTTGACATGATCCTTCAGAAACAGATGGACGAGGGAAGAACATGATATATAATGTTTGCTGGGCTGGTCACAGACTGTGATTACATGCTTTTCTTTTGGCATCATGTAACCACTGAGTCACTGATAGCATCAGTGGAGAAGTAGGTCAATTGGCATTCTGCACTACAAATATGCAGTTACTTCATGCTCAAATATGGGCAATTATTTGCAATTATTTCATTACTGTGAGTATGTCACATATACCAGGGCAAATATTCATTTTTGGCTTTACATTTGATTTAATTTCCATGACATATCAGCCAGGTGTTGCACCATGAAAGTTCTGATTAAATTATTTATATTACGTCTATATTTGTTAAAAACTATAAAAGACCAAATTAAACTATTATCATTTTAATTTACAACAGTTTTCACTCCATACTGTGCAACCTTGAGAAATTAAAGCTTATTAAGACATTTCAACTACTAAGAACAGCATGTTACTTCCCACATTAATTACAAATATCAATATCATTATGTTGTTTCAATATAGGATATACATATTTAAGAGTGAACAGTAAAAAATAGTTATTGCAGTGTCTTTTGTAAAACATGCCAGCAACCTGCAAGACGTCCTCCGCAACTAGGAATTATTTTATTCACAACAGCGTTAAATTCATTTTGATTTATCATTTAATTTGAAAAGAAAGCTAAGCACATAGACGTCTTTAGCAATTAAGTAATTAAATCAGCAGCGAAATATGTTGCATAAAAAGCATAATTGTGATTCCTTTATTCCAATTTATAATTACCACACACCGAGTCACAGACACCAAAACTATGTAAACAACATATCTTTTGTTTAAAAAAAGATGAATTGCTTGGAAAACTATATTAGACATCAACTGTCGTTCAGTGAGGGGCTTGCACTCTTACAACCACTGAAGGCAGCTTGCAGTGTGGGAAGGAATTCTATGAGTACATTTTTCCTGTTGTGTGGCAGTTTGGCTGAAAGTAGGGTAGCGAACAAAAGAGACAAAAAAAGCCAACTCCAGAGAAAGGGAAAGCAACATGACGATAAAGCCCCTCCTCTCTGTCATGAAGAGATGTTCTAACAGTTCAGATGAGAGTCAATTTAAGTCCACAGGCTGCACAGTTTACATGTAATTATATGTGTTAAAATTGGTAGATTAAAGATAGTTCATGATTATGTAATGTTGAATTAAATGTAAATGCTTGTTAAATACATGTTAGTTGAATTCAAATCCAACATTTGATGTCAGCCTTACAGTATTTCGCTGCTTTATCTGCGACTCAGGCAGGAAATGAACACGTCATAAGCTTAATTCAGCTCAGTCGGGAAGGAGCCATTGCCATGGCAACCTCTTTTTTTCTCTCAACCTTGTCACAAGGAGCGAGGCAAAGAGAAAGTGGAATTAAAGCCAGTGGCAAAGGCAAAAAAAAAGAGAAAGGATAGGAGTTATTTGATTGGTGAAACAGAACCTCTTCTTTCTGTACTGGATACTAAACACCAGGCCTGCAGCAACCAGGGACACATTTGGCTCTTCTAATTAGATATCCATCACAGACAGTGCTCAGACTGCAATACCCCACAAAGGTCTGAGGCAGGTCTTCAAAGAATAATAGCTGTGTCTGGGTTTTGACCTTGTTTTACACAGAGACCATTTTTTGTTTGCAGTGACAGGAAATCAACTGAAACTAGGATGATAATAATGAGTATTTGAGCAAAGATGCTCCAAGCATGAAGCAGTGGTCATGTGCTGCTAACTGAGTGAGTAGGGCGAAGTGGCCACAAACCTATCAGGACTACAAACTCTACAGCCTTCAGATGATCTTCAAAGGATACCCCCAAAGTGTACCAAATGTTCTGCTGAGAGTTGATAAAATATTTTAATTCATGAGCTCATGATAATTCATCTCCAAATTTGACACGTCAGTGTTCAGACATCGAGATAGCACATCCCACTGTGTATTTCATCACATCCACGTCAAAGGATTTGCAAATAAAAAAGTAACTGAAGTATACTAAAGGAGATGCTTTATTTGATTAGAAATCTACATATACATTTACGTTTTGTTTGGTTCCAGTCCTTTCCCAAAGAGGTTGGACCCCAAATAAATCTTATGCTCTCCAATATTCAATTTCAAACAACAGGCAAAACCGCAATCCTCTTAATTTAACAAGACACCTCTTTCAAGATAGACATAATAGGAATTAGAAGTACATGATTTGTGTTGGAAAATCTGCATTGTTTAAGGAAAACAAAAGAAAGACTTGTACTAATTCTATCACAGTCTACAACATTACTATGTTTAGGATGTGCAGAAATGTAACTACATTTTGTATTCCTTTTTTTAAGTACAGGAAAGCAGAAGCATCCGATTAGCAAAATAGTAAATCAGAATACATTCATTTGCTGTTTCTTAGTTGTTGCTGCTGGTGAAAGAAAATCTAATCTAGAACCCTGGTTTCAGCAGTTGATCGAATGGACACAAGTCCTGGTTTGGAAAGGAGTGCATCCCCATGAAAAACAGACTTCTGTCTCAGAGACACAGTCAAGCCTGCAGACGCTTGTGTGACTCATGAATAGACCACAGCCATAACCTTGACAGGTTTTTCTTTGATCCCTATGCCTGACAAAGTTGCATGCATAAACTCCCTTCCACAAACAGAGAAAAGAACCTCAGTGTAATCACTAAAGGTAGATGATGCAGGTGGGCACCTGAGAAAAATGATCCCCAAGTAATGTCCTTAAAATGAAAGCCTCAATTACATGTTTATGTGGAACTCGTAACAATTTAATTAACACAAATAATACTAAAAGGTAGAAATTATACGTTTATTTAAATCTGACAAGCTGTGACTCACCAGTCCTGCACAGCGCCAAAGGACTCCTCATTGGTGATGTCATACATGAGGATGAAGCCCATGGCGCCTCTGTAATAAGCTGTGGTGATGGTCCTGTAGCGCTCCTGGCCTGCAGTGTCCTGCACACAGACACACACGAGTTACTGTAGGATGGCTGTTCGGGGAGCCGACTGTCAAACTACACAGTGCTGATCAGACCAGGTATGGCACAGGGAGTATAAACAGTCCCGTCAAAGAGCAGAATTTAGACAGTTACTAGTTAGTCATAGTCTTATTTATACAAAGAGATTGTCTTGGTTCAGAAATGTACTATTGGTTATGGCTTTGTTTATTGGGCTCTTCAGCTGGAAATAATCATTATACTAATTGCCTGGCTGGCTCTGCATTGATAAGGTGCCAAAAACAGCAACTCACTTTTGGGTGATGTGATTGATTCGTCCCTCACCTCAATAAAATAATCATTCGACTGTGTTAAAAGCTCTGCGGAGCAGGGTGGAGAGCTCAGCCGTGTCACATGTATTTTGGAGGAAGGGGGCTAAAAATAGGGACAATATTATTTGAACCTTGAAAAACTGCTTGCTGAACCAATTGCTCAAAGGCAAAAAGAAAAAACAAGTGGCCACACAGCATTTGAGGGGTTTACACACACAGGTGAAGTCCAAGACTAACACCCACTGCAGCCCAACGTGACAATGGAATAGGAAACTATTTTCAGATGTATTTTGTTTCGTTTTGATCCTTCATATTGTTAAACCATGCTGTAGAACTGTTTCTTTGCAGGTTACATAAAATAAATCTGCAACCATGTCCCTCTAGTTGACAGTGTATGTTTACTGTGCTGTTTTTACACCCACAACAAGTGTGTTTCCAGGCTTCTGTGAATCACGTCAGAAGACCTCTGGCTACTCTACTTGGCTCTTATAGACGCCCGACAGACAGCTCTAGGTTGTATTTACGGCCACACTTTTGTTCTCTGCTGGTCTGGACACGGCTGCAACAGTGTGCCTGTTACAGCCAGAGGACAAATCTGACCTTCACTCCACAGACATGACGCTCAAAGCCTGCTGAGTTTCAACCCGTACGCTGCATCTAGGACATTTTTCTCAGTGTGCAGAAAATACTTCCTATGCATAAAAGAGAGCAAATGTGTTCAGTCTTTTTTTTTTATCGTGACTACACATATAAGTAATGTTCAGGTTGCTCGACTGCTTGTTTAACGTCAGCCTTCCTTTTTTTGTCAGACATCTAAGACATTTCACGAACCAATTTAATTTGGGCTGAGTGCTTGACAATGACCCAAGCATTTTCTGGCTACGTCTGCATGTCAGTTTGCTTCTTCTTGCTTAAAAAGACAGTGTTAAAAAGACAACAACAAAAAAAAACTGCTTGAGCCCAGAGAATTTGAGTACCTTTAAAGGCAGTGCTTGTAGTCTGCGGCTCAGCAGAAATCAATCAAGAAAGAAGAGCACTTTCAGCATCAAGACAGGGAGCAGAGACTGACAAATGCAGAAATTCTTATTTTTTTGTACTGCTTTCAATGATATTGCCAGTGTTATGTGTTTAATCCATTTCCGCCTAATGTGAAATCAGGAAGGACTCTTCATGTAATATGATGTGATTAACACGATGACTTTAGCCAATACCCATCACCTGAAAGGGACATTTACTGTAAGTCTCAGCTCTTTCTTAGCCCAATTAAAAGAGACAAGACAATTAACTGGATGCAAATGCAATAGGGTCGCTTCCCAGAATATGCTTGTGTGTGCAGATGATGGAAACACATTATCCTGATTAGCTCATTATTTGACTGCTTAAATTCAAGTTTTCACATCCTGATGGAGTGCTTCCTCTTCTCCCTTTTATTCACAGATACTAAATGAGATAAATAATTGCAGAAAAAAGAAAGACGTAAAGAGAAAGAGGAAGATAAAGGAAACTCAAGTGGTACATTTTAAAAAATAGACATAACTGAGGAAAGTAATCGAAACAAAAAGAAGCTGATACATATCTTTTCTCGTCTGCATCTCAGGGGTATTGGGAGACAATCTGCTTCAACACCTCCGATTAATCCCTAATTAAAAAACTCAACATTTTTCTGTTTCCAACACATTCTGGGAAAGGTGTTGCTTCTGTGTTCTTCCCTTCGGTGTGCCAAGCTAACACTTACTGGTCTTCTGTCAGTTATGCTGAGATTTCCATCTGTCTCCACACATAGATCAGCGTTATCAAATACAACAAAGCCTTTCCTGTAATACTACTGAGTAAACTAGTCACTTACCCTTAAGTTCGACATGGTTTTGAAACTAAGAAGCAGGGTACAGGACTCTCTCTTTAACGTGTTGAATAGCGCCAGTATAGTATTTACTGGCACAAAAAGTCCTTGGGTAAACTCTATACAAATGCTAAAAGATCCAAGTTCTTGTAAAATATGAAAAACATGACAGACCAAGTCTGTTTAGGCATAATGATTTATCACGGTTTGTGCAACAAACTGAAACACTGTCTAAGACTGAATAAATATCCAGGTGATCCCATGTGCTTGGGTCTTTGAGGAAAAGGGAAACCATATAGTGCCAGCGTATCACAGACTCTGAGAAGAAAAATCGATCGAGCAAGAAAGATATGGGGCGAGGTACAGACAAAGTGGGCTCATGACAGAGATTGACAGCCCTTTACCGACTGGAATCCCTCAGCAGGAGCACAACGTTGCAGAGAGGAAAAGAGAACTAAGGAGGGCTGGGCCCCTCTGAGGAGACCCTCCTGGAGACCTTGGAGAGAAACAGGGAACACATTTCTCCACACAGCATTAACTGCTTTGGGCGGGAAATACAGCCTTGACCAGGCATTGTGACTCTCTTCTGAAAGCGTGACGCCCCAACGTGAATCCCACATACCCAGATCTGCAGTTTGATCCTCTTGTCATTCTTGTACACGGTCTTCACTTTGAAATCGATGCCCACCGTGCTGACAAAAGCCGAAGTGAAGGCGTCGTCGGCGTAGCGGAAGAGGAAGGAGGTTTTGCCCACGCTGCTGTTGCCGATGATCAGCAACTTGAACATGTAGTCAAAATTCTGGTCTCCTCCTTCTCCTTTTCCTTTCACATCCTGAGTGGCAGCCATCTGCAGGAACAAAGGGGCAGGATTTTGTTGGAAGAGGGCGCTCAGGGGCAGAGAAATGAAATAAAGAAGGGAATAGCAGATGCTGGGAACAGTTAAAACAAGGTGTTGTCACATAGTCTGACCAACAGTTTACAGTACTCAGAGCACTGGCTACAGCTTCTTGTAACAGATGGAGACAGCAGAGTGGAGACATAGTTTCTTAGGGGATTACAAACATTTGTAATGCTTTTTCATGAAATTTCAGAAAGCATGCCACTCCATTCTTTCTTTTGAGCGTAAGTCAAACACCCATCAATCCATCCATTTTCTGAACTGCTTATTCCGAATTGGGTTGCGGGGGTACTGGAGACTATCCCGGTATTCAATGGGCGAGAGGCATGGTACCTGGAAGGTCCCCCAGTCCATTGCAGGGCCTTCCATAAAAGACAAAGATGAACTACCACACACACTCAAACTCACTCCAAAAGGCAATTTGGAATGTCCAATCGACCTAACATGCAAGTTTTTGGACAATGGGAAGAAGCCAGAGTACCCACGCAGACACAGGGAGAACACGCAAACTCCAAGTCAAACACGATGCGCTGTAAAGTCAGCAAAAAGTGTGTATTCTTTAAAAAACATCAGATTCAAAGCTATTAGAACAATCCAAATCTAATTTGTGAACATATGCCAGGAAGTAAAGGAGCAGGGTAAAAATAACCTAAACATCAGAGTATAGCACAGGCTTGTTATACCGGCCACAGATCAGAGGTGACAGAAGGCTGCGTCAGGCAAACCAGCATGACCAAACCAGCAAGCTGTCGTATCAATGAGTATTAGATAACAAGCTGAGATTTTCTTCAGCTTTTTTTTTTTCCTTAATAATCCCACAAGGCATGCCAGAGGATTGCAGCCATTGATGCTAATACTTAAAGGCCAGTATTTAGCTCATAAGTGCACTTAAAACAGAGATTCAATGCACTCAATGAAATGCTGTTTAAATTCTCCAAACCCTGTTGGTCATGGTTGCACGTGATGTTTATTTCCTGATATGTTTAAACCAAAAAATATCACATCGGCTTCCATGTTAGAACTGCAACAGCTCACAGCTGTGCTCAGTGGAATGGACATCGACCCCCATTCCCTGAAACAGCTTAGCCACACTGAGCATTTCCGTGAAGGCTGTCATCGACCTCAGAGGACGAGCATCACTAACAAGATGACACGAGCGCGGTCATCGCTTCACCCAAGGTGAATTTCTGGGCAAAAAGCGGCCCCGGACTTCCACGCTTAACACGAGCCGGCCGAGCCCTCTCGGTTTGCCGATGCAGTAAATAAAAGATGCCGGACCTCCATCGTGCACGTTTGACTCTATATTTAACACACTGCTGTGTTTGCAAGGGCATGGCTCCCAGAACAACCACCGAAAACGAGGGCACTAAAACCCAGCGTCGTTAGATCGCTCATCCTGATGGGAAAATTGCGTGATGTTGCAGATCGAGGAGCTGCATGATCTTAGACAAGCAGTCCCTGGACAGGAGGTCATTTTGTCTCCCGGTGAAATTCTTCCACACAACTATACACATCTGAAACTCGAACAAAAAAAACGCGTTGAGGACATCGTGCGAACAAACCTGTTTTGAAGGCCTCGGTTTATCTGTGTGTGCCCCCTGTTATGCGGGATTTGGCTTTTTTTTCTTTTGGTTTTATTTCTCAATCTAAGGCGGGCGCTGCTTTTCCTTCCCCTCTCTGTCTCCGACCGGTTTCAGCACCTGGGAGCTGTCCCCCTCCGCTTCGGTTCTTGGCACGCACGCGCCGACGGTGACGCGTCTCCTCTGCCGGAGAACGAGCGCGCGAGCGTGACAAGAGCGCGCTGTCGTGCGCGTCCTCTGACGTCACGAAAAACGAAGCAAAGGGGGATTGTAGTTTTTGCACGGGTTCGGGAGCAAAGGAGCAAGAAGGAGCCCGAAGCAAACGTGTGACTACTGACTACATTTCTCGGCATGCAGCGTATTGCAGATGTCAACATCTGGCTGCTTTACTGAGTAAGCGTAGAACAGAAGCGCTGCAGTTCATCATCACCGAATGTGGTCCCTCCCTATCACAGAAAAAACGACTGTAGGCTCCACAACGCCCTGTTGGAAAGGATCAAATTAGAGAGCCATGCGCTCTTTTTCCAGGCTAAATCCAGTATCTTACCTTCCCATATAAGTCCATTTCCTCCTTTGGATATTGCACCTGTTTGTTTGTTAGAATTATCTGTAGTATCTCATGAACTCGCAGCTTGCCAGCATAATTTTTTGCTGTATTTGTTTTGTTTTCAGGAAGCAGGTAATATAGCCTCTTCTTTTGCGTAAAAGTCCCTGCGTTTTGCCGTGCCCCCGCCCTCTGAGGAAACAAGCAAATAAGGGCGGCCCGAGGGCGGCCGAATATTATTCCAAACCCTTCTGAAGCAGCGGGAGCATAAAGAAGCAGCGGCGGAAATGAAAAAAGAGACGTATTTTGCAATTCTAATCACACCTCCTTAGGTGCGTAAAAAAAACAGGGCCAATTAATCAGAGAGGCACAAATGCTAAACACAGCCATTTAATGATAAGAAAGAAGCATAAATGGGGGCCTGGCCGTGTCTGTATTTCACTAATAACACAAAAGAACAATGTTTTACAGCTCATCTCATATTTTACGCATCCACGGGTCAGCCTGTAAAATAGTCAAATAGTAAAGAAGCACGCCACCAGACACAACATGGGTTACATAACCGCTATAACCAGAGCTCAAAGCACCCATCAGGCCTCAGATTTCTGCTCCTGTTTGTGGCTGGTGGGAAGGGGACGTAGTGAGAGGGCGGGCTTTGCTGCCCGGTCAGCTGCTGACTGAACTGCCTGCTGCTTGCAGGCTGGCACCGGAGAGAGGGGGGGCGGGGCAGGTAAGCGGAGCAGACGTGTTTATTTTGTGCTTTATCTCCTCAAATTAGGGCGTTTGGCCCCCAGTCGCTGCGCGTTTTTGCGCGATCGCACACGCGGGATTGTTTGCGGGAACAGCAGGTTGTTTCCTTTTGCGCCAAACTGGGTCCAGAGTTCAGAAATCCTCTCGGCTCTGTCAGAAATGTATTGAAGGCTCGTCCTTGGAAGGAGGCCCCATCCATGCCTGTGGAGCTCCTCTGAAGGATGAGTGAGCAGATGTGTGACGACAAGCTGTCGTTTTGAATTCTTGACGACTCAAAGCGAAGTAGACAGAAACTTTTCTAGAAGGTTTCTGCAGGGGGGGGGAGGGCACCATCTGCTGTTTGCAAAGGTGTCATGTAGCAGGACAGCCCCCCCCCCCCCCTGCCACACAACCTTCCGTGTGACTACCATGGTTGTTACCTGTTTGCAAAGGGATCCTTTCTTATTATTACTTCCAGAATGTTTTCCCAACAAAGCTTAAGTTTGAGTCTTCTTTTTGTGTAATGAACACTGTAGTGTAGATATTTGTCTGCATGACATACACGTCTGTTGCAAACAAATGTCAACACTTCAGGGCCACCTCATTAGTTCCAAACATCTTTACTCCTTTGGCTGGTCCATGGGAGTATCTGAAGAGATCTCTTTTTATATTGGTATTCTTTTTATTTAGTCAGTGTTGTTTAAGGGAGAATTTATGTTATGTGTTATTTATCTCCACCCAGTCATCCACACACACTGTGCAATGGAGGACTCAATTGAGGTGATTCTGCAAGACCAGGGTGGGGTATTCCCAACCAGCAGACCCCATCCCATTGTGTCTGCATGCACAGGTGCTCTGCTCACAGGGTTCTATGCAGTATGGAGCCTCTTTTCTATGCCTGGATTCCGTAAAATCCCCATGAAACTTAAGGTGCTTTTATATTTCTTATTTTCTCGTTTTATCCGTCCTTCTTTTCATGCTGCATGTTTGAAAAAATAGATGAAGACAAAGCATGACTTGACTTGCACATTAATGAAAATTTGCTTATTTTGGAGCATGTTGCTCCGTGCTACCTACAAAAGTGAGAAAAGCAGGAGATGGTAAGTATAAGTATAAGCATGACATAAAATATTATTTGTGTTGATCAAAAGTAAAATTAATGCTGAGATCCTCCATGCTAGATGTTACAGTTTTTGTTTGGAAATATTGTATCTTTTAAACAGTTATTTTTTGTGCTTATTATATTTATAATAATAATGATAGATTATATTCCTAATTTATTTAGTTTGTCACAAATCATGTCATACAAGGAGACAAGTTCAGTGTTATTCAGTGATTGTGCAACAGTTCTCAGACAGTTCTCTCAAAGGAGGTAAGACTCAAGGTTGTGAGAGAGCACTTAGCTGTTGTTAGCAGAAGTGTATTATACATGAAGCATGCACCGAAAGAAGTCAGTCCTTTTTCTTTCAGGTGTTTGATTTGATTCTTTCACTATAATGTAACCAGCATGTAAAAGATGTGTTGATGTGACTTCACCTCTTTATCCCTCCCCACTGTAACAGCAATGTATGGAGTGATTGCTATAGATATTAACGCTATATATGTTGTCTCATCACATGCTAGTGTTGTGGTTAAGGTTCCTTACTTGCCATCCAGTAAAAATCAGACACAGAACGTTATGAAGCTGCTCGAAGGACGGAGAGGGCGTTTAGCGGATCTGGGATCAGGGGATGGAAGACTGGTAAGAAAGATGGATCTGTTTTAGAATAAGAAATGAGTAAGACTGTGCAGGCGTAGCCACAAGAGCTGGGTTTATATCTCTCTAAAGCTGCATTCGTACTTGACTAGTTTTTGGGCTTTGCAGGTGTTTGCAGCCTCCGCTGCTGGTTTCCAGTCCACTGGATTTGAGATTAACTCCATTTTGGTGACATATGCACAATGCAAGGCCTATTGGGGAGGAATCCCCTCCAGCCAGGCAACGTTTGTGAAAAGTGATTTCTGGAAAGTAAGACCTGAACTTCACATTAACTCTTCTTCTTTCTTTAATACCTGATCAAAGTCAAGATTTGGTTGTTGTGTATTTTTCTTCTGTCACAGACCGATCTCTCCTCTTACAACAATGTGACGGCTTTCCTTGCTCCCGGAGTGGTAAATGTCTCTCTTAAAAAGGATTGTCTCTACAACTTGCTGTACTTCCCGCTGCTTTCTGATTAAAGAATTCTGATTGCCTTTTAGATGGAGGCACTGGAAGAAAAGCTGTTGACTGAGCTTCCTGAAGATGCGTGTGTCATCTCTTGCCGTTTTCCCTTTCCTAACTGGCCAGAAAAATCATCTGCTGGCTCTGGACTTGATAAGACTTATGCTTATGATATTGGCACAGTACGCTCACATTGTAGAAATCCCCCAAGTGCAGCATCAAAATAAGTCAAAATCTCTTTCCAGGACTATAATCCTAAAGTTCACTCATTTGTCCTGGAATTTTCTTTCTGATTTGAAAACGTATGAGTTGAATAGACGCTCTAAAGAATAACATCTGAAAGATGACTGAACCTTTGTGATGAGATGGCTTATTGTTTGTGTCCAATATTTGCACTTGCCAAATAGCATTTTACATACTGCTGATGAATTTAGTCGAATACTGCCATGCACCATGATCTATTCTATAGTTTTATGTTCTGACCCTTAAAAGTCAAATGAGAATAGTAACAAAGACAAGAGATGTGACCTTACCCTGATAATCCTGCTTATACCTGTAGGAGTCTGTTTGTGGCTCAGCTGTAAAACATGAAGTATAAAATATGTCTATTTTCTGATGAATAGGGTCTGTGTGTTTATTTATTATAAGAACTCAGCATTTTCTAAGACAAAGTTGAACAGAAAATAGTTCAAAGCAAACAAATTGTGAAAACTAAAATTGGATGTCCACAATACTCCGGGCAGGGGGGAAAAGGCCAGTTTAACTCCTACATACACCTTTCAGTATTAGTGATGCACTCATAAACATGGAGATGATCAAATGTGTGATTACACAAGCTTTCTTGTTTTTAAATAGTATTTCAATACCTCAATATTACAAATTTATAAACAGTCACACAGTGTATATGAATTACATTTTTTCATCTTTTTCCACTGGTTTAGTCATTTTCGGATCGTCACATCTCATTTTTGGTCAAATCCTTTGTTTTAAAGGATTATGCAGTTATGCTTTGTAAAGTAGATCAGTTTTTTCAATAGTTTCTTAACTTTCACACTGTCCAGTTACTGTAAATGACGAATGTGAACAAATGTATTTGCCCAAAACAGGTCTGTAACCCTAACTGTTTGGATGGGATGGTGAGAAATGTCCACAGGGGTGTGCTAGTGCTCCAAACTGGACTTGGTGCCTGAACATGATGAGGTGAGCCTGCCAGGAATACAGATTAGGTCTCTCAGTGCAATGGGTGCATTACTGACCAAAAACACCATACCTGCATAACGCTGGAATATAGTTTCCACCTGTGCAAAAGGTGGCCTGTCCATCTTAAATTCCGGAAGGAAATGAATTGGGTAACCATAAGTGTCCTTATAGATGTTTGGTGGTGAGACAACATGAATGAAATAACCAGGCTCAACACGGTGACTGATTTTTTTGCATTAAATAGTCATCATTTTGCCATTATTTCAACACTACTATACTTGCTTTACAATTTGAAAGAGACAGAGCTCATTCTTTCGTCTCACAACGTGACGTCAGGAGGAAGGCGGTGGAGATGGAGGAGGGTGGGTGCAGGAGTATAAAGACTCAGGCTGAGGCTCGGAGTGGCATTCTGAGAGAAGAGCTGGAGACAGCCTGTCATGGAAGTACAGATTAATACCGGGCTTCAACAGACAAACTGCAGCACCATGTGTGAATCCACGCAGAGGTCCTGCGAACCTCGCAGGAAGCGAACGGATGAGCGCAGTGCACCCTCAGAGATGGCACGGATTATCACGGATCCTGCCACGGGGAAGTGCTACTGTCGTGGAAAAGTTTTGGGAAAGGTATAGCGCAAGTCCAGAAATCTGTCATCTGCCACTCTTTGGATTTACCACGCAAAACCTGAAGGCAGAGCATGCTTAACATTTTTTTTTTCATCTTCCCAGGGGGGTTTTGCAAAATGCTATGAGATGACTGACCTGTCCACCAGCAAAGTTTACGCGGCCAAGATCATCCCGCACGCGCGCGTCTCCAAACCTCACCAACGAGAGAAGGTAAGCGCGCGGCTGACGGGTCCTGTGCGCAAAGCCTAGTTTGGTTAAAATTTCACAATTTGTTTCCCCTCCCACAGTTTCTGTAGTTACCGTTTTGTCTCGTCTCTTGCTAGATTGACAGAGAAATTGAGCTGCACAGGGCATTGCACCATAAACACATTGTGCACTTTTATCACCATTTTGAAGACAAGGAGAACATCTACATTCTGCTGGAATACTGTAGTAGAAAGGTGAGTGCAGCTTCTCCGTTCATTTTCTAACATTACCATATTTGAGTAGAAATTCTTAACACCTGCATTGCGGCCAAAGTGCTTTTTTGTTGTGCTTATTAGGGTGATATCATACACGCGCATAAATATGTGATATGAGATTTATAAATGTCTTCAAGTGTTGAGAAGTTTCAATTCATAATGCGAAAAAATGTGTTCTTGTTTCTCATAATCATACTGTTCTCTTTTATTGCCATTTCACAGTCTTTAGCCCACATTCTCAAGGCTCGCAAAGTGCTTACAGAACCAGAGGTGCGTTATTACCTGAGACAGATTGTGTCTGGACTGAAGTATCTGCATGAGCAAGAAATCCTCCACCGAGACCTGAAACTGGGTAAGGAATGCCTGCCCAACTGTGACACACCACACTGCTTTGCATAACTTTACAGATGCACTCCGTACATGGACAGTATCCTGTTTCCACCGCTGTTCTCTTTTCAATCGATTCATCTGCGGCGGATCTGTGCTGTACTTATCCTTTGATCAGGGGTTGAATATCAAGTGTCTTTTTTCTCATTCCCGTTCTTTGCCACAGGTAACTTTTTTGTGAGCGAGTCGATGGAACTTAAAGTCGGAGACTTTGGACTGGCTGCCAAGTTAGAGCCTGCGGGCAACAGGAGGAAGACGATCTGTGGGACTCCCAACTACCTGTCCCCCGAGGTGCTCAACAAGCAGGGTCACGGCTGTGAATCTGACATCTGGGCCTTAGGCTGTGTAATGTAAGTAGAAAAACATCAAAAGGCTCAATAATATTATCCATTGTTATGGATTATTCTTGCATAACATTGCACAATAGACATTGGCTTTAGTTATCACAGACAAGCATATCCCCATCTTGCCTCTTATCCCCTATTTTGTTATAAAGTTGCTTTTTTTGAGGAAATCAGCAGACTTACATATTACCCTCCCTCCTGGTGCAGGTACACTATGCTGCTGGGTCGCCCCCCATTTGAAACTACCAACCTGAAGGAGACATACAGGTGCATAAGGGAGGCCCGCTACTCCCTTCCCTCCTCCCTTTCGCCACAGGCTAAACAGCTAATTGCCACTCTGCTGGCCAAGATTCCCGAGGACAGACCCAACCTGGACCACATTCTGAGGCACGACTTCTTTACTCAGGTCAGTGCCACTTCCGTCTCTGCGTGTCCCGCTCTTTCTGTCTTTCCATCTGTAAAAGTCACTGTGTGGGAGGTAACCGGTGAACCCCCCGTCCACACCGCCATGCGCTGACCCACTTTTTCTCTCTCCGCAGGGCTTCAGTCCAGAGCGTCTGCCGGCTAGCTGTTGCCATTCAGCACCAGATTTCCACATTTCTAGTCCAGCCAAGAGTTTCTTCAAGAAAGCTGCGGCTGCTCTGTTTGGTGGAAAGAGGGACAAGGTCAAATACTATGAGACATTGAGTGAGTATTGCAATAAGAACTCAGTAAACTCAAATGTTATGTCACATCTTTATTTTTATCGGTCGCAGTTGCATGTTGATCACCTGGATGGCACTCTGTGTTGTCAAAAGTAGTCATTTTCCTGTTTTACATGTTTGCGTCGTATAGATAAGTTAACAAAAGAGGAAGAAGAAATCTACAAACTGCAACATGACTTGGAAAAAACCAACATCAGCCAACATCAGAGCAAAAGGATGTCTGAGGTAAGAAACCAGAACAGAATATTTAAAGAGCGTGGGTCCTTTTGCAGGTGCATTACTCATACCGCAGTTCAACACATGGGTGAATTTCAGATACCATGCTGTGGAGAATCCAATGAGTCATTCTCTCACTGTACTAAACTTTATAACAAGTGTAGTTTCAGAAAAAAGCTCAAAGCACTTATTCTCACCCTTTAAGCCAAGTACTTTGAATCTGTGGGTGACCACTGAGTCATAGTAGGAGAAGATTATGAGAACTCGCAGACACTAAACCCTGTCGTCACTCTTTCCCACCCCAGAATGGAAGTCTACTTCCGCCACCTGCCAGTAGTCCAGTTGCCCTGGCAACAGAGAGCCAGTCCCCAGCAACGCAAGACACCATCCGTCTGATCGTCAGGGGGAGTCTGGGCAGCTGCAGCAGCAGTAGTGAATGTAAGTTCACCGCATCATTTTGCAAAAACTGAACAATTACTTTTTGTGATACGCCGCTGAAGGTCTCCCCATGGAATACAGACATGATTATGTGCATGTAATCAGATATAGGAGCTCAAGTAATCTTTTAGCACTGCACAATCAGATGCTAAATGTACCCCTGTCGTTAATCCTGAAGGTCTGGAGGACAACACAACAGGGAGCATGGCTGAGACTGTTGCGAGTGTATTAAAGGGATGTCTGGAGAAAATGCCTAAAGGTGAGTGAACTTGTTGAGCCTCAATGCAGCTACTGACTGACTGCACATTTCTTCAGTGACTTTCTCAGACAAATGTTTAAAGATAGTCACGTTGTTTGAAGAATTCAAAAAATCAAAATGATGCTGCTCAAAAGCAACGCTGCCCTGTTTTGCCGACACACCCATACATTTTTCCCAGCATCTACTTCCCATTTAAGAACTCTACACAATAGACTACAAAGTCTTTAGGACTTAGAGAGTTTAATTGCTTTGATAAAAAGCACATTAGTCTTTAACGATTCAAGTTTCTCAAGACCTTTAACATAATAGTGTTTTAATCCGCCTTTTTCTCTGTTGTCACCCTGCAGCAAATGACATTCCTTCAGCCTCAAACAGTTGCAATCTTCAGTGGGTGACTAAATGGGTGGACTACTCCAACAAGTATGGCTTTGGTTACCAGTTGTCTGATTACACCGTGGGCGTTCTCTTCAACAACGGCACTCACATGAGCCTCTTGCCAGACCGAAAGTATGCATTATTCTCTGCTTTCACAATACTCAGCCTTCCTTGTGAAAATTATTAGTAATTTTAAGCTTGCTTGGATATGCTTCATTACCCAGGAAAACCTGCTAGTGCATTGGATTCATTTTGAAAATGTATAATGTCAGTCTTTATTGTACACAAGTTTTAATATGTTTTCTGGATGTTAAATATAGTTTGTCCTGACTGGTTATGTAACTTTTTCCAGGACCATCCATTACTACGCAGAGTTGGGCCAGCGCTCTGTGTTCCCCACCTGTGAGGTTCCAGAGCACTTTGTGGGCCAGGTGACGGTGCTCAAGTATTTTTCACACTACATGGAGGAAAATCTTATGGATGTAAGTAAAAATGTTTAGTCTCACTTGCCTCCATTTACTCCTCTGTAATTTACTTAGCTTTTGTTCCTTTGTTTTTCCACACCCTGCAGCATCGGAATGTGTCAAGTTGCAACTTGTCTTATCCTGATTTGTTACATTTTTTGCTTGCTTAGGGCGGAGACCTCGGTACTATCACAGATGCACACATGCCTAGACTCTACTTGCTGCAGTGGCTCAAGTCTGATCGTGCCCTCATGATGCTCTTTAACAATGGCACATTCCAGGTAAACACACCCTTCATCATGGGAAAAATATAGCTGTTGAACATGCCCTTCAGAACAGAGAAGCAAGTCAGAAATACAAAAAACAGCATATTTTTATTGTCTCCCCAGGTTAACTTCTACCACGATCACACCAAGATCATCCTGTGTTCCCAGAGGGATGAGTATGTGCTGACATACATCAATGAAGACCGCGTCTCCAAAACCTTCAAGCTTAGCTCTCTGTTGACATCCGGGTGCCCCACCGACCTGCGTCAGCGCTTGGTGTACTCCCTCAATATGCTCCTGCAGAGATGCAGCTAAGCCTACAACATGCATTATGGACAGAACAACTGACAGGTCTACTCACTGTGCCGCTGCAGTGCTGCAGAAGAACGAGGAGCAGAAAAAAACAACCTGCGAAAGATGTGTGGATTGCTTGGCTGGGCTTGAGCAGAATAAGAACACATTCCTACACCGGTGCACCGTCATGACTCAGCATCGGTGCAGGTGAAACCTTAATGCCAAGAGACTGAAAGAGGCTGAGAGTATGAAATGTAGCACCATGACCGTGGAAGGAAAAGGGCTGATTTATATTGATTGATTGATGGAAAGTAGGAAGGACCGGGTATGTCGGTACGAATGTAACCCAAGATGCTTTAGGGGGAAAAAAGAGGGATGTGTAGGAAGTAAAGACAGCTGCTGGGCTGGTACCAGCTTGATTGTGTAAGTATAGATTGACTGTAGAGGTATACACTGATGTTCTGAACCCACACAGAACGTTTCAGATATTGTAAATCATGTACAGTTCATATCACAACCATCACAGCAATGCAAAGAAATTACATGCTGATGTGTGTGTGTGTGTGTGTGTGCTTCAGGGTTTGGTTGTTTCTGATTGTTTGTCTCTGTCCGAGCGATAGGAGTGTAATATCACACTAACTTTAAAAACTGTGATTTGTTCTCTTTATTGGGCTAAGCACACTGAGCTAGGGACCAGAGAGGGGGTGTGGGCAAGGAGAGGCGCAGGAGGAGAGAATTTTACGAGGGTAAACAGTACTAAAGATCCTTACAGATCCCTTCAGAGCCATTATCACCTTGGTAAAATTGTACTAAATAACTTATTGTGACAGAAAAGTTCAGTATTTATTTATTTAATAAACAAGAATGTTTTCTAAAAAAAAAAGGAAAGAACTTTGGTCTTTTTTTCTCTGTTTGTTCCTGTTTTCATGCACAGTCATGCATGTTTACTGCTCTTATGTTTTCGGTGAGTGCTCTCAAACAGTTTGAGGCTGAAACGAAGCGCTCTTTTTTCCACATTCAATAAGCTGCTCCGGAAATTTACGAAGGAGCCTAATGTTAATTTCTTTTAAACTATAGATTATAACAGGAAAAGGGTGCGTAGAAAGAAATGGATAGAGGTCATGTTTATGGTGGATCCGTTCATACTGTGGATCAAGGCTCCTTCTTTTTAGAGTTGTCTTCTGCAGTGATAAATGGAACATTGAAAGATGACTGACTATGCAATGTGGCTGACCTTGTCTCACAAACACACATCCATGCACACACACAAGAGGTCTTTATTTTCTCATACAAACAAGGCCACTGATTAGCAGATATGTAGGCAGGGTGGGAGGCTCAGAAATGTGGAAAGAAAGCCAAACGGAGACATGCAGCAAGTATGACAGGCTTGATTAAATTTACTCAGTGATTGCATCACAGCTTTTCAGGCTAAAATCCTACAATCATTTTTTGAACATCCTTTAATTTCACTGATTTATGTACAGGAGCGCCTTGACCATTTTGATGAGTTGGTAATCAAGATATACTTTCAAAAGACATCTGGCATAGTTTCATACTGAATTTTCTCCTAACCATGCTGTAACCATGCTGAAATTGTAACCACTTATTGCTTATGCTCATTTCTTTTCTCCATATGAGTGTTTAATTCAGCTGTCTGTTGGAGACCTTGTCAACTTCCAAGCTTATGTAATGATGGAAGTTGAAAAAGGATGTTTGAGTCATCACTTTGGATGCTCACTTGAAATATCTGAGCTCTTCAGAGTTCAATAATGGATGCCTCATGCATAAACATACCCACTCGCACAGAGAAAGAACAGGAAGGAGCCTAAAAGAAAAAGGATCGCGAATTATTCATGACGACACCTACAAGTGTGTCAGAGTGTGTGTGTGTGTTTTGACCGTGATGCTTCATTGGAAAGGATGCTTCAGTCTGACAGGAATAGGTTCTGTTGTTGATGTAAAGTTCTCAAGCCCTTTTTTCTCTACATCTGCCATCTGAGCAATAAAAAAAACACCTCCATCAGATGGATACGCAGAAGGTGATAGTGCTTTCCAAGAAAGGAAAAGAAAATAGGATTTTCATTTTTAATTTCTTTATCCCTGGGGTTGAGTAAAAAGTCTTGCATTTTCTCATATTGCCTCAGCATCTATACATGCTGCTGTTTGCAGAAAATTAGGTCATGTCACAAGCTTGGCTATTTTTTTCTGATAGGCCATATTGGTTTCATAGGAATTTTATCCCCTTGTATGAGCCAAAAAAAAAATCTAATAAGTAAACGTTGAGCAGTTACTAAAGCTGCAAGCTCTTCTGCTGGTCCGAATGCAAAGGTCTTTCCATGTGGAGGAGAAAACGTCTAAGAAAACTATGGGTTTTCTGTATCACATAGATACAACTTTTATTCTGGATTGTAACATTAAGAGTGGGAAAAACCTTGTTCATGCTTGCATACTTTCCACAGGAATAACTCCAAGTGACAAAGGGAATTTATAAACCTCAACTTCTACCATAAAGTTTTCTATATGCAGAACAATGAGTCAGTATGGTATTAAAAGTGATTGTAGGCATATTCTATGAGGAAAAAAAGAAGCTAGGATTCATAAGTGCACACTGGGATGCTCGTGGGGGATTAGAAGGCCTTTGCGTATCAAATGTCAGCTCTCCTCCTCCTACTACATGGACAAAAACAGAATGTGGTTGAATGAGCGTGGCTTGTCCCGTTTTCCAGTCCTACTGCACTGACCACAGAGATCAGCAATGAATTGCTGTAGTACTAGCATAGCTGGGCTACTATTGTGTCGAACAGAGAAAATCAGACCCCGAGACTTAGCATATCTCTCCTCTCTTGTCATATTAGCTTTCCGTCCACATGCATAGTGTTCAATGAGTCACCATTCAAGAAGCAGTGGTTCTCTGACTTTCATCTTCTTTGTCTGATTCCTGCAAATTCCCAGAACCAGCTTTTACATTTTTTACATACCAGCTCTAAATATAGCATTATAGATTGCTAAAACAGTTTTCAATTAATTTACAAACAAAAGGTTTGTGATAAGACTGAATCCATCTGAGCAGCTCAGCATAAAGAATAGAAAAAAAATAGAGGTCCTAGGCAAACTCAAACCCAGCACAATATAAAAGTCAAGCATCTTGGCATCAACCAGAAACTGCTTGAATTTTCATAATCCATTGTATTGTATACATACTGGACAGGTTACAGATGTTTGTTTATTTTTTGTATAAGGAACATCATTGTGGTTTAGCTACTAGATGGGCACTAGAGTAACACATGTCAAACATGTTCCATATAAAGGTTCATCCTAACCCTCCTCGTGTTCACCTCTGTTCTCAGACAGATGTCATTCTTATTTCCAAATGCCCAGTCCTTAACAGCACTGCCATCAAATACATTGAATTCTTGGGCATGTTCAGTTGAATGCATCTGACTAACCACACTGTCAGTATGACTGAACTCACATAACCATTGCTAACAGTCTACGTCACATTGCTGAGAGGACTGTCGCAAAAGCTTTCACATGCAGTGGATGAGCATCACAGGCCAATCATTGTGTTTGAGTGAATGATACTTTTTGTTCTGTTTCTAATAACAGATTCTCTGACGACTGCCGCGGCACCCGACTTCGTGATGTCAGTGGGGAATGTGATTTCCTCGAATGGGGGTGAAGACCTGCAGACCTCTTTAATAAAAACATCACATGACCGTGTGTAGGCAGACCTCTGACAAAGGGAAATATGACCTCGGGAGAAGCTCATATTTTCCCTCAGCAGGATGAAGTTGAGTTATAAAAACCCATTTGTGAGAAAAATCTCACAAAATGGTGGAAAAATCGAACGAATGGGCAATTTAGTTCTGTTACTTCTAGTTGAAACGATTATGTAAACTGTGTATACACTACTTACCAAGTAACTGTTAATCAAAAGTCCGGAATGTGATATTATTTCATACTTATCAGAAAAAGAAATCGTGCAGTTCCACAGGAGACCCTGACACAGCGACATGCAAAAGTTTACAAATCTGTGGTCACAAACTTTGTCAGTCTTGAGTAACAGGACAGCTGATCTACAAATGGCATTAAATGTAGAGATTCTACTGTCTTTCAATATTCTGAAAGTAAATTAATTTTGTTCTGGTCAATCTTAGAGCAAAGCAATGAAAGGAGAGGTCTGTTGACATTTGGACACTACATCGGTGCCTCAGTGGTTTTTATTAGATCTCAGATCTTAATCAGCTTGTTGGATCACTGATTTGCCTATACGCAGGAAGGAAGGATCATGAGATCCTTGATTATCAAAAAGTTTAGAAATACTCGTCAGCTTTGTCTGTCTGCAAAGCAGCTGACTAGCACTTTGAAAATTAAAATAACTGATGTAAACAGGAAAGGAAAGAGGATACCAAGAGGCATGCCAACTTAACAGTTGGAATGCTGAAGTGTGGGAATGTTTTAGGCAATACTGCACACTATAGACTGTGTAAGGTGGTGTCTTTGCTGGATTATGCAATGGGCAAAGCACGTTGAGCAAAAGATTGCTTTCCCTTAAGTGGCTGAAATTGAAAGGAATAGACATTTTCCTGCTATTTTAAACAATACGTTTTTATGCTAGTTTCAATAATGATAATGATAGTAATGCATTTTATTCATAGGTGCCTTTTTAGCCCCTTATGGTCCTAACAAAAGAAACAAAAGGAAACATGGTGAAAATACTAGCAGTCAAGACAAGATACCCTAAAAACTTAGAGTCAAAACATACAAAACAGGTAGTTGCTTATATTGTGGTTGTGAAGAGATAAAGATCATGTGGAGTAGACCAGTTGGAAACAGTGTGTTTTAAGATTTGACTGAGAGCATATTTGATATATGTGAGGGCAGATATGTTGGTGTCCAAATGTCCAGAGGGAGCATTCCAATGTTGGGGGGCAGAGCAGAGAAATGATCCCATTATTAGTCCCATGGTGGACAGATGGGTTGGAGAGTTTGAGAGGATAAAGCAGCAGACATGGGCATACAGAATGCTGTGTATATTTCAAAAAGTTCAGAAAGAAATGGAGAGGTAAAGTTATGAAGGGCTTTGAATGGATTCTCTGAACTGATGAGGAGTGTAGTTGTGTGGAAAGAATTCTGGAGATGATGTCGGGAGTGGAACGGACAAGGGTCTTTTGTTTGCTGCATCAAGGTTTAGTTGTTACCTATTCGTTTCATTTAAGATTGTTGGTTGCAATGCCCGTGAAACTAAGAGCTTGTTTGAAGGTACTGCTGTGCTCTGTCCTTTTTCGAATGCACTCAGTTGCGAGATAATTATTGTTGAAGCTATAAAATACATGTGGTGAAAGATAAATACCATCCACACCACTGAGAAAAAGGGTGTGCTTTACTGTGATTCTTCTGAAATTCCCCTTCTCATATTCAAATTCTTCTCAGCAAAGTTTCAACATGCCTGGGTGTTACGGCACATAAATGAATCATTCTCATTTTAGTTCTTCAAAAGAAAGGATTAGTTTTGATTTATTTCCAACATTGTCACAAAGAAGTTTTCTTTGACATTTGTGGAGCTGCTAAATGACATTGTTTTACCTTAGTGTCAAAAAATTGTATGAATAAACACGCTATGAAGTTTTTTTAAGGAGCTTCATATCTGAGTTCAAAGCTGAGCCATGAGCAAAGAAACACATGACCAACGTCTTTCAATCATTCAGATCTAATTCTTTTTCTCAGCTTGATCAAAAAACGATGGCATTTAGTTTGAAGGCTGTTGAAGTGGTACCTACCCAAGATCTGTGCGGACTCATAGAAGGAAGAAACCCCTGAGGCCTCGCAGCCACATTTTAATCCTGTGATTCACAAAAGAGATAGAAGGATAAAGCAACTGCTGCACAACACGCACACACACACATGTGAGGCTGTGTTGCTTAATAGGTTACAGTTTAATGTTAACTTGTCACTGTGGCTTCACGTTGTAGGTTTATAAAACCTAGCTCCTTATAGCTATAGATGTGCCTCAATGACATTCATAATATAGATAATTTTGTCTTTATCTCACAGCGGGGAGACGTAAAGCTCTCGGCTCAAGTTGATTTGATTCAGTTCTGCCCATTCCGCTATGTCATAACTTAACCACAAATGTTTCAGTGAAACTGCCATGTGCTCCGTAGAGGCGTTTGTCCTTTGCTGATAATGTAGCTCTTTCAGAGTTTCCATTTTGTTTCACCTAATGGTTCATATGATAAATAGAAGCAAAATGTCCAATAAAAAAGTTTTAGATGTTTTAATGAAAATGCCTACAACAGAATCCATACACTTTTGACCTTTCTCCAAGCTCACAATCACAAACATTTGGCTGGGAAATAATACAATAATTTTTACATAAAAATCCCAATTCTGGAACCAATTAGACTGTTGTGCCAAATTGACCAGAATTGGAGTGATGAATAAACACAAACAGCCCTTAAATCTTCATTTCAAGTGTCACCCATTATTAAAATGGCACTTTATTGTGACTTTTTATTTCAAACTGAAGCTTTGAATAGTGGTTACCATCAGGGTACACAGGCCAGTCATAGATCACGCTTATTCACATGTTTTGTTATGAAATACCCAAAACAGCCGGATATATTCAGTGACTGCAGTGGCCTTTTAACTGTTACCACTTGACTACTTTGGAAAGACTACGAATGAAAAATCCTTTTAACATTAAGATGTGTTACGGCACTCTGATTCATAAAAAAATATATATATATTTGAACACTTGCATGCAGAAGGAGTACATTTGAAAAAGTCTGGGCCTGGAGGGAAGAGGAGAGTCTGACAGCATCTGAGCATGGTCAAAGGAAGTGCTTCTGGATATTTGTGTGACAGCCCCATCATTGAGCCAATCAATGCATCATCTCTGTTAATAGAATGGCGTTCTCCACTTGCTCTGCTGTTGAGCTAAGTGGGAGACACTAGTGTTTCCATGGCAACTGGTTTATCTCATTCTTGCTCGTGCGTAAACATCGACAGCTGCAATTCATTTGGCAGGTCTGTGCTGTATTGTGTGCACACATCCTCAGCTGTGATATTATTTAATAAAACTAAAGATTACTATATACTGAATTCCTTTTATTGCAAAAGCATCTTCATCTGAGGTATCAAGTTAAGATATCTCCTGGAAAATCGCAGCGCCTTTCTTTAAAAATATGGGAAATAGCTAAACTGTTTACTGTTTACATACAACATTAACCTTTTACTTAAACTTTAAAGAAAGTTAGGGATGTTACGTATATCTCCCCCCTATTATGTGAGGCACGTTGTTTATTCATATTTATTTAGCTTAGAACTTGTCTCCCTTATCACTATGCTCTCATTTTGAACCAGAATTAAAAGGTCCTTATAGTTATTTGTGGGACATCCACAGGAAGGGTCCATCAAGATAAACCTTGCAAAGATTTGTTATATAACACTGTTATCTCAAGCAAGGGATTTACTTTGACCAGTTGATTACAGCCTAGACAACAAATCCAACGAGACTTTGCAAAATGGGAAAGCAAGGAAAAACAACCCATGCAGTATATCCAGTTATATTTGGAATGAAAGATTTAGAACTACATATAAAACTACTACATACAAAAATAGATTGAAATTGTTTCTAACACAGTTATTTTCATAGTCATTGGAATAATAGGGTGCAGCTGTACCCATGGCTCAAATAAACAACATAAAATGATTGATGCAGGGCTGATATAGAGTGACAGCCACTGAGTTGCCTGCGTTTATGAATAAACCCTTAACTTTAGCCCAATATGATACAACAACGGCTGACAAACTGTCATGTCATTTACTGTTAACCATGCAGCAGGACAATAGCTGTTGTCACAGTTTGTATTCCTCTCAGAGGAACATGGACAGGAACACTTCCAACTGGATATCCTCTCTTTGCTCTGGCGGATGAAATGAGAACAATAAACCAACTTGGGGCTGACAGAAGAAAGAGGAGGAGTAAAAACTCTAAAAGACCTCTATTTCTAAAACAGGCTAATAAGCATAATAATGCAAGCACATGAGGTGGGTGGGCAGGGGGAGCTATGAGCAGCTCTACAATTCCTTGATTTCTAATCAGCTGCAGAATTTTGAATGGAATTTCAAACTGATCCTGTTGAAACACAAAGAAGATACATTTTGGATTTGAAGCATGTAGGCAATGAAGACAGAGGCAAAAAAGGAAAATTGTACTTTCGAAAATGGATGCAGTACCATGGCTGTATCTAGTGTACTTCTAGCAACAAACACAAAACACATACATAAGCACTCCTATAATGCATGATAGCTGTCTTTAAGCAGATATCTTAAGCACATTAACAAGCCAAATATAAGCTGTTTTTGCACCTGTTTCACTTTGTATGTATGTTTGTTTTGGTAGTTTTGGTAGATATGCCAGTTGTAGACATTAGGATTTCTTGTAACTTTTCATTTTGTGCTCCCAAAATAAAAATTGTCTTTCTCGAAAAGCAACCTACAACTGGCTTAATTTTTTTCGACAGAAAGGGTTACAGAGACGAGGATGCTTAATTTTAAATGGTAACACACCAAACAATTAAAATGATGATAGGATCCTTTTGACATCTCCTTTTTAGGGCTTTTAGCTTTTCTTTTGGTTTGCTTTGTTTGGACATGACTGCATTGTTGGACAGACTGTGTTTTTTTTCTCTCCATCTTTTCAAAGGTGTGTATAAGGACTTCCCTCCAGACAAGTCTGCTGGCCATGCTGACAGCTCTCCTGACGTCCTCTGTGTGACTACAGTGGCTGAGTACCGCGATTCAGACAAACAGCTTTACTCACCCACCCCTCAGCAAACTGTGATGAAGGTAATTGCTAGTTGTAGCTTTGCATGTGCGTATGCGTCAAGCCCACCTGTAGCCCCTTATGTTAGCCTGAGTAACGTTTTTCAAATGTATCAGTGCCAGGATGGCTGTGGTACAGAGTTACAGAATGTTCTTTTGCCTGTTTTTAGACATTCCCTGGTCTTTAAAAGACTCCTCAGGCAAACAGAGCTGGATTATATTCTTTGTTAGTAGTCAATTTTGAGTACATGTACATTCAGTTAATTACCAGTTGAAATGTAAATACCTTTTGCTATTAGTTGCTTTGGCAATAGATAATCTCCTTGAAGGCTCTTCAAACACATGTAGTGTGCAAAAGGAGTAATTTGATAAAGCCACAACAGTATAAGCATGTTCAGGCATGTTTCATACCTGCTGACCGCCCAAATCAAGAATGAGGAAGCTATTCTATTTGGAATGTAGAAATCTCTGAGGTTTATCTGCAGTCTGCCATGATGTCTCTCATAAGAAGCCATTGTTTGTGTCTTGTGTTTCCTAACGTGAGGATCTATTCATAAAAAAAACAGACAAGGATGATACCCCCATGGAGGATGAAAAATCTTTCATCCAAATGTACTCAGACAGCACACATTGTTAGGAAAAACTGAAACTGAAACCCAAACAAATGTCCCTGAAAACTACTTGAAGGCCTTTTTAGTCACTGAAAAGAACTGGAGTACTGTAATTATCCAGTGGCTGTTTTTGTAGCCGTAACTAAAATTCGAGGGGAGTACAAAGAGTACACCATTCTGACTGATGTTATCTCTGATTCAGCACATGGCAATAGCAGCTGCCACGTAGCACATTCAATTCTTGAAACCCAATTTTATCAATCTCTTCACTTCTGGGCTTTGAGTCAGCCCTCATTTATTTTTGCGAGAGAGCTTGATGACATGATAAAGCTCCGAGAACAGCGCCTCTTGTCTGCTTCTTCTCTCCGATGAAGTCATGTCCCACCAGTCACGGGACACAAAATCTGAACACACGCTTGAACATTGCCTCATTGGAGGTGGACAAAATTAGATCACATGTCCCCTTACCTAACTGTCACTGTACTCAGTATAATTTAACTCTAGCATCAAACATATTGTCAGGGCAAGTTTGATCTCTTCAAAAAGTGTTTACTCCTAATTGCAATGTGGAGGAGTGATGTGCTCAGAGAGTCTATAGTGCAGTGCTATCAAACCCTTTCTTAACCAGTCTTAAACCACAATAGAAAAGAAAAATCGACTGAAAAACCACGTCTTCAATGCCACGCTGAAACTGGGTTTGTGACATCACAAATCTGACACAGTTTCATGAAATCAGCATGGCATTTGTTCAAAACAATTAAATGTAGCCTTCAGTGAGAACAAAATTCTTTGGTTTCTTTCTGCTTTTTTTGCTACATGATTGTCATAGAGTAAGGGATAAAAGGACTGGTGGATGAAGGGGATGACTCCTGGTAAGGTAAGGTACTGAAAGAGAATGTTAGAGCAGCTCACAGTCGGTTTCTGTATTCCAGTCTATCAGCAAAAGGGAAAAAAAGGATCACGCTCAAAAGCAGGGGCAAATTGTGTGTACCCTGATGTTTGTGTGTGTGTTTCTGTGAACAATGTACTGAGTACATTGTACTGAGTAAATACATCTCTGCTTTGGGATAAAAGTACATTTCAAAGCAACCTTTTTCTGCATGAGTGGTAAAACAAATGGCTCTTGTCTTCAGAGCATCTGCAATGCCCGCAGTAAGAAGTGGCAGTTTAAGTTGCTCTGTAGCTCACAGACAAATTCAAGCAAATTACAAGTAAGCTGACATTTGCTTGCCAAATCTTCACTGTAAGGACATTTTTGCATCAGAAAGGACCTTGTGAATATTAACTAAGGTTGTTGAAAGCATGTCTTTTGTCTCATTGAATAAAAAAAAGTTCAGCTCTGGGCTACTGAGCAGCAGTCAGTAAAAATGAACATCGACATCCTTGAATATTTTGATAGACAGAGAAATCCTGGTTGCCAAAAAAATGCAGCAGTCAACATGGACCTTATGTGTATATTTCTAAAGAAAGCTTTCCAATATAGTATTCCCACAATTTAACAGATATCATCTGACAATATATGACAGTTTTTGGACAAGAACGGCTTTCATATATATATATATATATATTATTTATATAAACTGTGTAAATATGTGTGTGTGTGTGTATATATAAAACACAGTGTCAGTTCTGTGCCCTCAGAACATTTATGTACCAAACTAATGACCAAGGGTGGAGTCCATCTGGAGGACAGCAGCATGTGCACATCTCCTCCCTTTTCAGTGTGTGATGTATTATCTACACCGACAGACCGCATAAACACTTTGTTGAACTGATGGTAGGTCTGTCATTGAACAGTGTTTGTTTCTCCTTGTTTTTAATCTGGCTTTCCTTCTGAGTGTGTATATTATGTAAAAATGGTCATTTCAAAAGCACAAGAGGAGAAGTATTTACTTTTCTTGCGTAGATGTCTATCACAATGTATTGTTGGTTGTACATAAAGAGGCCTGCAGCTGCAGATCGCTGTGTGCATAAGTGATCACACCTTTCCTTCCAGCAGGAAAGAGGTGGCTGTCTAAGCACAAAGCTTCCTCTGCCCTACATTAACCCAGCAGTCCTTTTCCTGCCAGACTGCTTCCTGAGTTAATGAACCATAAATGGCCTCTCACAATGGACATGCGCAACTACAAACACTCAACTTTGTCAGTTTTATTTATCTACACTGCTTTTACGCATTTGATACTAATTCTGTCCTCTTCAGATGCATCAACATTGGCATCAGTTCATCTGCTTGTGGATCCAAACTCTGCTCATCAACTTTAACTGTTTATTAACAACTTACTCACAAACCCTTGCTTTCCATCTCTCTGTCCCACACAGTGTTTAGCTTGCGACCATTGGGTGGAGCGGAATTAGCCTCACTTCCTACACAACAGGAAACAGAGATCATGGCAAGAGAGATGGGAAGGGCTCAAAGGAGTTGATGGATAAGCTTGTTTTACCCCATTGTCCCTGCTTTCCTCAACAGGTGCAGTAGAGCTTTTAGCGGGACAAAATTGTATATTTTCTGTTTGGTACTTGAATTGTGCATGTAAGCATACGTCATAACTTGTCTGTGACCAACCGTAGCATAACAAATCATGTAAACACAACACTGTTCATGTTCTTGTAACCATAAAAACATAGGTAAAATAATATCTGTTGTGTTTTTGTTGTATGCTTTTACCCCTTATTGATCTTATCAATTGTTTAACATGGCCCTGGGAAATTCTTCCCAACTCACATACAAAAAAAAACATCTGTTCTTCATCTGCTAAAAATGCTAAAACTACAAGTGCCCAAAGCTGATGAAGCTTATTGATAGCATTCTCTTACATTTCTGTAACAAAAAAGGGCACAACAACCAATTTTTGCATTCCCAAAATAGACATCCTTATTGAAAAATTGGCCTATTAGTGCCAGTTGAGTCAAACTTATCAATACCAATGACTGCTGCAGCACTTAAACGCTCAAAACTACAGTTGTTTGTTGATGGTGTTCAGTTTTTAATACGTGTGTAAAAAAATAACATAAAGTTCTGCGGGTATCAACTCCATTTAAAATCTCACATGATGACTTTAAAAGCTGAGTGTCGTTGTTAGCTGAACTTAGTCTTGATGGTCTTAAGACCTGTTCAAGCAGCTCTGTTGTTTTTGGAATAATAGATACACATGTGAAGCTCAATGTTTGTTTCTGTGTTGCAACATGAGCAGGTAACCGCTGTGGTAAGCCTCAATTCTATGCTGTCAACAAAGAATATGTTCAGGCGTGTCTGAGGTGGCATGCAAAAGGAAAGAATGCACTGCTAAATGTGTTCCATTTATACCAAAACAACTGGAGTACATAGGTTAAAATCACAGCCACTCATAAAAAATTATTCTCATGAATACATTTCTGATTTCTTAGTTAATCAGAAAAAACAGCATGTTTACTGTGGCTATGAAACAACTTTGTTCATAGCAGCCATTCGTCACTCAGTGGCATAGCAGTGCACTGAAGCAGACACATTTGTTTACAGGGTCAGCTCTGCACAGCTTTACGGGCGTTAATATCTGTTTAATGGCCTCTACGCCCAATAAAAGCTTGAATCCTCTAATCCATATCAAAAGTCAGCTCTGTAGCACAACTTGTCCATACTAAAAGGATTTTTGCATATGACAATTCAATGTTATCCGCCTTTGAATGTCACTGGACTCTCAGGGCCATAGTTTGAACTCATTCCAGCTGTGCCACATCACAGTTATGGCGCTGTCCTCTGGCAGGTTAGTCGGTCTATTTTTGAAGAGAATTTCTGATTGTTAAGAGCTTTATATCCTCAAAAAATCAGAGGATAGGGTCACACCGTGCTCAGAGTGACCTTGTTTCATTCTACTGGCAACTTGAATGCTTTGTCTATCTGTGCCAATTTTGTTTTTTTGTGATATGATCAGGACTCCTGAATGAAGAGAGGTTGTATCTCAGTGGGATCTTTCCAGCAAAAATATAAAAATAAAACGACAACAAAGACTCCACGTGTATGAGCAACACTTGACCTTAATAACAAAACACTCAGTGAAAAGAGGTCATACTAAGGTATCAGGCGATACAGTTTGCTTCATTGTATTGATTCTTATAAGGAAAAGAAGAGGATTCCTGGTGAATAAACTGTATCTGGTTAGTCTGATAATGACTCTATGTGTACTGATATTGTAAAATGAACAAATAAAAAGTGTAACTTGCCCTAACAGACACTTTACAAGCTCCAGTGTTTCTTTCAAGCAAATATTGACTTTTCCAGTGAACATAGTGTGCAAAAGCTTATGTGAAGTACTCTGACATTATAGAGATTGACCAGAGCAGCTACTGTAGCCGCATGGCAAATGTAAAGCGTGGTCTTCGTAATACAGAACGTGAGAATAATGTGACGCAGTGATTATTATTCATTTTCAAAATGTCCTTTGTATGGAGTTTAAAATACCATTGCAGGGTAGTTTTGCAGTATTTTCTTTGCGTATCTCCTGGATGAGAAACAAAAAGTTCCCACTTGAGCTGGACAAAGTGTCCATGCTATTGTTTTCTGACTCATCCGAACACTTGAAATAGCACAGACAGTATCGCACTAATGCAGAAAACTAAGACGCACAAGAGAACACATGCCGTTTAATGACACCATGCCACTCCACGTCCCTAAGCAGGGCGGCATAAGCCCCACTGAGCAGCAGCACACGTCATGATCACCAGTAACACCAAGGATCACTTTTGTAGTGTTAGTTTGTTCCAGACTCTAATGGCGGCTTAATTCTTCACGCACAGATGCTTGTATAGCGTACCCATTTAATTTGAACGGATGAGTGACATTACCTGATGGCATTGCAAATATTTGTCATGTGTTTTGTGATTGTGCTGAATCGGTAGCTCCTTGAAGATCAAGTTTCACTGACATTCAATTTTGTTGGGCAAACACCTACACACTCAAGCAAACCAGGTGGACATATTGCTACTTTTTTACAAGTTTGTAATATGGGCTTATATTCTTCAAAATTAATTTCCCATGGAATAATTTGAATGAAAGGGAAATTAAAAGGGATAAATAAAATGTAAGAGGCTAACAGCCATCAGCCAGACTATGGTCTTTAAAACAAGCAATGGCCGCTCCTCCTTTTTCTTCTGATGTTTGCTTTTCTCCAGGCTGTTCTCAAAGCTAGTTAAATAGAAAAACATACCTAGTTAAAGCCTGATGATATAATACTGTTAGTCTACGGGGTGAATGGTAGCATGATGGTGGGCACAAATGCAGGCAACGTATGATACTTGAAATGAAAGTAAAAGTAAAATAGATACAACAAGAATCAAAGTACCCATGCAGAGAATCTCATAAAAGTTAGCAATACATGGCCTGCATCACCATTAAAATTAACAACTGACATTCCATTGAGCGGGTGGTAATGAGATGGTGCACAAACATCCCCCACAAAACCTGCATTGCGACATGTTTGTATCTGTCCAAATTAATTTACTCGTGGTTTTTGCATGTTCATTCACAACATGTACTGTTAAAGGATGGTAATGTGTAGAGAGAGAGAGAGGGATACATGTAAATTATATGTGTGCCCAAAGTTGTGTGCTACTTTCAAAGGTAGCACTTGTCAATCTGACCTTTCTGAAAAAAGTAAGAATCGTGGAGGCTGCTGGAATGATGCAGTGACTGAAGCATCCGTCTTTCTTCTTCATTCTTTCATCTCAGAACTGAGGAGCAGCGTACTCTGCTTCACTGCACATTTAAATGCCTTTTGCTGGGCCATCTGTGTTACCAAGATACAGAAGGTATTCGGTCAAAAACAGCACAGCCCCTTTATGCGGACCACATTATTTATACAACATTTCAAGAGTACTTGAAGTGAAATACACATAAATATCAGGCATGCACGGACATGACGCACATGTGAAAGATGGAGCTGATCTTCTTTAAAAAGCTACTGTTGGATACATTGTGATCCCAAGGTGATTGTTAAAACTCTCTTTCGTGCTGTGTTTCCCTCTCCGCCAATCCTTTCTGTCTTTCTTTGCTTTGTCATGCTTTGTCGTGTCGAGCCTGTGAATGCTGTGTTGGATATTGTTCTGTGTCGTGATGTTTTGGTTCAGTGTTATCCTGAAGGACTTATCAGGCAAACGAGACAGGCTGCATCACAGCTCTAATGAAATCTGTCAGTGCAGACTGCACTCAGGGGCAGCTTGCAATGCAGGAGCCAGTAGCACTACTTATCACCGAACACAAGAGGAAGAGAGATTTTTGAGTGCATGTGAGGGAACACGATGAAATACTAAAATAGGTAGAGTTTTTTTTTTCTGTGGGATGCTGTGTGTGTGTGTGTCTGTGTGATTAATTAAGCACTGATGAATGAAGGATTCTTCCATGCTGGGTTGTGCCTCGCTCCAGTGGCTTCACTCCAGAAGAGCAGACAGCCACAGACTCGCTGCACAGACCGACTGGGACTGAGCAGAATACTAATGCGAGCAGGAGACACAGAAGAAGAGGAGATAGTGGGAGAAGAATGATTAAGCTGGTGGGGAGGAAAGAAGAGGAAACCAATGTAAGGGGGAAAATATAGGGAATACAAATCCTTGATGTGAGGAGAAATCCTTAACAAACAGAGAAAATGACCGTAGAATGGAAATGGTGAAATGAGGGGCCTCATCAAAATGAAGCGTGAATAAAAAATGATATAGAGATCAATTGTGAAAGGAGAAAATCACGGAGAGCATAACGTAATGTGTACAAAGGCCACATATTTTCAGTCAAAGCAGGTACTTCTCTGGTACTTGCAGGTCAAACAGCAGCTCACTGAGGGTGTGCTGGTGTTTAAGTAGCAGGCCACTGTCACGGTCTGCTGACTGATAACACCACAGAGTCTACAGACGGAGGGCTCTGCTCCTCTGACCTATAACACATATGTTATGTAGTTGTAGGATATGTTGAAGTATGCAGTTTAATGCTATGTTGAAAAAATGTTTTTCAATGTGACATGGGTGTACAAGGATATACATGATCTGTTCGTGACTGAGAAGCAGTGCCTTAACACCTGAGACAAAGTATCTTTATGGAAGCTTATTTGAGAAAAATTATTGTTGATATTTGTATTTAAAGAATGTCTGGGTGTGAGTGGCAGACAAAGCTTAAGTTGGATGAAAACATTTGGCAGTGAAAAACATTGTGACAGCAGAGGGATGTTGCTTCTTGACAAATACTAATTCCATCTGACTCTTTTACTGCGTGTTTTCCATTTACTGTCTCTCAATTGATTATTGCCAAATGGTATCCAAGTTCACAGTTTGATAACAAAGTGTTTGTTCATGTTATTTATAATATGCTACATAAAGCTAAGATGGCTGCTCACAACATAGGAGCATTAGCACGTCATTCTTTTTCAGTAAGCCACACTTATGATTGCATTGTACAGATGCAAGGCTGCATTCCTTCAAGAATAAAGCAAAAAGTTTAAGAGGTTCATTCACTCTCTTAACTTGAAGCTCATGGTGAGTTTGCATGATGTGACATTTTCAAATTCACATTTTTTTCTGCCTGGCTTGACATGGCGTGTTCTCCCCAGTTTAAACTGCCTTGACACACATAGTAAAACAGCAAAAGAAAATTGCAAAGGAAAAGCTAAATCCCTCTTGCTTTTGATCTTTGTGGTTGCGGGTTTTCCTAAAGTCCAGCTGAAGCTTTGAAATTCAAATTCACATCAGCCTCGGGCACCTTTGAAGTAAAAAGATCTCCTCTTATCCTATTCACTGTAATTGAAAGCTGTAGTACCAAAGCAATATATGATATATTGTACAATAACATTCTTTGTTACCAAACCAGAAACACCCCATGCGTGTTTATTAAGATACACCTACATACAACACCAGGATATGCTTAAGGGCATTTTATGACAAGAGGTCCAAACTGATATATTATATTTACATGGATCGGGGTCACTGCTGCTAGGAAAGAAATATCAGGGTAAAACCTTTCCCAAACAGTAGATAGCTGTTTCAGATTAGATTGTTTATGATTATGGTAACAAGCCAATAAGTTGAAAATTCTTCATTTTTGTTTTGAAGTACATTTTGTCAGAGCTTGCTGAATATTGTGGTATATTACACTGCCTCATAGCAAATGATAACCTTGTTCAAATGTCAGCAAGGGTCTTTGTGAATGATTTTTACATGTTCTCACCGTGCATGCTATGTTTTTCTCCAGGCAATCTGGCTGCCTCCCACAGTCCAAAAACAGGCATGCTAGGTTAAATCGTGATTCGAATTTGGCTTTAGGGGTTAGTATAGTTGTTTTTTCAAATTAGTTTGTGTGTTTGTCCGGTGTTGAACTGTAAAGTGTGTGCACTTTCTCTCACCCAACGGCAGATGGGATCAAGTCCAGCCTGCCTGCCACCTTGAAGATGGTACTGCAGATATGGAAAATTAATGGAATGAATTAAATGTTGTCCCCTAATTAGCACTTGTTTGAGCAGAATCCACAGTTACATTTGTCCAGCAAACATTCAGCCAAAGTAGTCTCAGCATGAGTATCGCCACACTTCGGTATTTTTGCAGTAAAGCTGAACAACAATCTAGCTTGTTTGTATTTCATCAGACCAAGCAGCAGGCGAGCCAAATAATGGCTGTAGACACTATTTGATACACCAGGAGCTGCCAATTGGATTTTTTCTGCATGAACAGAGGGGGAGTGTGAAGCATTACTGATAACTGTCTAGCTCATCTTGCTGTAAAATTCGAAGGACTTTTAGACAGCTTGAGACACTCAACAAATATGGAGTTTGTTTCCATGTTAGACTTATACAATGTCAGTCACATTACACTTTTTTATTTATTGAGATGCCTTCTAATTTTAGTACCATTACATGTCCATTAGGGATAAAGGAAGTTGTTGTAAGTTGTTTGAATTGAATTGAAGAAAAGTTGTGCCACTGCTTCATTACTTCAAATACTTGACGTGAGTGAAATTTTTTAAAACTTTTAATTCTACATAAAAAAATATCCTCTCTATGAATAAACTGATACTGGAAAACATTCTGCCAGTTATGATGATTTGGATTAGTTGACGGACATTCTGCTCCACTGACAGGTGTGTAAAAGAAGTGCAGCTACTCGAGGTCAAAAAGGCTCAAATAGAGCTATAAAAATGTACTCTCATCTTTTATGAAAAAAAACATCAAATGCTTAATCAAATGCATCACTTGAATGCAACCACCACGAAGGGTTTCTTTTGTATCAGTAATTATTACAGATCCTTTGAATCTGTATGACATAATCTTACTGTACTTATTAACTTACTTAATTATTTAATACTTACTGTTCTACCACCCCTTAAACCCTTATTGACTTGCCTACCTAAAAAGGGTCTCAGTAGTGATGTATATGATTAAGATGTTCTGAAAAAAAATCTGAAAAGCATAATTACATAAACAGTGTGACTTTAGTCATTTTTATGAGAAGCTAATCATAATGAGCATTTTGTATTGATAAAGTCTTTGCCAAGCCCTCCATTCATGCTGAAGGTAAATTCAGTCTAAAACTCCACCAGGTGTCTGTCAGCACCACAGCAGCCTCAGTCCTTGCATACAAAGTAGCAAAGACACTTTGTCAAGAATCATCATGTCCTATCAGCAAGCAACACAAGCCACCCTAGCCCCATGTGGCCATTGCTTAACACTTCTGGTTGACGTAGTCACACTCATACACTTTAGCACAAATGCACAGTGGCATTCACACATGCCCAAACACTGTGCTAATTCACAGATGCATGCTGCCACACATTCACAGTATGTCCTTCTCCTTTAGAAAGGCCTTTTCTGGCTCACACACACAGAAAACATTAACTAATGGTAGAAGCTTTTGAACTCACCCATATCTTGAATGAATATTAAAACAATATAACACTTAATTTTGCCAGGTCAAAGCTAAACACACAATTCCATCTATTTTAGATAATTTGGAATGTGTAAATTAACATTTAGACTTTTGTGGTAATAAAAGTCTAATATACATGCATTCTACCCTTAAACATAAAATGTAAAAACTGTAACATGCTGGACTTTGAGTGCAAAATTGCATTGCACTTTTCTATACACAGAGCAACAATTGACCAGTCATTCCAGTCCCTTACCCTTTATGTCTGCACCATCCTCTCATCCTGAAGGACTAACATGTAATTACAGTGACTTAAGCTTCCAGAATCCTCTCTGCCTTTATAGAGAGCTTGAGAATATTGTGTTCTTCTTTTCACTCAACAGTCTTTCCATAAAGGTCATGTTCCTTGTTCTCTGTCCTCTATTTTCACTGTCCTCTGCACCTCTCTCCACTGAACCCTTTGTACATTGTAGCAGAGTGTAAAATGAACCTTTATAAAAAGATTAATACAATTTCCTCATGGTGTCATTACAACCATTTCCTTGCAAAACGCAAATGTGTCTCAAAGCAAACATTATGTGGCTGACACGATGTGACTGGATGATTTTGCTGCTTTCAGAGATGGTGAGTGTGTGTGTGTGCACGTTTTTTTTATTATCTAACCATGAAGTTGAAGCCCCTTTGAGCTGTCTAGCCAGCTGTACTCTGTGTTTTAATGAGAACAAATGTAGCTTGGTAAACAGAGGTAAGAGCCAGATGATGGCCTGAGGTTACAGAGGCAGTCCTTCTTCTCTCTCGAGTGCATGAGTAAACACTTTGGAAAGCAGGTCTGGATAATGTAAGGCTAAATACGGCACGGGGATGAGAAAAAATATTTACAAACACAAGCTGAATCATGAAAGATAGACCTTTATTTGCAATGTCATGTTAAAATTGTGTCAAAGATTGTGAGAATTTCTAGAAGCAGTTTTTAAGCCTCAGAGTGTTTTGACTGTCAGATATTATTTCAGCACATCATCCTGGGTGTCGGACTCAGTCTGCTAATCAAAGACTTGTGGAGAGATGATGAAATTTATGACATATTTCTGCAATGTTTTCAGAGGGGCTGCATGGGTTTCTGTAGCTTCTACCTATAGCCAGAAAAACTATGTGATTCATCACGCTGCCCCTTTATTCAGCACAAGGTGTAGCCTTGTTTCATCTAAGGTTTGGTAGAACGCAATCTTGCATGCTGTGAACAAAATAAAGAATAATGATAGATGCCAAGAACATAGCACGCCCTAGCCCCCTCCCTCTCTCTGATTTTCTCTCTATATACTTACTCCTGATGACTCAGAGTGCACCAGACGCTTGACGGGATCTTGAGGAATAATAACGAGAACAATGACTGTTAATGAGCTTTGGCTCTAGCTGTGGGTGATTTTACAGAAATGGGAAATTTATAGCTGCTATAGCTCCAATATTATAACTTAAAAGATATACCTGGAAACACTTAGATTGCTATTTATATTCTGTGTGTTATTTATCATGATACTGCATGTTTACATGACATTATACACACAAAGATTGTAGAGGAAAAAAGCAGCAAACCCAGCTGTGACAATAATCCTGTTAAATTGACCATAGGTCTGCAGCCAGCTCTGTCTTCATTCTGTGGGCAGAGCTTTTTGCAAATGTGTAAGTTTGTATATATGTGTTGCCTATAAATTTGGAAGAAATTATTTTTTATTTCTTTCATTCACAAATTAAGCCATGTCTAAGATGGAAACAAATTAGATTGAAAAAGCATACATATCTTTAAAAATGTTAAAAAAATTATACGTGCTCAGCTAATATGTATATGTGTTGTTGTTTGTTCCTTTTTTTTTTACAGTGGGATCAATAAGACACATACCATATCCAGACAGAATCCTGTTACTGCTCAATGTTATTAAACACCCACAAATTTATCACTAACTTGTGTCCCCTGTGTTCTGGAACATCACACGTTCCTGTTGTTCTTTGTGGTTACTGAACAATCTGTGGAAGGACACACAGGCAAATAGGAATGAGACCACAAAACAGATATTCATGTAGATACAACTGTTATCTTTTTAAAATCAAAACCTAACATATCTCTTTTCATCTCTCGGCTTATCTTTTCTCCCATGTGTTTGCCCATAGGAAAGACAGGCTGAACTATTATTAGACATTGGATGGGAAGTTGGAATTTTTGCCATCTTACCGCAAATGTTTTTATTGGGTTATGATTGGAATTGAATTAATGGGATAACCACTGGTTTGTTTGGACTTTAAATGTGGGACATTTGATGTGGTTTGACCCAGAGCATAACTGAACTGTACTGAAGTGAATGGAACAGAATTTTTGGATTGGCACATAGTGTGGCTGTCAAAACATATTTGCTTAAATAGGTTAGATGGAAACATTTGTCATGAACTGACAAATCATATGACTGGCGCTACTTCTGGCATGGCTTTATATGCACTCTTTTCCTTCTTGAGCTGTACACATGGACATTAGGCCATAGTGGACTTTAATGGTTATAATTTCTGATGTTATGACAGTTTTACTTAATGACAGGCTACCTTGTTATGCTGTACCACAGGGGCTTTGTGGTAGGAATGGTTATTTTATTTTCCTTTGCTGCTTGTTACACTATTTTTCATGCTTGTCCAGCTGTTTGAGGCTGCAAAGTCCTACTTTTCCTCTTTTCCCTCCCTCTTTTCCTACGCCCAGCCCCCTTCCTCTGTCTTCAAATCATCTGTATGGAACATTTGGCCTTAGTTACCTCATCCATTGTTTCTGGGCACCGTTAAACACTCACACACTGAATGACGTCCGCCTTAGAATGTATTTTGTAAACAGTAGCAATAGGGAAAACCTAAAGAATTTCTTCATAAATAGGCCCATACTGACTGACATGATACCCTCAAACCCTAAGATATACACACTACTAAACCTGTGAAAACATTTTCTTAAACTGAAAAAAGTACATGTTTTAGTTAAAAGAAGAAGTATAGTGTGGAAGAGGTAACTGCAGCGTTATCTTCAGAGGAGATAACGCTGAAAAACAGAGGTCTCGTGGGAAAAAACAGTCTCTGTTCTACAAACCTTATCCTGTTTTGTTTCAGGCCATTTTGACCTCAGCTGTTGTAAACATGCGTGTGGGAAGTAAGTATCTCAAAGGTTTGATTTTTATTTCCGTCCTCGTATGCAGTTTTCATCTAAAATACAGGACATGGTGAACTACAAAAATAAAAAAAATACCATCTGATTTGTGTTTCATATAAAAAAAACAAAACTAATGACTTTGTATTCAACCTATGACCCTCTGCTTGCTGTAAAGACCTAGACCCTGTGATTTAAATAGAAATCTACTTTTCTTCTTTTTTTTGTTTTGTTCTGTTGATGGTAAATCACAGTTTCTTCACCCTATCATGCAACAGTCCTTTGTGATGTAAATTTGGACATCCCCTCTGGTGCAGAGAGAGTCAACACTGTCCACAGCCAGCTGTGTGAAGCCCAAATATTTGTGACCATCCTGATTAAACATACAAGTATGACTGGATCAGACTCCATTCGGAGTAGGAAAAAACATCCCAAACAAAGAAGAAATAGAAAAGAAGCATGACTTGGACCCCTGCTTTGATGAATTCCCAGTATCCATTCATCTACAATGTTTGCAGATCTATGCACGGCAGGCTGCAGAACACCCAACCATCAAGATGCTCCAAAGGAAACTGTCAAAAAAGAAAAACATGTTTTAGTTTATTTACTTTATCAGCTACACAAATGGAAAAGGTGGTCCTGAACTGATTGTCATTTATCGTCACCAATGTGAGTTAGCTATTATGAGGATGGCATGTAAAATTATGTTTTTACATGAGTGGAATGACCAACAAAGCAACACTACAGTGAATAATTTCAACCAAAAGTTTGGGAGTTGTTTAGCAAATTCACTTTTTGTGACATATTTAGATTGTTGCTTTAAGATTAGTTGATTAGATCCCAGACCAATTTGTGCAGCAAGATTCAAGCGATATCTTATCTCATGCTGTTTGATAGTCAAAAATAGCTTGCTGCATAGATTTCCTCTGACATTGCAAAATGTTGGTAGCCCAGTGCCCCACCTTATCCAGCATTGTCAAACAAACACTTCCTGCCAACGCTAATCACCACTGATTATAATCAAAGTGCAACAGACTCTTACCAAACAGCCTTTTTTGTCACAGATGATAATACGCTAGCATTGAGAAACGAAGGATTTGACATAAATCTGTCCATTTAAAGCTTTTAGATTTACTTTTTACACAGAACCCTGTCCTGGGTTTGAATAAACAGTACAGTTATGCTTGAAATGACAAATTTATGATTTTGAAACGTCTTTTCTTTAAACAGTTTTTTATGAGCTATTTTAATTTCATTTCCGCCCAGCGCTTAAATTCTAACCTGGGGAAAGCTTCCTGTAATGAGGACTGTCAACGTTTTGCAGCCATGATACAAAAACCACAGAATTCTGACATGCCTTAGGTGTGAAACCATTGTAAAGCAATGCATGGGCACTTTCCACTTATTCAAAGGCATACTTGAGATTTTTAGTCTGTAACACAATTGCAGAACAGCATTTTTAAAATGAGTTTGAAGGGAGTTTCGTTGGCAGATACAAGGCATAAAAAAAAATCTATATGCAAGTGGGTCCTTGAAAATTAAAGTTGTCTTCACTCTCCCACTGAATCCCTCAGCTGTCACATTCAGCCATGGCCGCTAATGACAGAAGAGGATTTTACAAATTTTGGCTTGGGACATACACAGGTGTGCGGAAGCTACATATTCACACATGTAATTGTGTTAGCCTCAACACATTCACAGGGACATTCCCACACAAGTGTGAAAAATCAGCGTAAGCCTTTCAGGCGAAAGGGATTCATGTTTAAAACATGTCAGAAATGTGGCCAGGCTGCATTTAAAAAGGGCGTAAAGAAACATTGTTTTAAGGTTGTTCTTTTTTTTTTCAACCAAAGTTCAAAAGAATACGAACCTTTGAGCTGACAGAATTAACAAAGCACTCTACTGTCAAAGGTTTCGTCTTCAGGTCGTTTTACTCAATTTATGACTGTGATGCTCTTTGACAGTAAGGAACTAAACTTCTGCTGTGAAGGTGAATGTTCCCCTGCAGGAGGAAGTTCCTTGGCTCTCACCTATTCACCCAGTAGGAGAGGCTTCCTCTGGAGCTGTTCAGAGGGAGGTTGCACCGCCCTGTTTGTGCATGGAATCCCAGCGATGATTCACTGAGCTTGCTCGGTCTGGAGCAACATATCCTCTCCTCTCTTTGCCTGATCCGAGTATATTTCACACTCCTCCTCCTCTCTCACCTTAGTCAGAAAGCCGTTCCTTTTAACGCAATGAGTCACTAGCAGATCTACCGATATAGATGGCCTGTGTAGGCAGATGGTGCCCCCCTTGCTCAACTGCCGTTATTGCAACCATGAATCCCATTCTGCCATCTTCAGAGACTATGAAAAATAAAACTCCCCCACAATGTCCTCATTTTAACTGAATCGTCTTTTACATGAATTGTCTGCAATAGCAATTTAAAGCAAACACAGAAAAACTGAAGTGATGATGTTCTCCGAGAAAGTGTTTCCTGTCATTAAAAAAGATGTTGCTACTGACTGTGTGCCCACACACCATGTCCTGATGGCTGGATCATTATAAGTCATGTAACAAAACCCCAACGAAACCCCAAACTTGAGGTAATTGCCAACAGTTCAACATGCAGCATGTTATCGGAGGGAATTTGCCGTGAGGCTGCTTTTATTTCATGTCCGACATGCACACCAACAAACACATACACACAAAATGTACAGGCACACACCCATAATTAACTCCAACGCCCCTTTGTACTTCCCAGTTTGATGGGATCAGGACTCAAAGTGTGATTTCTTTCACAGCCAGTCCGGACATAACCTCTGATCTTGCTGAGCCAAGGGTCTAAAGAAAAGAAAGGGTGGATCCATCAGAGAGGATGAGGTGTGAAAGGCATCCTTCTTTAAAGGAAGCACATGGATACGTTTGAAGAGGAAGTGGAATTCTCCACTGGGTAAAACAAAGGAAGTTAAATTAATTAAACGAAAGTGCAAGGTTTCTTTACATTCCTTGGGCCAGCAAGTAACAGAGTATCTGACAAGAGTAATCTTTGAGTTTGCGTTTTAATACTGCTGAATGTCCTGAAGGCGTGGACCTCACAGAAATGGAAAAGTGAAGAGCGCTTTTGCTGACATTAGTCATTTGTATTGCTCATTGTCATAAACTGCCTGTGAGAACTGGTTGGTTTGAAAAATACACTGAACGGTTATGTTCTTTGGAATAATAACAGCATTATAAACTGTGTAATTTGATAACAAAAGGTATTTATTAAACTTGTGTACATTCAATTTTCTACATAAAATATGGTTCCGAAAATCTTTTTCTACCATCCACCCACAGACAGACACACAGAAAATACTTACTTACTCTTTCTAATACAGAAAAAATCTTTTACATAGAACTTTCTATAGCCAAACTATGCATCTCCCTTAAGTAACAGGAGGCACACTCTTAGCATTAATTTCACAACTATTGCCATCAATATGTCATCACGGTCTACTGTGAGTGTGCTTGCAGAGTTGCAAAGTTAATACCAAATTGGTTTAGAAGACAAAGGGGTTATAAAAATCATCACTTGGAAACAATACTTGGAACTGTTGATGCCAGCTTTCATTATCAGGGATGTTATCATCATAAAGAAATAAAGGTGGTGTTTTACCACAGTTGCTCTTGTGAATCACAAAGAGGTTGAGTTTGAGAAGGTGGAACTGAATACATTTAAAATGGACTCAACTTAAAAGACCTGGATGTGACTGATCAGTAAATTCCCTGTTGCACAATATAACTTTTAATCCTTGAGCTCTTTACGTCTAATATATTTTCCCATATCGCTTCACAAAGGATTGCACACACTAACTGCTTAGGTTAAAAAGCATTGAGTTTTGTCTTGATAAAGAAAGCATACATGCTCTTGGCCTCATCCCATCAGCCCTTGGGGTCATCTTCACATCAGAAGGGCATCCTGAACTCAGGCTGAGGGGAAACACAAAGGAAGAGGATGTGTGTTTTCTGCTGTGTATGTTTAGGTTTGAGTGTGTGCCTGTGCCTGCAAAAGCTCTTTAGTTCACAGTCCTGGGAACAGCTGCAGGCAGGACTTCCTTTTCTGTAACGGAAACAAAATGGCGGAGTACGAGAGGCCTGGAACAATGCTGTGAAAGTCAGCCACCACCCAGGTTAGAGGGCGAGGTGCTTGTGAATCAGAGAGTGGAGAGGTGAGCCGCGCACGTCCCATTACTGTCCTCTCAATGAAGCACCTTCTCTGCTTTGGTCTTTGTGTTGGCTTCAAAGTTGTCAGTTTACCTTGGCAGTTTAAACATGAGTAACAGCGAAACTAAAACTTGGAAACCTTTTCAAATATCCCTCACAGCATTCCTTATTATTTTTTGTGACATGTTGAATGCATCCTCATAAAAATCCTTTAAAAAAGAGACAATATGCAAAAGACAAAATGAAAATTCTCCATTAATTGTTTAAATATATTGAAATATAGTTTGAATAAAAACTACAGATGGCTCCATACATTTTGATATGCTTTCTAAATCATGCTTAATAAATAAAAAAGGAAATAAGTTTCGGCAGCACCAAAAAGCCTTTACAGATCAAAGAATGCAGCAAGTGGACAACATCCATAATCATAGGCTTACAGTTTCCTTCCAGTGGCACTTTGTCACAGAGAATTTAGGCCCTATGCCAAAGATACTTTTGTCATGAGCATTCTCACGTTTCAAAACTGATCTGAATAGCCCAGCGGATGGACATTTTACAGCTGTGGCTTTGTTTTCAGGATATTTCACTGACACTATATTTAGATTCGTTTGGATTTGACAATCTGCCTTGTGTCAGTTTTTTTACTCTTTGGGGATGTGAAGTTATCTGGCGCCTCCGTCCCCTTTTCTTTCACGAACTGAAATGAACAATAACTAGTGAAGAGACTAGAGGTCTTATTCTACCACTACGTTTTTAGGCCTCAATTAGTGATAGAGAGGAGGAAAAAAAATGGAAACTGCAAGAAAATTTGCTCAACTAAAAAATGTAGGCCAAGCTATAAACAAGGCACACAACTCGGAAAAGAAAGCATTGCGTAAAATAATACCAATGCTGCTCCACCAGTGAGTTCCGTTTGCTTTTGTCCTTTTCCATTCCAAACCTCCCACCGTCTCCTGATAAGGCCCTTAAATATAGAGGTGTCATCAGTACAAGATTAGAAAAACTCAGGGGTTGGTCACAAGTTTTTAAAGGTAAGTATAACTTGAATGTATATGTTTGTTAGCATTATCAGGGATTTGCCACTTAACACAGAATCATTCCACTGGATACATTCTGTTAAGTTCATTCTCAGTCTTCTGAATTTATACATAAATAAGCAGTACCTTTCAAATTCCTTCTAATCCCTCTTCATTCTTTTATCCGATTGGAAAAAGAATCTTACACTCATTTGAATGCTGACATGGTAGAATGTTTTCCATATAAACCTCTATATTTTGAGGTGAAATAATCAACTTCAAAACTGCCCTAAAGGCTATATTTCATTGATAAAAGTTTTCCCTCCAACAGTACTATTTATGTACCATCTGTAAGGTTTAAGGCTCTCTCATAGCATGACTTTCATCCTTTTATAAAAACATAATTTGCTGAGACAACCAGAGCCTGTTGGCCAGTCATCAAAACTAATAGTTCACCAGAGCTGATTATGGGACTAAAATTAGGCCTTAATGTTCTCCTCTAACTTCAGCTTGCATAACTTGATCCCAAATTGGTTTCATGCAATTGCGACACGGAGCATCATCTTGCTTAGATTAGAGTTTTTAATTGCTGTGGTTTTGATCTCGAAAAAAAAGTATTCAAATCGAATTTTATACAAAATACTGTTTAGTGGCCTCTTATGGGAATGTACGCTTCTTTTCTTTTTGAATTTTAGTTAAGACAGGAAACTGCAATATTTCTGAGAGGAAAAGGTTAAACACAATAACAACTTTTAATAATAGCAAGGATGTACTGGTCAGATTACATTGTAACAGAATAATTAAAGAAGAACCCAAAGGCCTGCCCGTTAGTGCAGGTCTGTTGTGTCTTTTTCTAAAAATAAGATTTTTAGCACGTCACCAGTACTTATATGACTCATTAGCTTACTTAAATAGACTCTGTCTGACTGCTGCGGGCAGGTGGGCTCATCATTTTCATAGAGGATTTTTATATTTGATTGAGTCTCAAATACTGCTGAAAGTAAAACAAAAAAAATGACCCAAATTTATGTTTATATGGGCTCAAATAGTTAAGTAGCAAAAAGGGTCATTCTTAACTGATTAATTGCTACAAGAAAATCAGTAATGTTCCTCGTTGCTATTGTAAAGTTTTAATTGATATGGCTTTCGTTATTTCAGCATCAGAAGAGTTCACTGGGTCCTTTTTTCATCATCATCTACACAATACAAAGAGTTTTAGGCTAAGTCTACTTTTGACTGAAAGTATTTATCTATGATGCATTTGCCAACATCCCTTTTTCAATTTTAGCAATCCATGGTACTGCTTGCTTTGGCAGTGGTTATCATAAGCTGAAAACAAAGACAAACAAAAGAGTGAAGACTGGCTTTAATGGTCTCATTCCTCCACTGTAATCATCCCATGGCAGGTTATACTTCAATCCATTTCACTTGTTGACTTAATCAGAAGGCACTCCTGTCTTAAAGTGGGACACAACTGTAAAACTGTTGATGACCTAGCCATTGCAAGAAACATTAGCCTTCCTTTTTTCTTTCCAGCAGCAATGAGTATGAGAAGCAGAAGCATCTTTTATGTATTTGTAAATCTAGAAAGTCTCTAATAATTGTCCATGTTAGCAAGCACTCATGGGCAGAGAAAGGCAAAAAGAAAGTTTTCACCTTTCAGATCTTCTGCTCTCTTCCTTCACAAACTGTTCTTGTGGTAGAATCTCAGGTAGCCATGGAGACAGAATCACCCACATGTCTCATCATGAGGAGCCTCTTATCCATGACAACACAGCTGTTTCCTCTATCTTTCACATTTGGTGTGTTGCTCATCGCTTTGCATATTCGTCACATGACTAAAATCAAAGACGCTTTGGAACAAGACATCCTGCTTAAATGGATAAAAACTTTCGCCGTCATAAGTGTTTCTGTGAACCGGCGCCAGCACGTTAACAGATGCACCTTGAAGACTACCTACAAAGGAAATGTGATTTAGGGATGAAGACATGACACAGGTTCTGGATAGTGGAAGTATTATCTTCTCTTTCTAATACTTACTTATTTTTCCATTTTTGGAAGAGTAAGTAAGTTCTCAAACATAGCCATTGCATTTTCTTTTGTCTAAAGGAAGTTCATGTGTTTAGTTTTTTGTGTGTGTGCTTATAGAGATAATCAGGATTCCGTTCCAACCATCTTCACAAATATGGGCATTTCCATGAAGCTGATTATAGATGAGTCACTAAAAGTAGTGATGTGAAACGTGAGTTCACAGCATGACGTGGGTCGCCTATATATACAAACACCTACACGTGTAGATACTGCGTCTCACAACAGTTAAAGAGGAAACCAAACCGCCCACTCACTGTTACTCCGCCTAGAAGTAAGCAGAGCACTGGCTTAGCTGCCAGGTCTTTTAAATCTGTTTTGATTTGATTTCTGCTTTTGTGTCTGCTTTATATTTACAGCCTATAACGCTGATAATGAATGTGTACACTGTGTATGAATCTTTAATGGAATAATAGGCTTTGATGTCTCAAAAACTTTACAGCATCATATTATCCCTCAACTTTCTAAAGTTAAGATTAAACTCAAGATCTTTTTTCTTTTACTGTGCTTGCTCAGGGGACTCACTTATGAGCTGCCAATTATATCTGCTTCTACAGCAAAATAGTATAAGTTTGAGTATTACAACATTACCTGCTCAGCTATAACATGGATGACATGTATTTTTTGTATCAAATGTGTTTGATATAAATAGATGGATTTATTTTAATATTTGTCTGTAATGTGTTCATTTTTAATGCATACATACATTTTTCATCAAGTCTCTCTGTGAATTATAGGCTCTTCTGAGCTGCGCTGAAGAACTCAGTGTGAAGCAGTGGAGGAACATTGCTAATATAAAGGCTACTGGGTGATGCATGCTTTGAACTCACCAACCTCAGAACCACCAGACAAGACATAAGAGGTGCCTCACAAACGGGATAAGTTCATGCATCCACTCCAAATTGCTACATAAAGCCAATGTGACTGTGTTCTGTAAAGGTTGGTCTAATGGAAAATCACTCGATCATTCTCCTTTCAAAACCAGTCCACCCCTTGCACCCTTGATCTAAATAATACTAAAAGCTTCTGAATGTTCACAAACTGTATTGTCAAACTAGCAGACATTGAACATAGAAGCACATTACGGAGACATTAACTTACAGGATCATCCTGTTCTCAGACATGATGTAAATCACAACATATTTAGGTTTATTAACTGTCAAAAGATGTATTTTGTGGCACATAGACCTCACCATTCTTTCTAACCCTCACCACTCAAAATATAAAAGAAACGAATAGTTGGAAAAAAGAAATGGAAATATACAATGACAATTTTTGTCAAGTTTAAAGGGTTTAATGTCCGATCCTTTGAGTGTTAAACAAAGCAAAAATGGAATTTCATATGAAATATTCACAGGCTACTCCAGTTCCCACGGTCCTTCAGAAAACATACACGTTAGGTTAAAATGTGGATCTGTATTCACCTTATGAATGACTTTAAACATGCACACTTGTTTGTCTCCTTTATTTCTGTGTAGTCCTGTGTAGCTTCTCAACCACCAACCCCCACTCCCACCCCGACCCCATATGGAATAAGCATGGAAAGAAAATGGATGGATGGGCTAAACACTCAGCCTTTCAAAAGTTTTCACCCAAAGGGGGCTTTGTACTCCTCATATCTCTGTAACACATTTATGGAGGAAGGTTATTAAAAGTACTTTAGAATCTTTTTTTTATTTTATTGAATCACCCTCATGAAGAGGGATACTTCCATTGCCAGCTGTGCTGGTAATAGCCTCCATGTATGTACCCACTGTTACTAATGTACCCTTGACATACAAGAATGACCCATTAAGTAACTAAAAGAATACATTTACAATGACAAAATTCATGTTTTTGTTATCTCAAAAAGCATTTTTCTTTTGCACTGAACCTAGTCCTACAAGTCCTTGTTTATGCACGCACACACGTACACACACACATGCACACAAACGCGCACACTCATGACTCAGTTTTAAGCCTGAGAGTTCATCCAGGGATCTTTGAGATCTAAAAAGATGTTTAATGCCTAATAGGTCAATACTGAGTTACAAAACACCAGTTTACATTCGTGATGAACAAAACCTTGCCATCAAATGTCACTGTACAAAAACATAATGGTGTGTAACACATTACCTTACATCACCTTAGTAGTTGGCATTTATGTGTCTTACACCATTAAACATGAAGAGCTTTCAACATATTCTGATCTTATGATAACATGAAAAGGCACGTGTGTTACAATATGCTGACATTCAAACACATGAAACTTACTTGATGGCAAAGCATTAAAATATTCTATTCTATTCCTATTTTTCATCTCACTGTTAGGACACAAATTCATTGCAACACCCATTAGGTGCCATTAGTCATCAGGTGAAATGTTAATATGTTTTAAATTTGACAAAGCACCTTCGATTTGTTGCTCACTGAGAATCCAGCTCCCTAAAGCTGTATTCTAACAGGCGACAGTTGCTGATTAGGCTGAATATGTTTTTGTTCTGAACACTTCAACCGTAATCTATTTCTACAACATGCCACGTGCCAAATAAATATGGATATGTGCAATCCTTCCCCCATGATTTCGTGGAACTTGCATTAGCCTACAGCTTGTGTTTTACTACTTCAGATGAATAATGTAAACTTAAGAATAGAAAGGTTCTTCGAAAAGGTCTGTTGATGCTGTAAGGATTGCTCTGCAGCTGCTGGCTGTTTATGTGAGGATAAACACACAACGTAAGAGATGCTGTAGAACAAAACATCAGCAACATGCAGTAAGTGTTCATTACTGAGGCCTGACAGAGAATATGTTTCAGAGCATGGGGAAAAATGTTTAAAGCTTTAGCTGTGTCATAAAGAAAGCTTTTACATAATGACACCTGGTGGTCTTATCTCAAACAGGATTTTGTACAGAACATCTCAAATTGCTCATATAACATGCATGGTCAACAATATCACAATGCTGACTGAAGGAGATAGCTACATAAAGTGTAGGGTTTGGTTACCCAGATCTGTTTGGAATGCTAATTTAACAGTGTTAGTTTAGTTTACCGTGGTAATGTTGAGTTCATGTTCTTTATTGTGCTTAAGCATTCTAAATCTGTATTCTTATTCTGTGTGTCATGAGTTGTGTGATGTACCAGCACCCAATTAACTGTCTGCTTTCTCCGTGGCATGCAATTTCTGAATGAATAGTGATCTGGAATCTTGTCATATTCGTGCCACAGAAAATGCAAGCAGGAAGTGTGAAGATTGCTTGCTGGCTGTTTCCAATAAAAAGCTGTTGCCAAGCTCGAGTGCCTCCTGCTCTAGTATCGAGTTGCAGCTGCTACACTTTCATTACATCACTTGTCATTTTTCAAATAAAACATCTGAACCCCTGCACAAGCATCTGTTTCAAGAGGGCACCAAGAGAATTTTTTCACCAGAAAAGGTTTTCTTCTCAATATTGTAGTAGAGTTTGTATGTCCTTGTATGTATGATAATGTTGTGATAGCTTATATGTAGGGCTTTACAGTTGTACAGTCAATTGATTTCTCTCAGTGTAACAACCTCCAATGATGGCTTACATAGAGTTATACTTAATCAATATGTCAATCAGACTGAAAAAATAATCAGTCATTATCAAGTTTCTGGGATTACAATGGATGATATGCTACATCAACTGAGTGGGCAGTTGCTGGACAATCGCAAAACCAATGTAGGAGTGAGCCACTGTTAATCAGCAGTTTCCGTTTTGCGCTCTAACAATGGATTGCGACCCCTTTGTAACCCGCCTCTCCAAAACCTACGTCAAAGGATAACTTGTTGACCTGGCAATTTCACTCATTAGGTAAGGGCTCACATTTTCCTGACAACATTGTTCTGTAAAAGTAGGCATTGAAAGTGCTTTCAAATGATTGCCTGTAAATGTGCCACAGAGGAGAGAGGAAAAAAAGGCAGATTGTAAATGTTACTTTTATAGTGCTTTACATCATTTACCACACATGCACACAGGAAGTAAAGATTTCCTGAAGGAATCAACAGCATAGAAAAAGGAACATACTCTGATTTTGAACTAGTTTTTCAATAGCTTTTGGATATACACATAGGGTTTGTCAACTTCATCTGGCCAAAGTATGGACTTTTAACATGTTCCAGCTTGTCTCACATGTGGCAAGGAGCAAGATGTGTCTGAACTGTCTGCAAAAGTGACTCATGTGTTTGTAGAGTCCACTAACGCAGGCCAAGCTGTTGCTCCTACGCCTGATAGGGGATTTGTCTCTCTAGAGATAGAAGTGTTTACTTCCTGTGACAGGTTTGTAAAAGTATAAATTAAATTAGACTATAAGTGTAAACAAAAAGATGAGACTCTTTGTTATAGTTTATTGGAGTCATCCACCATCTATGAGATTTTATGCATCAACATTAGTACAATATGAGGTCATCAGTTAAACAAGAAACACCAGGAGTCATCAAATATGGTATAAATGATGTACTGGGTGCAAATAAAAACACTTTCTACCTCTAAAGCGATTGAACGTTATAATGGCCAATTAGTTGACATATTATTATGACAGAAAAAGCTCCTGTTACATGATTATAATTATCACCTGATCAGGTCATGCCACTTGTTAATGCTGATCCAATATGTGGAAATAATTGAACATCTTGTAACAGAAGCAGCTTTTACACTTTTCATCTCAAATGTTGTTGGACATATCTAGATCTTAATGTGTCAAGCCTTATAAATGAACAGTTACAAGGGAATGGGGGAAATAATCAGTTTTTTATGAAGAGTGCAGAGAAATGCTGTTGTGATGTTTCAGTTCCAACCAGTAAAACTGAATACAGTTAACCTAGATCCTTCTATGATAAGTAATTAACTTTTATCATTGATGAAAAAGATTTGACAGAAAAATAGCAAAGAGAAAAGTGTGGAGATAAGTGGGTTGTCTCACAGTTGTGTGGCATGCAGCTCTTTTGCCCCCTGCTGGTTTGAATTTAAGAGACATTTTCAGTTGTCAAATAATTTCTCTTGAAGTTCTCTTGACACACTCATCAGCACTGAATGTGGTCCCCTGAGTTTTATCTTTTATTTCTTGCAATCTCTTGTCTCCTTTTAATTTCTATTTATTTGATATCTTCGTTTTTCTTTGGCCCGTTTTGGTATTCTGAGCAATCCTTGGGACATTTTACTGTGTGGTTGTTTTGTCACACTTTTTTAATTTATTTTCCATTTTCTATCTTAGTCGTGATCTATAATCTTGATGGTTTTTGTCGTCTGCACTTCATTGGAGTATTTTTGTCTCTGTCTTTTGCAGTTGTTGTTTAGCTAGATTTATTTCTGTTCCTCAGTTGTGGTCGTTTTCCTTAACATGATAGGACATCTTGGTCCTGCTTTTCCCATATGGGACTGTTGATCTATCATTGGGAGGAATTTGAAGCACGTAGGTTATGAAATAGATGAACAAAAATGAGTTCATACCCATTCTCTTTACTGATGTTGTTTAGTGTTAGCATCAAACGCATGACGTGTTATTGCCATAGGTATCCATGTGTTAGTTGTTCAACCTTCTGAGATAAATGACAGATACACGAATTGCTGTCCTATCATTAAATAACTTTCGCTTGAAGCTGAAAGGACACACTAAACTATTTTAATACGAAATCAATAGAAACAAAACGTTAATCGTGGTACAATAACCGCTAATATGCGGTACTACGAAGAGCAGCATATCAGCTGGGTTGTTCTTAGTATATTCTCTGAATGTTCCAGTAAATTGGCTTTCAGTGCGGTATTGTCGGGGTCTATGGTATGACACTGATATGTTTGGTCAGCATATATAGTTATGATTTGATATATGTTTCAGTATGTTTTATCCATAATTTCTGAGTCTCTTTCCTTTTTTAAATTAGCTGTATATAGAGGTATTGCTGTTAGCCTCAACAGCGGCTGGCTTGAACAGCGTCACGACTACAACGGTCACCTGGAGCTGTGATTGGCTCAGACCGTTCATCCGGGTACTGCGCTAGAACGAGCCCATTAGCTAAAGGTACCAATATGGCGGAGGTAAGAGGGAAAACAGGGGAGAAGCAATCAATCTTTAATCGATATTTTCTAAATTTATGAGTTGTATCTTTCATTTTTATTCTATCGATTGGATAAATAATGTTTTTTGCCATATGTGTAGTACGTTTTGTATTGTAATTGTCTCTTCTATTTCTGTAAAAAATGCTTTAATGTTTGGCCCGATCCTTCACTACGAGGCCTCTGCGCCTTCGCTCTCAGCTGCTCCGATGTAGCGGCTGTGTAAATTGATACGAAAATGTAACGTTAGCCTGCTGCTTAAAGAAAATGACAGAATGTGCCATGTACGTGATGAATGGAATAACATTTTTTATCATTAAACTAAATCAGCAGTACTTATATGTAAAAGATAATTACTTACCATCCATTGTAGTGCGGCATAAACGAAATTAGTGTTTACATTACCCGATGCCCAGCGTTAATGTTAGGCTACAGGGTTAGCTTTCTGGCTAGCAAACAGTTATAGGACCGGCTAGTGTATAAATCGCGCTGTTCCCTGTACATAACATTGATGCTGCTAAGATTTTCCCGGAAATTTCTAATCCAATTTGTCAAATTTGGAATCCGCGTTTAGGTTTCCTCGTTTCGTTGAGCAGTTATGGTTAATTTAGCCACCTTTTCCAGGTAACGATAGCGCTGTAATGCAATTCTCTCTGACCGGCTTTATATTTTAAGCTATTTAAGATTCTTATTCATTGTCGTTTTTTGTATTTTAAAGCAATGGGTCTTTTAAAATATCGTACTATCGTAGAGTTTACTCACAGTTAGAAATTAAGACAACTGTTTCAAATTATCTGGCACTCAAAAATAATGTGAGCATGTCTTTGAATGCTGTCATGCCAATTATTAGAACTATGTGTTCATGCCCACTTATTCAAAGTTAACTTTTGTTTATGGTCTTGTGAGTATGAAAGATGGTGACTTAAAATATTGAGATATTGTTTAACAGGTGAAACAGGTATCAGAATTTGTGATCATGAAAATGGTTACTTTGCAGTATTGTCAGGTATACTATGATCACATTTCACTTACCTTATATGTGCTCTGTTATTCCCCAGGCTTCCTTTGGGAGTTCAAGTCCAGGTAATGAAATAATAATCATTGAAAGAATATTTCAGATAAAAATGTATGTAATTCAAACACACAATTGTTTGTTATTGAAATAATTCTAATTGAGGAAATGATCAATTAAGCAATTTGATGGGGAAAAGGGTTTTTGAAATTGAAAAAATACAAATGCTGTTTAACATAATATATCTTGAAGAAGAAATGTTCATATTCCAGTGAAAACATGTCATACCCCTGACGTATATCTTTCTTTTTCTTTCATTCAGTTGGCTCTTTATCATCAGAGGACCATGACTTTGACCCAACTGCAGAAATGTTAGTTCATGAGTATGATGATGAGAGGACCCTAGAGGAGGAGGAGTCTCTGGAAGGTGGGAGGAATTTCAGCTCTGAACTTGCAGATCTCGAAAAGGTAAGAAAAATAAAAAAAACTATGGATTTTGAACCATAGTGTGTTGGTGGTTAATTTTATTTTGAGCTCTTGTCCCATGCACAAATAACAATAATTAAATTATGTAAATAATTATACCAAAGTTCTGTGTAACGTTTAATGGGACCTCAGTGAGTGTTATTTTCTGGTGAAGTACAATTTGTCTAAAATGTTATGTGTGCTATTATAAATGTCACCACAGTTTATAAATGTTTTTCTAATTGAAGAGGATTCTTACTTTTTTAAATATGCTGTCATCTCTCTGTTATCAGGAAGGAAACATGCCTTTGGAGGAACTTTTGGCTATTTATCGCTACGAGGCCTCAGCAGGCTCCAGTATAGACAGTTCCTCAGGAGACCTCACTGATGAGCTGCCTGACATGACTTTGGACAAGGCAAGTACCTGTTGACATTTAATCAAAGATTTCAGAAATTTTAGAAAATTATAGGAAAGATAAAGGGATGATCCTTGATTGATCACATTATTAAACGGCAGTTATTTCTTCCTCTTCAGGAAGAAATTGCTAAAGACCTATTGTCTGGTGATTACGAGGAGGAGACGCAGTCCTCTGCTGATGATCTGACCCCCTCTGTTACCTCACATGAGGCCACTGATTTCTTCCCAAGAACACTAAGATGTAAGTGAGACATTTCAATTTCTAAAGTTTATATTCTAAAGTAAAGTCCAGTGTGTGATTAAGGAAAATGGACTTCCAGACACGAAAATCAAAGTAGTACTTTGTATTTTCATAGTTTTTTTTCATAATTTGCACACGAAAAAGAATAACCTCATCCTAGCAAGTTATTCAGCAAATTAAGACTAGCTTTCAGTAGACTACTCTCGTGAAAGCATGCTTTTGCAGCATATTCCAAAACGGGAAGAAAGCTTTATTTGTTGTAATGCATGAACATAAAGTATTATATTGGAATGAATGTGTAGTTGAATTCAGTATATATCAAAATATTTAAGACATATTCATTTTCTTTTCTTTTCAGCCAATGCTATTTCCGATGGAGATAAAGAATCAGAATGTGAAGAGGATGGCTCAAGTCCAGATGACTCCAGAAAAGTAAACAATTCATATAACATTCTGTCAATAAGGATAAATGAAGTCTTTTTCATGACTTATACTTAATAATTCCTTTTTGGCTTTTTGTTTCTTTAACATTTTTGCAATAGGAAATCATGGTGGGCACAGAGTACCAAGCAGATGTTCCATCTTGCCTTTGTCACTACAAAGAAGGAGAGAAAGGTGACTCCTGCTTTTTGTCTTCAAAATCTTTTGCATTCTTCAACATGGCTGTCATATGCTTAAATCTATTAAGTAAAAATAAGATAACAGAGTATATTGTGTGCTTTTCTGTGCAGTGTATGAAGACGAAGATGAGCTACTATGGAGCCCAGGTGTTTTGTCAGAAAACAAAGTGAGGACTTTCCTGTCTGATGTATTGTTGCGGACAACGTTTGAAAAGGGAGGATATGATAAATTAGGGATGCATGTTCGAGACAACGAGCAGGTATGGGCACTCTTTTTAAGTACAGTTAAAAATTATTTGGAACAACTTTAACCTTCAGCATCTTATAACACATTATGTAGCCAAGGTTTTATTCTATTCCTTTTAGCTCATGCTGATCCCTTGTTCATTCCACAATTTTTATTTAATATAGGCTTTGCATGAGCTTTTCAAATGCAACTACAACACCCGTGAAGCACTAGAGAGATACTGCAGCCAAGTAAAGTCCTCAAAAGGTAAGCAAACATATTCCATTTCAAACTATTGTTTTACTTTTCAAAAGCTGGCATATACCTTGTTATGAAAAGTACTGGTGAAATACTGCTGCTCATGTAAAGCAATTTGAAGTGTCTTGTACACAGAATGGGCTATACAAATAAATGTGCCTATGCTGTGGCAAACTTTGAATCCAGATGACTTATTCTGTCACTATTTCAGGAAAATTACCTCCATGGTCAGAAGAGGAGTGCAAGAACTTTGAGCATGCTCTGCAGATGTATGACAAGAATTTTCACCTCATTCAGAAACACAAAGTAAGTCTTCTTTTTGTTTTTTTTTCTGTTTCTTACAGAGGAATGCAACCATTTTAGATCTGTAGATGTCCAACAGCTTTTCATATTTTTTTCACCCCGCCCCTTCTTTTTTCCTTCCAGGTAACGTCACGAACGGTAGCAGAATGTGTGGCGTTTTATTACATGTGGAAGAAGTCGGAGCGCTTTGACTATTTTGTTCAGCAGAATCGGTTTGGGAAGAAAAAGTATAGCAGCTATCCTGGTGTAACGTAAGTGCTAGGAGAAAACATTCCTTTGCATAGTATTTAATCCATGCTGACGTTTTCGTACAAAACAACCAAAGGAAGTGGAAAGAGACATGATATGGAAGAACACACCCTTTGTTTCTTTACATGCAGTGACCTGATGGACAGGCTGGTGGATGAAGCAGAGGGGCTAGCAGTGGACAGCTCCTCCTCCGTTTGTTCAGGAGCAGGTGGAGGAGGAAGGATGGAGAGCACAGAACAGCAGCTTAGCCTCCTCAACTCCATCACTGCCAGCGACCTCACAGGTGAGTGATGGCGTCTAAGTTCTCAGTAATCCAGGAATGTTGAGAGTTCCCAAAATAGCAGCATAATTCGTGTATTCAGGACATCCCTCACTTGTTAATGAAGAAAACTGGGCAGTTAGTTGATGCTGACAGTACTGTGTCTTTTCAGCTTTGAGCAACACTGTAGCCACAGTATGCACCCCCGCTGAGGTCAGTTGCCTGGACTCCTACAGCTTCCCTCCACTGGACAGTCTCCACCGTGGATCCCTGAACCACGACGAATCGCTCGGCTTCCCCTCAAACGGTGCCGACCCCGATTGCCTCAACATGCTGGACGCCGGCTTCTACCACTCAGACCTCGGTCAGCTTGGAGGAGTGTGTGTCAGTAAGGACTGCGAGCGACCTTCCAAGAGACTCAAGATGGCTCTGCCCGACTCCTTTATCAGTGACGTGTCCGTGGGTAACCTTGGTGTGGACTTTGAAGCACGACGGACAACGACGCATCACCACCGAATTACCGGCGCCAAAATGGCCGTGTCTGTCACAGACTTTGGGAGCCTAGCAGGCAGTGGCGAGCCCAACGGCTTTCTGGGAGCACACGCACGGCACCACACACAGCACACTGCAGCACTTCAGTCCGAGTGATCTTCCTTACTCGCCCTCGTTCTTCCCTTTTGAAGCCCTTTTTCCTGCTTGTACATAAGACTGACCTCACTGGAAAATCTTATTTGTTTAAATTCTATTATATATATATATAAATATATATATACATATCTATATATATGTATATAAATCTACTTTTTGTTTCCATTTTTTGTGTAATATGACATCAGTGATGTCTATCATATAGAACTAAAATCTTGATTTCTCTCAAGAGTTTTTATAGCCATTTATTTTTCGTTTGAGTTGTTGATATGTGTAACGTCCATGTACAGTGGGGCCCAGAAGCTGCAGAATCTTCTTCCCTCACACTTGCATACAGCATCCTCTGAGCTACAGTCCATTATCCTGCCATTTGTTTCAGCTGCCAAACTGGTTTAGTTTTCTGCCTTTAGTGTTAGCATTTAGCTGCTGCTTTTTTGTTGTTTTGAAGTGGTACTTCTATTTATTATTTCCCTTTTTTTTTTATGGTGTTGGGTTTACAGGTACTTTTATAGTAACCAGATTAGTGCAGAGGTTTTTTTTATTTTCATCCCTGAAACACTTGTGTACATGTATGAGCACTAGCACAGAGATTAGCCTGTAGTCTGGTAAGCGTCTGCTTGCTTTTGTTGCATAGGCCTTCTTATTAGTTTCTCTTTTTTTTTTTTTCTTCCTATTTGAGTGCTTGTCCAAATTATCAGTTTGTTTGCAATCTTACTTCACTTAAAATTGGCCCAAAAACTGGAACATGTCTATATTTGCGGAGGTTAATTCTTTGTCAAATTCCACACATAATTGTTTCACTGTTCTAGTTCAAAACAGCTGTTGAAATACACATTTAGAACTCTTTCCAGGATATTGGCAAACTGTAAGAGCAATTTAGCAATGCAAAGGTTTTGGTTGGGTTAATAGCCATCTATACACTTGCACAGTGAAATTTGTATTTATTGAATAATCTTCTACCTTAATGAGATTTTCATTTATTCTTTTTGAGTTTGTGCTTGCGGTCATGCTGCTCTTAGGCGGGTTTTGCTGTATATGTCCTAGCTGTTGTAAAAATGGTAGAATATGTCCTTAAATCAAGTAGCGCCATTACCCGGCTTCTAGTAAGCTTTTGTACTCTCAGTATTATGTTTATTTAAAGCCTCTCTGATTTTTGTATTGAACCTCTGCCTAGCCTGTACTGACTAGAGATGCCTTTTGAAATCTGGTCGGCAATTTCTCGGAGCCTGGTAGCAGAAAAGGATGTTTTGGCTTGACTGAAGTCCATCATTGTGAAATGTAAACTGTTAGCGAGTCAGCGTCGGTTAATTGGATGCAGTAGTAGTGTTTACTTAATTTATCTATGCATTGTGCTATGAATATTTAGTTTGTTTCAGGGGGACATTTTTTTTCTTAAATCATGTCCATAGATTTAGTATTTCACCATAATGTGTGTACAGATAGACTTTATGCCTGATAACCACCATTAAGTTTAAGTAATTCAGTTCCCAAACCCAGCATCAGAGAGGACATTCACATCTACATTTCATGTAAATATTTAGCAAATAGCCTTTAAAAGTCTATTACTGACCTCTTACACTTGTGAATCTGTATTGATACAAAGGTTTTAATTTGAATCCTTGTCAGAAAGGCAATAATATGTAGATATGTACAGACATTTGGGGTTTTGCATTTTACTGTTTTGACTTGGTGTTTAAACTTAATTTTTCTCTTTGGAAAGTCATGCTACCCAAACACCAGGACCCAGCTGAAACCACGCATGCCAGCTGTGGCCATCTCTAAAGTGTACCACTGAAAACGGCTTTACCTGAAGACGTATTGATATTCCTCAATGTTGCAGCCTTTGCATTTGAGAGATTCAGCTATGTGTAAATGACACTCATCTTTCTTTCCTCGGGAAAAAAAAATCTTTTTACATGTCTATATTTGTCTCTATGGTAAAGGGATGGCTGCTGCTCTAATTGGAGAGCTAGTTTCTCTTTCAAAGCAATGTGCATAATGCAGTAGGTCCTCTGAGCTCTTCTAGCTTTAGCAGTGCAGTGATATTTATTTCACCTGTGGTTTGTACAAAGACTAAAAACTGTCAGAATGTAAAGGCCATTGAGTAGTGTAAGTAGGTTTTCACCACCCTGTGAACTCAAATGTGATATTTTATTGATATCTCTGTTATGAGACTTGTGTGTGCAAGAAAGCACTAAAATTTATTTTATATTTTGTATTGTTTTGAAGTTTTAAAAAGGAAAAAAAAAAAATCTAGCAGTTGTGGTTTTGGAAAAAGAAAACTCGAGTCCTTTGAAAACAAACACCTTTGTGGATAAAAACCTACAAAACTTAAAAATGTATATCCAGAAATATAGACAATCAAAACTTCATTATGAATTGTTCAAGAAGCTATCTTTATTGTTTATAAGAATTGTACATAAACATTGCTGTTTTTTTTTTCTTTTGTTAAACATTATTTTGTATTTTCTGTTGTACTTTAATACCTTGTGTACAGATCCAGAAATAAAGCTCTGGAAAAAGTTTGGAGGGCATCACATGGTCTTCCTTTCAGGGCAGACGGAAAAGCTTTTGGTGACACAGTTACTATGTGAACACGTACACAATTTTACAGGCAAATAAGTTAAACAACGGCTTTTTTCAGCAGCGGCTTCATAAAATGTAAATATCAGCGTTGACTCTGACAACAGCAAACTGGTGGTAGTTCACTGTTTGTTAGCTCATCTAAATGAGTTTTAACGGATGTGCTCAAACATTTAAAGGATTTTTCATTTCCTTGTGAGCCATCTGCCAAATGTATAAATGTAAACGTAAGTTTTTTTTAACATCAGGGAAACGATTCTAAAACTGCTGACTGGTCGAGATAAGTGAAACTGTCAAGTGGAGTTTCCCTTCATTCTTAAAATGACTGACCTCGAAAAAATAACTGTGATATCCATAACAAATAATGAATAAAATAGCATTCAAACTTGCAAATAGACAAGATGTAGAGAGCAAAGATGCGAGTGAATCTAAATGAGTTTACCTGGGATTACTGAGCTGGTTAGCTTGGTCGTTTCAGAGGGATGGACAGGGTCATCAGGTCCTCGGCCAGAGTGACCTCTGCTCCGGTGTTCTGCAGGGCGCGCTCGGCCTGCCTCCTGAGCTCGTCCACGCCGTCCCCGTCCCCGTCCGTCTGCGGGGGGCGGGGCTTGTAGCGCTGGCTGAAGTGGTGCAGGACCAGCCTGTGCGCCCGGCAGGCCCGCGCCACCGCCGCCGCCATGCCCGGCGTGCTGTGCCCGTGCTCCAGCGCCTTCTCCCGGTGCTCGTCCCCCAGCGTGGCCTCGTGCACCAGCACGTCGGCGCCGCGGCACAGCCTCAGCGCCCCCTCCCCGAGCGCCGCGCTGCAGTCCCCGAAGACGCAGACCTTCCTCCCCGGAACAGCCTCTTCCAGCACCTCCCCGGGCCGGACCACGCGCCCGCTCTCCAGAGTGACCGGCTCCCCGGCCTTAAGCCGCCCATAGAGGGGTCCTGGTTTCAGACCTGATGGACCAAAAAGGAAAAAAAAAAAAAAGACCAGTTACTGCTATCTGCATGAAATGTCTCCATGATTCTTTTCCTGAAATAGTGAGAATCCATTTCAGATAAATCTATAATTGTGGATATCTGTATAGACAAATTAACCCCAGTCCATAGGGTTCAATATGGCGTATATATCTGTATCACTCTTATAATTCTATACTATACTAGACTTGTTTAAGTCACAACTGCTGAACTGTGTTGTTATAACTTCATAAATGATTTCCTCCGATCGGTAGAACAAACTTTCTTTGTTCTATGCCGTTCTTTGAATCGTTAACATGAAATCCATTCAGCCTCTGCCTGTAAAGCAAATGATCTACAAAAGGACAAAACTATTTTTACCTAGTTCCTTAAGTAGTTCTGTTTTCAGTCTCCCGGGCCGTTCGTGCTCCTGAACGCAAAAACCAAAGGAAGGGATGCGATGGAAGAGCCTGAAGGCCTTCACGGCAAACTTCTTGTCCTCAAAGAGGTGATAACAGTCAGTGGACGCGTCCAGAGAGATGGTCCTGCCCGGCTGCTCCTGCTGGTGCAGAGGACCACTCTCTGCTGTCATCTAACGGGAGACACATGTTCAATAGACCTGTTATAAGAACCAAAACATACGAGTAAAATGACTTCCATAGGGGAGCCACTGGGGAAAAATGTCCTTTTTCAACTGGTACAAAAAGATATATTTGCTGATTTTTTTTATATTGTACATAAGCCTTATTCACACAACTTAAGGATATCTTACAGCAGACAATATCTATGATCCCCTTAGTAAGTGTGCAAGGGTAAAGATTTGGTCCTCTGTTCCACAGAAACCCCACTGCTCATCCTGAATCCGAGTTTGGACACTCAGACAGGAATGAACTTTCCAGGGGGGGGCTGAGAAGTGAGACGAAACTAGTCTAAAAGTAATATGTCTTTCCTTCCAAATCCAATTTGAATAATTTCTTTTTTTTTGTAGCTCCAGTTCAAGAAACTACAAGTTTATGTCCCAAACCAGTTTCATACAATTAATAAAATGGTGCATTTTGGGGGGAATTAGATCTTTCTTGGCAAGCTACCATGTTGATCTTTATGCCATTCTGTGGGAGTCCAAGGAAAGTCCAGAAGTCCAAGGAATACATTGAGTACATTGATGGGGAAGAAAAAAAATCCAGATTTTCCAAAATTAAATCTTTATAAGGGGCAAATTTGAATTAATCGATACAATATGTTTATCACTCATCCCTAGTTGGAACACAGTCTTGACTACCTCTTCTTAAAGATGGGGACCCCCATCCCAGTCTGCACCTCTGCAGGCATTGAACACAGAGGTGATCGGGGGGGGGGCAAACGTGGTGTCCAGAGGCACATCTAAATAAACACCAACCTCCAAACTGAGCCGTCCCTCTTCTGGACACTGGTCAGGAGTGGGCTCCAGCTCATGAACTAAAGTGATATAAATGAGAGAGAAATTGAAAAAGTAAATAGTTAACTGTGTGTGGAAAAAATATAGTGAGTAAAGCTACCATGCCCTCAGGTACACAGGCTGTTGGGACCTGCCTGCGTATGGGAAAAGCAGCTGAGATCCTGTAAGGCCGAGAGTCACCCTGAGAAAGTGTCGAAGGCCCCGGGGCCCGTAGATGTCCACGCAGTTCAGATTCTGCTGGGGGTCTGCGTTGGTGTTGAGACTCACAGTGCAGAGGAGACCGGGCAAACCAAACAGGTGATCTCCATGTAAGTGGGAAATGAAGACCTTAGTGATTCGACCTGTGTGGAGAAAATAGAGTTTTTGTACAGAGTGAACACAACAAAAATGTCTGAATCAATTATGTGATTGTTATGCGATGAAGAGCCACAGTAGAAACAAATGGTTTAAATGCATCTTCTGTTCAGAAGTTTGAAACATGGTATGCAGTTTGTAATCTGACTTTACATCTACTCAAATAAAGCCCATGATGCCTTAAAGTAGTATGTTTTATACTTTTTTAAGATAGCAAAATATGTGTCATTCTAGAAATATCTAAAAAGATCTAGTGATTTTTTTTTAATACTAGGTCAGAAATACACCGATTATCAAAAATTTAAGGGAAGGACTTGGAGAGCCAGCTCAGAAGGACCTGAAGGGACTCACCGGCTCTGAGCTGGCTCCTCATTAGCTGGGTCTGGGTTCCCTCTCCGCAGTCGAACAGCCAACATTCTCCGTCCGTCCGCAGCACCAGAGCCGACGCGCCGCGGTGAGGAGACGGGTACGCAGACCCGGTCCCCAGGAAAGTTATGTCCATAGTCATCCTGTTTGAGTATCAGGGAAACTGCCTAAAAGTAACTTTCACAATGAAGAAAACGTGACATCCTTCTGTAAACATGTCTCACTCTGATGACGTAAGAGAAGCGACAGGGTAGAGGCTGATCTACCAGAGGGTTAAAAAAAGTGCGAAACCTGTTTTTATTTTTATCTTCAAACAATGTCCCCCTGATTATAATAGTTAGTTGTGAAATGGCCCCCCTTTCGGATACATACTAAACAAAAATTATGTAAAACAGGAATTTTACATCCAACTCTAGTCAAACAGTGAAACTTGCATTTTGAAATATACACATTAAACGCACATCTTAGTGACATAAAAATAGACCATTCTCCACAATCTTTTCTTATTTTCAATAACTATGATAACTTCAAGAAATGTCCCATTCAACACTGGTTAAGTTTCATTCATAGTATCCAGAAAAATTACAGTTTGTTTTCAATTACCAGGGCTAGTTAATGAAACTACAAGAGAAGAAACAAGCAGGCAAGTAAGCCAATGTAAAATAGTTTTTATTCGGCAGCACATATATTAAAGCACCACAAATATACTGTTCTCTGGATACAAATGTGTACCAAAAATAAAAGTTCTGGGCTACACTGGAAGGGCACAGCATTATATGACCAACTAATGTACAATTCATTCGAAAGAAAAAAAAAACAACAATTACCGGACCTACACATAACAGAGACTGGGACAATTACTGTCAACGCACTGTGGAGAACCAAGTACATGTTTTAATGGCATTTACCGAGCAATATTTCCTTTTAACCTTTTAAAAAAAAACATTTTAAGGGGAAACTTTGCCCTCAACAACACATCAAATGGTATAACATGTAAGTACATAGAAGCTGCATAGTGAAGACAACACATAGACTTCTGGACAAAAGAAAAAAACAAAGATCACACAGCTTTTGAGGTGTATCTCAGCTCTTTATGTTGTGAGGTGTTCACAGAGGAGCATGAGTGATAATAAACGCTGAACTTTTTTTCAGGCACTTCAACAAGAGGGTTCAGAGAGTCCTGATTCAGTGTTTTAAGATTACTCCTTACACTGTGGTCATGTTTATGTTCAATTTTCAAAGACTAATGCACAATGCAGCCAGTGAACTTAACGTGAGATTAAAAAAATATATAATGGATAAATAAGCCATCAGTTGTTCCTTCCTTAGGAGTGTGAGTTTGTTTATACATAAAATTGGACAATTTCAGTTCTTGCATGGAAATGCAAAAAGCTGAGCAGAAAACCTTTTGTCCTCTGTTGATGACGAGGATGAAAACAGTCAAAAGGTCCAATTTTTAATCTCAAGATGTTTCTGAACTTTTCTAACTGTGCTAAACGCAGCTTCAATTTCTATAAATCTCTTTGCTTGACTTAATTATTATTTAGTGTGCCAAAAAGTTTAGTTTAGCTTAGTTTATCATTTTGTTCTGAAACCAAATCACAACCAAGACAACATCCAGATGTGTTCAACAAAAAATAAATAATTTTCAGGGGAGTGTCTGTTACCAAAAGTGCTTGAACAGTTTGGAAAATCACATTTATCCAATACGGCACAATTTCCATAAATATCCAAATCAAAGTCCTATTTTTGTTTCTCATAATGAGACATTTAAATAAAAGGATTCATAATTCAAGACACATTCACAATGAATGAAGAAGTGCTGTTCCAAACTGGCAGTTAAATTACAATAAAGAAATACAAGGTGACATGAGCAAGACACAAAACACTGGAGTGCACATTCAAGTGTTATCTGACTGTAGATTACACTGAATATTTTGAAGAATACATTTAAAATAAATTTCCCTTCATCAAATCTCACCAAATTCAGCTTGGAGGTCCGTGTTTAGATTTTAATTGAATCCGTCCTTGAAGTTAAATTGTTCTCTCCCTCTCCCTCTTCTAGTTTGCTTTTGGTTTCTGCGTAGCTAGAAGTCCTACACTAGTCAGAACTGTGAAGGCACCAGAGGACAACCTCGATGTGAATAAAGGCAGTGGAACATGTCCATATACCGCATGAAAAGACGAGCATGAGCATCAGTTAGACAGCTTTGAATGAGATGAATGTTAAATTGGGCCGAACTAAAGGCAGTTGTGTATCAGGAGTATACACAACAGTGACATCATGTTGTTATCCTGTCAGTAAGATCTGGTGAAGATATGAAAAACAGAGGACTTGCTATTGAAAATGTAAAAAGATAACAATGAGAACCTTTAACAAGCCTGTCTTCAAACCTGAAGTGGTGGGACTGTTGTTTGTATTTGTGCTGAAATCTGTTGCAAAAAACTCAACTATGAGGCCTTTTTCTTGCTGTATATCACATTATTTTGAAAGCATAAAGGTAGCTGTACTACTGAAGCCAGACTTTCACACTGCCTTTGCCCTCACTAGGTGGCCCTCCACCTCCATCCAGGTTTACATCGATAATATAGGTCAAAGAAACTATAAGTAGGGGATAGACATGACAGATGAGGGCATCCTCACACAAATGGTTCCCGCGCTTCCCACCGTAATTTTCACATATCTAAATTGGAGTGCTTTAGTGCAAATGCAGTGTCACCGAATTCTAAATGTGGCGCTGCTGACCTGATTTCTAGGCCAATTTGCACTAAGGTAACACATATGTTAAATTAAGGTGGAAATAACTAAGAGAACCATTTTAAGACTGGGCACAGCTGGGGTCTGCTCCATTTCTACTTATTCTTGGGACTGAAGCTGACACCGGGCCAGTCGTAGGTGTCTGGCAGGAAGGAGTCGTAGCTGGTGTTCCACACAGTAGCACGGACAAAGCCATTCTTGTCCATGGGCTCAGGGTAGCGGAATGCCATGCCTTTAGCATAGACATACTCCATCACCTGTGATAAAGAGGGTTTATGACCAAAGGGACCGGCAAACAGACCAACTCATCTTCATCTGTGTTCAGTTTGTTTACTCAGTTTACAGACAGTCACACTATATGGGACAAAAACTTATCTCTGAGGTGTTTTAAATTTTTTCTAAATTTAGCAATCGGCACATTTGATAGGATATTGGCATTTGTGCTCTGTTGCATCTTGTTTCTACTCATGGATCAAGACGGGCAATAAAATGAATGGAACCACATATAGATGAGCCTAAAAAACAAGTAAATGTGGAACCCTTTAAAGGCACACACTGAGAACTTGTTAAAAAGGTTGTTAATGGTTGTGCGTCAAACTATGAGACTGGAAAGATAAGAGGAAAATAAACTAAATTTAAACTAAATTTAGGCAAGACTTACCTTGATAGCCATCTGGACAGAGACCTCTCTGATGTTGGAGAGAGGGGGGTAGAGTCTGCCCTCCTCAAGCTCTTTATCCGTCAGCTGCTCAGCAAGTGTCTGGAAAAAGTATAAGAACACTTTTAGACTAAAGATTTATTTATGCACTCCTGCCAAATAACACTTTGGTTTGCCATCTTTCCTCGTGTGCCGTCATAAATTTTCAGCGATTTTAAATGAGAAAAAAAAACATACAATAACATAAAAAATGAAAATATTTACAAAGGTGCTAAAGAGAAAAAACTGATCGAACCACTGCGACCAACTCTAAAGAAGCAACACGCACATAAGCGTTCAGTAACGAACATGAAAGCACTGTCTGATCATTAATTACTGGTATTAGTTTTAAGAAGCCAAATGCAGCCCAGCAAAAGACGGAAGAGCACAGATGGAGCGGCATTTTAAAAGATCTTCATCTGTTAGCTGTTATGGCAGAGTCTAGAAAGAGAGGGGAGAGGAGACATCACAGAGTTTAGGTGAGCATATGCATACAAGACAGAGGAAGCAAGAAGAGGATGAACAGATTGAGGTTCAGGAGGAATTTGGCAAGTTAAAAAGAGAAAAAATAATGTGACTTTCAGACCTTGGCAGCCTCTAAGAAAACAGTGTCACTGATGTGTCTCACTCCACTCAGAACCACAGCCAGGGCCACTCCTAGAACACAGAAAACCACTCGTTTTATTCCGTTACTACATGTCAGTCATTATTCATAGATTTATTTTTACAGAGCAAACACAGCAGAAACTAAGACTGTTATTATCCGACAGTGTTGAAAAGGTGTACTTAATTCATACAATTTTGCTCATCAATGTGAATTATAACCATCGATTTTCTGTTTTCTTGTCACCTGGAAAGATGTAAGCGTTGTTGCCTTGTCCCGGTGTAAAGACCCGCCCATCGCTCAGAGTAACTGGACCAAATGGACTGCCACTGGCAAAGAGGCATCTACCCTGTGAGACACAGAAAAAGTCGATTTAATCTCCAGCCAGTCCTGCTTTAAAAGTTAGCAAACAAACACGAGGAAATGGAAGTGACAAAAGTACGTCAGTTAGTGTGTACGCGTCCTCGGCAGTGCATTCTGCTTTGTTGGTTGGGTTACTCAGAGCAAAGATGATTGGTCGTTCATTTAGGGCTCCCATGGCCTTAATGACATCATGGGTAAACAGACGTCCAGCTCCCGCCACGCCTGGAAGAAGGAGGAAAAGGTGTATCGTTAAGGCTTAGTCAGAGTCTAAAATTCAACAACTGTGAGCTTTGGTGGGAAAATCAGATAATCTGATTTATTGCAGGTAGAGTTACAAAATAGAAACAGTATTACAAATTATGAAATACTTGAAAAAGTTTGAGCCCTCTCTCTGAGGGCTGTACAGTAAAACCTGAAACATAAAAACATAGAAGAAATCCTCCCCACCAATGATAGCTGTGGGTTGGATGGTGTTGACAGCATCTAGGAAGCTCTGTACATCCCCTGGACTGTCATGAACAAATGCCTCCTGATTGCTGTCCGTCTTCTGAGGTCTACCCTGAAGTTAACACATAATACATGCAATTACAACTCGTTTACAGGTTAGGCTGTGTGCACACTGTAATCCTGCGTCACATGTACTAACCTTAACAAGTAAACCATGGGCATCATACATCCAGATTTTTTCTGTGGCCTCAGTTTGGCTCAAGCCCGTCTCCATCATGGCCATTACAATTAGATTTGCAATGCCAAGAGCAGCCTTTGAATAAAGTATTGAGAAGAAAATAAATATTTATATCCACTATTTTTTAATATGGCAAATCCCTTTATATCAAACAAGCTTTTATCTTACTGGTTTTTACATTTTCTGTTCTAATAGACTAAAGAGATAAAAGAGCAAATAGAAAAGCTTTTCAATAAATGCATGTGCAGACCTCTCCAGCTCCCAGGAAAAGCACACGGTGTTCAGTGATGGGTTTGCCAATGGCTCTCTGAGCTGCTAACAGACCAGCAAGGGCTACAGAAGCAGTGCCTGAAACATGCGAGGAACAAAACAGTGAAAGCCAGATTAAAAAACACAGTGTTCCTGACCATTTTGCTCTTTTCTTTTCAAGCAAAGAAAAAAATACCTTGGATGTCATCGTTGAAGGTGCAGTATTTCTCCCTGTACTTTCTGATCAAACGGAATGCATTGTGGTTCCCAAAGTCCTCAAACTGGATCAGGGTGTCCTGCCCATATTTATCCACCACAGCTTCCATGAACTCATCAATAAGATCGTCATAGGCTTGGGAGCGGTCCCTCTTTTGATACAGGCCCATGTAGAGCGGATCCTTAAGGAGAGTCTTACAGAAAGAGGACACATATAAAGAAATATATGCACAAACATAAATCTGAATGGGTTTAATATGTCTTCGGCCTGCTCACCTCATTGTCTGTACCGACGTCGATCACCACAGGAAGACACTTCTCAGGTCTGATGCCAGCACAGGCTGTGTACAGGCAAAGTTTTCCCACAGGTATGCCCATTCCATACACCCCCAGGTCTCCTAAGCCTAGAATACGCTCTCCATCAGTGACTACAACTGCCTACAAAAACATAGAAGAAGTGATAAAGAAGAGCATGAGTTCATTCAGATTTAATGAGTATGCATCTGTGAGAAACACAAATCCCACAGTGTCAGTCACTGTCAGGAACTCACTGCAACGTTAGTCTCGGGCCAGTTGTCCAGGATGGAACGGACATGTCCTCTGTCCCGAATGGAGATGAACAGGCCTCTAGTGAGGGAAAGCAAGACCAAAATTTTGACATTTTACCCATGATTCATAGTGTAAGCAGCAGGACAGAAAAAACTGTTCAAAATTATACTATCTTTGAAATGCATGAACTATGTTAATGCACAGCATAAAGTTTTTTTTATTTTGTCTTGAAAATTAACTCCTCAGTGATATGCCCGCAGCCAAAACGGAATGCTTACTTTGGTCTTCTAAATATATGTCCATACTGTGTGCAAGCCAGGCCAACAGTGGGGGTATACACAATAGGCATCAGCTCCTCTATATCTTCCATCAACACTCGATAAAAAAGCCTTTCATTCCTCTCCTGGATGCCCATCAGGTAAATGTATCTATTTAGAAAAGGAGGGGAAAAAATTATGGAGGAAAGAAGAAAAATACAGAGACGAATTGCTTATGGAGCTATATTCTTACTTCTCCAGGGGATCAGTCATCTTCTTGAGATTTTTCTGAAAGCGCATTGCCTGAATATCCTGAGTCTCCACTTTGGGAGGCAAGAGACCATGTATCCCCAAAATCTGCCTCTCCTGCAGGGTAAATGCCATGCCCTGTGAAGAAACAAACACATTTAAAAGATAGAACTGAACAGCACACCTATAAAAATATTGACAACTCTATGGAAAGAAGCTATCAATACTGAGAAACAAGTGGAAGTATTGCAGCTGAGGAAACACAGATCTAAATCTCTGTTTTACAATCAAAACAGGGCCACCCAGCGTCTCAAATGTTTATGCATCATATTGCTGGACTGGATTGTAAAAATAAATACCAGAAAACCTTAGAAAAAAACTGAATCTGCCAGATGTATGTGCAGTGATGTGGATTTGCCACTAGGGGGCACACTATTCCACTTGTATCACCCATAAAGCTGACCTGTTGACTCCTTACAGCAGAAACAGACTGCTGTGTGACAGGATGGAAACCAGATGAAAGCAATTTGGTCGCAGAATGTATGTGCGTGAGAAACAGGGTGTATGCCTAAAGGAGCCAATGAGAATCACTCTGATAGGAACACCCCCATAAAACAGAGTTCCCTGTCTTTAATGGGGGAGGTGAGAGGGGTTTGCATGTTCCTGCTGGGCATCAGAGCACGTGTGCACGTGTTTAGTTATTGGCCATTTCTGAATGAAATATGGGTGCCAACATGTGAAATGCCTCCTGGGCTGGGGAATGAGGCTGATTATTTTTGTGAGCGTGATGAATGCCGGGGGCACCTCTGAGAAAAATGCTGAGTCATGCTGATAGAGCGTTTCACTTCTTCACAGCATTCCCGCTCGGTTCCTCTCACCAGAATGTAAAAGCACATTTTGGTTTCCTTTTTTTCTTTCCCTCTCAAACAAACTGAAGGGATGCTTTTTGCATATTTTATATAGGGTTTCAAAACTAGAACGTAAAAAGCTCAGTTTTACTTAGTTTTAGTCAACACTCAATGCCCCATATTCTGGCAAACTTTGGGAGGTCCTTTAACATAGACTCTTCTGCTCCATCACTTTAAAGTTGGCTTTCGCTTACTCGTTCTCTATGCCAATTTAACTGAACCCTAAATAAAACCACTGAAAAAATCTGAAAAAATAGAAAGAAAGAGGGGAAAAGTTTTGGCTTATAAAGACCCAGTGTGGTTGCTGGTATTGTGACTGTTTATTATTGGAGGCGCAAAGCATTAGAAGAATGGCAAACATCTCTACGGTTCCAAAGTGTTTAGATGGATTTGGTTACAGATCCGATTTTAAAACCCCATTGAGATTCTTTTTTTGGTTTGCAGTGAAACTATCTTGGTAACTGGTTTGAATACGTGGAGCACATTTGCATGGCAGAATGCACGACTTCTGCGCCTCTGAGACCAGTTGGCAGATGCCCCGCAACCAGTTTGCATGTTTTGTTAGTAAGCCTAAATATATACAACGCAACACGTTCAGGACCTGCGCACGGTGAGATCATGTCACATAAAGCAGCTAGCTTCACATTACAAATGTCAGCCTACTTAAAGTTGGGGGAGGTCCTCAAGGTACACCCCACATCAGACAATGTGATACTTGGGAATTACACAGCATGCATCAAAATCAGCAAATAGTTCTTATGTGTAAAGTTCCATGTAGACGGAAACCCATGGAAAACAAAAACCATAGCTCAACATTCCCATTTTTTAACATAATTCAATGATACAGTCAGCAGGAATGTAGGCTGAAATATTTCAGGACGCTCACAGGGCTGTTATCTTGCCAGTTGTTTTTTTAATCCCAATACATTTAAAGATAGAGTCAGAGGCCTTCTCACCTTGTTGGTGCGGGGGTTGAGCATGAGGGGCTTGCCCTTTTCTTTGGTGTGCGCCCATCTGCAAACAGAGACACAGGGTCTCAGGGACCACGTTGTTTTCAGCCTGGACAACATGGTAGACTGTCACCTGTCTGAAGGGCTGGTGGATGGTAAAAGAGAAGATGAGTTAACAAAATAATCAACTGCATTACAGACTTGATTTTATTTGGGCTTCAGTTAAAAAAGTAAAACTAGTTTTGCTTCCGATAGTGCTTCTGACCCTACTAAGACAAGAGAATATATGACAACATCATTCTAGTGACACGAACAGGGACAAGTGTCTGCCATGTGCATTGACAGTTTTTCTCTGGAGGATTACAAATGCTGACAGCAGTGTTGTTAATCTGCGTCTGCTCAAAAGCAATTTAGTGGGAGATCTGAGAGTAAAAGCTTTGAAAGATTTTCAAAATCCTTAATTCACTGAGCCAGACAGTAGAAAAGATAATCACAGCCCTGGCCATCGCAGAATTGATGTGGAACATAATAGGGCACATGCTGGACACAAGTATTCACCTAATAACAAAAAGAGACCTCCTGCGGCACCTCAAAAACCAATATTAGAAAGCAATTGATTTCGAGAGTAAACAAAAAACAAAAATTAAATACAGCAAAATGAACAGGGCCTGATGCTAGTGTTTCCTAATATAATACGATAAGCTAGTATTAATGCATGTCATATCCTCTACGGTACATTCAGCCAATGTTGGTGGCCTAGAATAGAATCATCATTGTGGCAGTTATGTCAGGCATGTGAATGTAATTCACTGCTAGGTTGCACAATGTTGTGTTGTGTGCAGAAAGAGGTCAGTTCCAGTGACTGATAGACATTGTTAGTTGCAGACAATCAAAACTGAAAGTAGGATATATATTTTTAAAAAAGTTTTCTAAATCGTTTCTCCAAACACCTAGAAATACCATTCTTAATGATCTTTTTCTAAATCTACACCAAGTTAAAGTGCAACTGAACCTTTAGGCAATTAATGTGTGAAACATCAGGTCCTGCCTGGATATATTTCCTACTTAATTTACATTTCCAATTACTGTTGAGGCTGAGTTTGGACGAATAAGTATTTCAACTTATAAATTCAAACTCGTCTAAAAACCCTCCAAGCAAATAAATATGCAGGTAACACTTATACTTATGTAAAGGGCAACTTTCAGTTCTAGAAGGGTCTTTTTAAAGGCACAAATAATCAAACTTTCCTGGCTATTAAATGATACACGTTTTCAGGTGTGGAGGGAAAAAATATGCAAACAAAAGCTGCACTGACAAACTGTAAAAATACAGTAATAAAGCTTGATCTTGGTATTCACTAACCAACACAAAGGCAGTGAGTCACACCCACATACACACCTTCACGTGTACTCTGTGTTACTGCCCAGGTCAGAGGGCTTTGTCTTTCTATTTCCATTTGACACAACAGTACTTAGTTTGCTTACTGTAGTGTATTTAATGTAACTTCATTTTATAGGAGCCAGGTTACTAGAAATATAGCAAAAATGTATGTCGACATAAAAAATAGGGGCACGATATATATGTACCACGAGCTTGAATGTGCTGCTAATTAGACGTGACAAACATTTCAACAATCGTTTATGATTATTATGACTTGGAAGGAAATAATGTAATTGGTAAATAAATACACAGGAATACTATTTACATTAATGACACAGCAGCCAAGGAAATAAAACACGTAAAAAAGCATGTAAAAGTCGCTACGGTAGCAGGTCCCTTCAAATGACAGTCTCCCACAAAACAACATCAGCTAACAAGTAGTACGAGCTAACAACTGGCTAGCCTCGCGGTGTCGTTTCTGTAAGAGCACCGGTCTTAGCTTACATGTCACCCTAGAAAACGCTCAACGTTTGTAAAATGACATAACACCCGGACACTTTTAGACCGACAAACTTTTTTTTATCGCTTAGCTTCTTCTGGGCCATCATTCATTCAGACTCACTGCTAGATATTTTAGGCTTTCAAATAGGAAGTTCTCATATTGTAAAGACTTTCTAATATCTACAAAAAAAAGATAGTTGGATTACCTGCGTTTCCTTAATACTGATGCTCCTTCCGTTGGAAAGATTAATGATTATCCAGCATATTATTTCAAATGTCTACTATTTAACCGTTAAGCTCTAACGCTTTCGTGCTTCCTCTGGCGGAGTGACAGTGGTTGGGGGGAGCATCAGCGTACAAGACGTTGACAGCTCATCCAATCACGTGCTGGGATGTCCTTCTTGGTTACCGTAAATTCAAGTTTACGCATAAAAAATTTCCTGAGGCGACCATACTTTCTTATTACGGTAAGGCAAAATTCAGAAAAAAATATTTCTTTAATACGTTTAAGGAAAGGAAATGTCTCTCCTTAATCAGAAATTGTTGGAATACTTTTAGAGAAAGAACCTCAGATTTCCTTTTAGAGGTCTCTTTGATATCTAGAGGCTCAACTTCAAAATATATCAAAACACAAAGGATATACACACAGGCCAAGTTATAATTGGTTCTTTTAAATTTTCTGCCTGTATATAAAATTTGAAATCTCATCTTATAATTGTTTAAAATTCTAAGATACTTCATATCCATTTGTACATACTAAATCGGAAACGTATCACGAGTGCAGGACTCCTAGGATACTTAATTCAACTCAGTTTTACTCAAATAGTAATACAAAGGATTACAAAAAAGGCATATAATATATAATTCAGTCAAATTATAAAACCAATTTCAGTAGGATGGATAGATAGATAGATAGATAGATAGATAGATAGATAGATAGATAGAT
>CAJRST010011112.1:15022561-15044033 GCA_907169785.1 Menidia menidia | reverse complement strand
GATAGATAGATAGATAGATAGATAGATAGATAGATAGATAGATAGATAGATAGATAGATAGATAGATAGATAGATAGATAGATAGATAGATAGATAGATAGATAGATAGATAGATAGATAGATAGATAGATAGATAGATAGATAGATAGATAGATAGATAGATAGATAGATAGATAGATAGATAGATAGATAGATAGATAGATAGATAGATAGATAGATAATCTTGATATAGTATCATGCCAATACTCAGATTAGGTTTTATTATTGATTTCTTTTTCCAACAAAACTAAACACTAAAAAAAAAGGCATATTGAATTGGTAGGAAAAGTTGATCGCTCCTTGAAGCATGAAGAAAATACAATAGAGATAAAAGACTTTCACAAAGTGATGCATAATAGAAAGAATTTTTAAATGATTCGGATGCTCATGCAGAGAGGAGGTCACACATTACATTCAGCAAGCTGGATACATTGAGGTGTACAGAGGCACATTTTCAGCATTGCTTTACAGAAAGCAGGCAATAATATTCGGCTCAGTAATCACATGTGTTAAAGTGTGTTTTTCTAATAAGAATGGTATCATTGCAGGCTTAATTTACCTACAATGGAAGCTGTGTAGTGCAAATATAATCTTTAGATTTGTGCAAAACACGCGTTTGTAATTAATGGAACTGCATTTGACATTTTTAACAAAACTGACAAAATTTGATTTCTTTGAGTACTTCTTTTCCAATAATCTAGCCATAATTACATTTTAAAAAGTACATTATTGACGTGTATGATGGTAGAGTTAGACATATCCTAGGTTTTAGTATATGGTTCCTACATTTTTGACTGTGCTTGTTATTCTATATGTGCTTCATTAAGATTATACAGAAATACCTGGCTTTGATGTCTCATAGTTAGTATTGTTTGCAGTTCATTTTTACGTGCCCCTTAGAAGTCAAACAAAATTGGTCAAAAGATAATCTGTTGTCATGTTGTGTATTGTATGTAGGGCACAGTGCAGATATGATGAAATCAGCTGTTTTCTGTGTATTAATACACTGTCAGTCGCTGCATATCTTTTGAAAAAATAACTATGTTTAGGTTAATCATGAGTGTGATGAAAGATGATGAAACATTCTTCTTTTTCTGTGTTGCTGGCAGTGTGTTTTTATATACTTTGCAGTTGTGCCTCTGCCTTTCCCCATAGCTGGAATCCTGTATAGGTGCAACAACCTTTGAACATCCGCATGAAACAGAAAAAGACAGCATTCATTTCTCTGTTTTCCTGCACCAGCTCTGCTATCAAAACTAACTATTTAGCTCGACTATTGAAGGAAATTCTAAATGCACATTATTGAAAGACAACATGACTCAACAAACAGTATTCTGCACACCTAAATGTAAATGCTGTTCGATCAACTTTGTTGAGAGACATCAGATCCAAAAATAAATAAAACATAAGCAGCTTAGCATGAATGAAAGAAAGATATCTGAAATCTCACTTTACTATTTTTCCATTCCCTTCTGTTATCAAAGCTGAAAAGCAGCACTGTGAAATTTTGAGAATTAACATTTCCTGAAATGTTTGTAAAAGTTCTACATTCTCTGACACATAAGCTGCTGCTGTTTGAATCAAAGGATCCTGTGGCTAAAGTAAGCAGAAAATCAGTAAAAAGTGGCAAAGTTTTTATATGGAAAATTATGATTCAGCACCTCAGTGAGAGTTGAAACCACCTATGATAAAACTAAAGCCAAACTAAAGTCAAATTGAAGATCCTATCATTTTTAAATTAATGCAAGAATATCTGAACCACAACAATACCGTCATTATATCTTGTATGTTAGAAAAGCAAATATGATGAGTTTACATGTTTACAATGACAAATATTCAATACCTCAATTTTGAAATATCAAAGCAACAACACATAAAAACTTGTTTGATGCCAAAGTTTGGCTGACTTGTTTTTTCAGGTAATACATTCGGACACGCTTCCATTTGTCACTTTTCCTATTTTTGTGAATATCATAATGGAAGACTGTTATTTGAAGATTTAAAAGAATATTATACAAAAACAACTTTTAATTCTAAGCAACTACTTCAGCTGAGAATTAGCAATAATCAGCAGTTTTGATGTCATTGTTACAAAATCAACCACCAAAGCTCTTCTACTTTTAATGTGGGAATTTGTGGGGTCAAAACCAGAATTGTAGTTCAGCTTATTTAGTTTGAAATTGTTTTTTAAGAGCAAATCATTAATAAATCCAGTGTCATTACAAAATATTTGTTTCTCTTATGTCCAATGCAAATTCCTTTTGACCTCTTATTGCCTGACAATATCTCATGACAAAGCTGCATGGTTGCTTGTTCAAGCTAAAGCTTGTCACAGCATTCGATTTGTCTTTGCAAAGGTGCTAAAAAGACAAAAGCTGCTACAGACAAATGCTTAGGCAGCATATACCACAATAGACATCCCTCTCTACACATCCAAATGTTTGAAAGCGCTACCCCTTATAATGCTATGCTGTGCTGAACCTGAAGTTGAAATTCCACATCAAGAGTTGGGAGTCTGTGGTGATGGAGTCCTTTGCTCTGGAAACCTGGGTACTTTTCGTTTAATGCTTGGCTGTTTGCTCTCTTCCATCCACCCTGAGTCTTTTCCTTTCTTCACATTTGTCTTCTCCTTATTCTGCCGGCACAGTTTCAATGCTCTGGATATAAACATGTCCAGGTCAAATACCCGCTCTTTTTGTTTGACAGGCAGGGACTCCTGGGAGTCCGCCTTCGCTGGCTGAGATATGGAGGAGGTAGACGAAAGGGCCTGAAACTGTGGTGGTCGAAACAGCGGTGTGGTGGGAAGTGATGCTGTTTGAGGTGACTGAGGAGCAAGAGGAGATGTGGGAGATGAGGGTATAAGAAAGGCAGGGGTATGGGAGGAAGAGGTAATGGCAGCTAAGGGGCTCAGTCTGTCCTCATCATATTCAGCTGATGGTTGCTGCATAACCTCTGTGTAGTGGAAGATTGGTGTTGGGAGGTCAGTAGGGGAGAGCGGGAGCGGAGGGGACGATGTGTAGCAGGAGGGTGAGCACTGCTCAAAAGAAGGACTTGGGCTGGATGAGCGCAGTCGGGACTGAGTGCTCTCCACCCAACGAGAAATTTCCTGGAACAAATCATCTGTGTCCTCCTCTTTTTTCTCTTCAGCTTCCTGCTCTTTCATATCACCAGGGTCCTCCATGCTGGCACCAGCAGGCTCATCAGGCACAGCGAGGCAGTTAGTGTTCCGCCTCCAGTGAGACAGATCCAGAATCAGCTTAGGCTCCGAGTAGTGTTGCGGCTTTCCCTCCCGCCAGGCAATTTTGTCCAGATATGAAGGAGAACCCACTTTGTAATCACAAGAACGGCCACAGTCGAGCTCCCCATATCCCAGGCCGCAGACTCTTTCCAGAGAGGGGTGAGAGTTTTCCAGAAAGCGCTCTGCTGAGCTGCTGTGGGAATATTTGCGAGGGTCAACCTGTGTGAGACAAACAAGGTTAGAGAGGTGACCATACTTTGACATTGATATTGGTATCAATATTTTCAGTATCGGGATTTCACAGCTGGTACATGCCCTAATAGTAACAGGATCCGACTGATGTCTTTTTGACATGAACCCAAAAGCTTTTTGAAAAGTCGAGGTATTGTTCTGGATTAATAGAATAAAAAAACATAATAACAGACATTGCCACCCTTATATATCAGAGGCCACAGTCAAGTCTCCGCAATGAGCAAAGTCATGCACCTTTCAGCAAATCACTCTCACCACTCTCCTCACATCTCCATTTACATCACCACTGAAATAAGACACTGTAGATAAAGACAAAGCACAGAGTGCATCCAACCTGTGCCTCCTCTAATAATGATCTGGAACTAGCCCGGGGGTCTCTCTGCACCTCCTCATCCTCTGTGGTGTCTCCCAGGTCAGAGGGTATGTGGCCAGGGGGCATGCAGTGACACCTCCCATCTGATTGTTGCCAACACATATCTGTTGATAAACTGCAGTAGGGCAGAAATTTGATATGTTTTCTCTGAATTATTCTCCTTGGATTTAATTGATATCCATAAAAAAATTACACAAATGAAAAAAATTGGTTTACTGATTTAATTCGGACATTGTGCATAGTACAAAGGCTTACAGATTGGCTATCTGTTGTAAACTGCACATATGTATGAGTAAAATGCGTGTTTGTGATTGTCTGTGAGGCTGCCCTGTGTTTGACCAGAGTTCTGTAATGGTGTGCCCTTAATTTACATGTTTACAGCACCCCCACACACATGCCTCTCACCTCCTGGTTAGGAATCTAATGATAATAAAAACTTCTTATTCCAATTTTTGACAACTACATTCTCAGAAAAAGTATCTGACAATATTGATCATTTACAGCTAATCCATCAACAAAGGGTATTGGCTGGAAAAAAGAGCCAAACAGTTGACAAAAACGTCTTAAGTGGGGTTCAAAATCTATTTGGGCTACAAACCTGTCCCAGTGAATGCTTGAGGCCTGACTGTTGCTCTTATTAAAGCTCTGCTCTGTTAAGATGCTGTCCAACTCATCCTCAATGTGGAAGGGATGCACTGAGGTGGGCTCATCTTCTGGACAGGAGTACTGCTGAAGGAAAATGTGCGACAGCGCCTCCTCAGCTGTCAGACGATCCATGGGGTTAAAGGTCAAAATAAGTCCAAGAAAGTCCACAGCTGGTAGGAAAAGAACAAAGGAATTGTAGTTGAGAAAGCACGTAAGAAGTCCCATGTTGTGTCAATCGTAAACATGTCCATCTTAAAGACTACTTTCTTATTTCTTCTTCCCTCTAAAAATACCTTTATAAACATCCAAATATCCAAACTCTACCTAATGATCTCTATTGTTTCCACTGGTCAAATGAGCTCTGATTTTCTTAGTCTTTATTTCTCCCCACACTTCTGTCCATTCTATTTTAAAATGTCTGACCTGCACCTTCTTCCCGTCACTCACCCTGAGCATCCGCTTCAGGCAGCAATTCAGAAAAGGGTCTCCTGACTCTCCATCCATGACTGACATACGAAGGCATCATCTGAGAAAGCAGGGTGAAAATATGTCATACCTCTATTCTGACTGTCACCTCCAGCATCTATATATTACCTGAATAACCTGAGTAAGATATCAATATTTTCATGAAATGCTGACTAATTTGCATCCAGATGCAGGTTTTTTTGTTTCTTTGTCTTGTATTTTTTATACCACTTTTGTTCTTGTCATGCTGAATAAACTGCTGGATAAACTGCTGTAAAGAATTTAACAATTTACAAATTTCATAACTGCTCTCTAATATTCAGCTTGACTTTTGCTTGAAACTGCAGATATGCTGACGTGCTGCAGCACAGTTTGAGGTGTCACCTGCAGCAGATCCTGTCTGTCCTCCTCTCTCACCACAGGCACAGTGTTAAGAATCAGCTGCATCTGCTCCAGCTCATGAGCTCCTGGGAGAGAGAGTCAGCCAATCAGAGACAAACAGAGAGGAGACAGAGGATCAGTTACATAAGCAAAAGAACACGAGAGGACAAAAAAGGAAAAATGTCAAGTCAAACAAGAACAACTGGGAACTGAAAGCCGCCAACTGACAGAATTAGCAAACTTTGAAGATTCAGCTGGAATTATAACGACAGGGTCTGATGGAGGCCACTGAAATAGTTTCCAGTTAAATCCATTCCTATGAATTATTTAAAAAACATACAACGAATGTTGCTCTTTTATTTCCTCTCTAAACGATAAACTTTTGAAAACTTAAACAGGAGTTAGTTTATCTGAACATGCTAGCTGGTGCCAATCTGATGAGTTTAGAAATAAGAAAATGTTTTAGGAAAATTAATTAAAAGGGACAAAGCTGACCATCATTTTGAGGCCACTAACTTTAGAAAAATAAATTGACAATACAGCAAATTCCACCTATGTGAGATTGTTTGATTTTCTTTTCTTTAAAATATTTCTGAAATAACAGCAGGTGGCGCTATTTTAACACAATTCTCACTGTGAGCAATGCATCAGGCTGCAAGTGCATTGTTTCCTCTCTGGTAAACAGGAGTGCAGTGTGCTCTCTAAGCTCTGTTGGCACAGTGAAAGGCGACCCAAGAACATGTGTGAAAGTCTCACATGCTGGATCACCAGGGAACAGAAGACGCTTTTCAGTTTTCGATGTCAGTCCTGTGGTGTGGAGGACTGGTGGAGGTCAAAATCAGCTAGTCAGTACGAACAAGATTTGTTTCAGACAGTGAAAATTTCTAAAAAATCATTGATATTCTGGTCAGGCCAAGAAGTAGTCTGCTGGGACAGAGTGTCTTTGGTCAAGAACACTGGATGGAATACTTTTCTTTTCTGTCAGTGCTTTCCACCATGTCTGTCATGCAATTTCTGGAGTAGTGTTTTGAATATTTGCAGGTTTTCATAAGTCAATGAAATACTTAAATTTGTTTTTGAATAGAAAAATCAATCTAGTTGATTGTTGACACGTTTTTGCGCAGCTATCAGGTCATACATACGTTTTATTTTCAGTTGTTCAGATGTTTGTTGTACCTTTCCACAAACACTATGATGAAACCATATACAATTACAGAAGTAAATAGAATTGGATTAGATTATGATAATTTTTAGGACATAGGGATGCCTGTGCTCTCCATAATATTGTATGACAAACTATAAAGGTACCTGCAAACAGCGTGCAGCCAGTGAGCATCTCAGCCAGAATGCAGCCCGCCGCCCACATGTCTATGGCCTTGGTGTAATTGTTGGGGGACAGGAGCAGACGAGGGGAACAATACCACTTGGTTACTAAACCCTCGGACAGATAGCCCTGGAAAAGAGGGTGAGGTAGAGAAAAACAGCAGAAAGAATTATAGATACTGACTCTGCATGATACAAATTGTTTTTCAGTTCAGGTCATCCAAAACTTTATTTTTATAAAAGGCTAATGTGGGGACTTTGTAAACATTTTTTGATTCCCCATTTTCCTGTTATGGTCACAAATATTTACTTTGTGAATACATTAGTTGCGTCCATGGAGCTGAGACATAGGCAGATGAACTCAGCTGGAGTGATAATGAAATGTTTTTTTTTTACTAAATGTTGTCCCTAACACCTTCAACAACATTTATTTTTCGCTCCATGCATGTCCCCTGAGCCAGCCTTACTACTCCAGGTTATTGACAGCCCTGTTAGTGAGGAAATGTATTCTGCACAACAAAACATTTTATATGTCTACGTCTTGGCTGCAAAGGAAAATTTGCGTTTGAGGAATTCTGCTTTTATATGTTCTGAGTGACAATATGAATGGTGCCTTCTTCATGGCTCTTGTTGAGCATTTTAAGTTATTAAGACTGTTGTATTTTTCTCTATATGTTTTGTTTATTGCTTTTTTTTTAACCTTTCTGAATTTGCTTAATTTTTGGAACAATATGTTGAAAAATAATGCATTTTATCATTCTGTTAATCAATATCCTTGTACTATTTATGTCATTAACATTTTAATTCAAGGGATTTTCGAAGGAAAACCATGGATGAACAATGCTTCCATTACTGCTGTCCTCGCCTTTCATTACCCAATTTAAATGTTTTTAATTTGAATTGAATGTGTAATTGACATTAATTTAATGTCTCATTGACATTAAATTCAATGTCTTCCCCATTGCCAATGATTGTGTGCTGCCATACTTTTCATTAAGTATTCGGTTCATGTTAAGTATGGTATTCATACTGACACAAATGAGTTATCACTCTGAAAATGGATGTCAGAAAACTGCTATGCGAACATTTTCACACCAGGAAAATGATCCTGCATTAAGCCACCTGTAACATCAGCTTAACGTGACACTAAGTAGGGCATGGCTCGTCTCAAGAGTATGTCCTAAAGTGGATTAAAAACACTCTTGACAGTGATAATGACTTTGCCTTCCACGTCTTTGAACCTGACAGAAAAAGGCTACCTCTTGAGCAGCAAGTTATGGGGGATGGCTCAGAGACTTAATTCATTGTTGTGCACTCATGCCTTTTTTCAGAGAGGACTTAACATTTCTAGTTGTGCAACTAGTAGGTGTGCACAGTTGTGAGAAAGACACATGAAAGTCATGTTGATGGCTCTTCTCAACACTCTTCTGTCATCAGTCCTCTGTGTCCTGTTTTCTCCATTCATGCATTTGCCTTATTCTAAGTCTTCTCCTCTTACTACTACTTTATTCACCACATATCTTCTTCAGTTATTATTAAGTATATTTATTTTTTATCTATGGATTATCTGCCTTTTACTTGCAGCCCATCTTTCTTCTCCGTGCACTGCTGCCTCACTGTCTGTTCTCATCTATTTAAGTACAGATACCGGCAGAAACTTGAGAAAGTTGAGTGCATTGACAGTCTAACATAACATTCTGTTCATTCACCTTGTCTGTCCCTTACCTAAGTGATCATCTTTCTTTGTTTGAGTTGTCCTTTCAGTGTCTTGGCAATCACTCAACAATAGGGCACATTTTCAAGATGTGATATCATGCTGATTGAAAATTTTAAAAAGCCTTATTCAAAGAGAGGATGGTCCTTATTCTAACAAAACAATGGATAGATGTGATATTCGGCTATTTTTGACACTGTTTCCAACACTGTTCATATTCTGTGTTAGTTTATTTTCCTCTGCTTTCAGCCATTACTTAAAGCTGTATCCTATCCATTTTTTCTTCATGACAAATCCCATCTCCCTTTATTTTACCACCTTCATCTTACCAGTTTTCTTATATGTTTCTTTAATACTTCTCTTCTTGCCAGCACTGTTAAAGACTCTGCCCTTCTTCACCCCCTTTTCCTCTCAGCATCTTTCATCAAGGTAATGAATAATTTCTGAGCATCTCCAGTGCTGCCTTAGCAGGTGACATTCACATGTGCTCACACGGAAAAGCAAAGAAGTTCCTGCTGATGCACAATGTAAATAACAACACAAATAATGCTTTTTTATGTATGTTTTTCTTTCATTAACTACAGCTCCCCAACCAGCCTTTGTCACTCACAATTGACCTATATGCATAGCCAGTTCTCTGATGTGATGATACATGAAATACATGCAATACTGTGGAAACACTGAGAAAGAACATTTTCTCCACTAAACCCCAAATGTGGAGTTCAGCTGAGGTGAACACGAAATAAATGATACATGGCATAGAGTGAAAAAGGAATTTTCATCATAGTTGAACTCAAGCACACATCCATCCTCTTACATTCACTATCTATCATCACTTTTTATCTCCTCCCTTTTGTTTAGTCTTTTTCAGTTTCATTGCCCTCCTCTGCTTTTGCATTTTTCACCTCTTCTTCCCTCAGTCGTCCATGGCACAATATTCTCACAGTGCTCCTCATCTGTTCTTTATGTCTTACTGCTTTTCCACCCCTCCTCCCCTGGCCTCTTCAATCCACCCAACACTCCCTTGTGTGTGCACCCATCTGATCCCCGGTCCCGTGCTCTAGGCAGACAAATATCGCCTTTCACAAGGGCTCCTCTGGACATACACATACCAAAATAACACACAACAAAGAGACCAAAATGCACACTCATCCAGCCCTGCTAGTGTTACAGAATTGCTGTGGAGTCTTTGAACTTGATAAAGGTGGAACAGTGGAGCAGTAAATTGTCATGTTAATCTCTCAAAGGCCTTCATCTCCAAAAGACAGAATAATGTCAGTGTCTGGTTACAGTAAAGCTATATAAAGATGCTGGCAACATGTTTTTGGCTTCATGATAATAATCCTAATAATAATAATAACAATAATACCACTTTGTCTGCATTACAGTTGATACTTTAAAATATTGTATACTATACTCTGTAATTTAAACAAACAAGTTATGCCAATTGAGACATCAAATCAAAGAGACTGCTTACAGATGGATTGCTCCACTTTAACAAACATAAGTTGGGCAAAAAATATCTGTGCAACCAATTTATTCTCCACAGGAAGCAATTTCTGCAACACCCATGAACGTTTCTTCACAGAGAGGGTTTATGTAACCTTGTATAATTATCACCCATGATCGGGGCTTTAGTAGTTGCTGTCCCTATCTTAATACCAGCACCACCAACATAACATGGTGGGGACAACATGCTCAACTAAAGGACTGATTTCATAAGCGTCCTCTATGTGCATTAGCTACAGAACAGCACAAAGAGAAAAGGGAATAAAAATCCTCTTCAGCGCTGATGAGGACAGAATATCTGTTGTATCATCAATTTTTCTAGGTTCAAGAATATTCAAGAAATGTGGAAATATCTGTGCAAATATGCATCAGAGAGTTGAACATTAATGGCCTACTTTCGCACTGAAGATTATAGGCTTTTAAAATGAATACAGAACTTGAAAACTGAACATAAACCCCACATGGAATTATGATCATAGGGATTTACTGGCCTACGGTCAAAATAATATGTGGTACCTGGGCCGGGTTTGTATGTCACTAAAAAGCCATAATTGATTCACGTATGAATAAAATTAAATAGCAACATTTGCAATGTTTGCTAATCATACACAAATACATATATGGCGGTGTGGACAGAGATAATCCTTTTATTCTGTTGATAGTGGAGAACAACTGGGTTGTTTCTTCGGAAACCCTTGAGACAATTGTCTACACTTTGAACTACCATTCACATAAAATGTTTATGAATTAATAAAAGGACTTTCATGTGTCCCTCCAGTGTTTGTGCATGCCAGGAGTCTTTCTGTGTCTGACTCACCTTATGAGAATAATGAGGATCAACAATTCTGGCCAGACCAAAGTCTCCGATCTTGAGCAGCAGCTGGTCCGTGTTTATGAAAATGTTGGCAGGCTTCAGGTCTCGGTGCAGGACGTTGGCTGAGTGGATGAACTTCAGTCCCCTCAGCAGCTGGTAGAACAGCAGCGTGGCATGGCCTATTCAAGGGCATAGATTAGACATCTGGAGGACACACTGCCATGCACTTACGTAAATACAATTACTCAGCAATTTATACTTGTGGTACATGTGTTCAGCATTAACTAAACCATCCACATAAAACGTGAAAATGTGTCGTGTGGATGAAGGCATAATCTAAAATCCAACACTAATGCTTTAAAACATGAAAAGTGCACAGATTGATAAGAAGTTTTTAAACATGCAACCTTAATCTCTTTTTCTTCACTCTTGGTCATAGCTACAACTAACAAGGACTGTGTCACAACGAAGCCACAGTATACTGTTTCACAGGGATCATCACACTGGCAGAGGAGTGATATATTTGGATTTAAAATGACGCCGGTACTTGACCATGAAACTGCATTTGACAGAAGCAGTTTAACGTTAGTCAGTTCTGCTCGTGTCAGATTCAAGGCAAAGATAAAAAGGCCAAAAATGCCTGGTGGTTTACGTGCTGAGCCTGTGAGGATGCACATAAATATGTGTAAAGTTTAGACATTGGTATGTAATTAGAAATGTGTTCAAAATTGATATATTTTCTAAGGTTCTTTTGGCAATTATCATGCTGCTCACATGAGGAAGGATCTCCATTTGAGTCTTGGATTCATCACCAATGTTGCATGCATGCACTGATTCAAAATTGACAACAGAAACGGAACTTAACAAATGAATGAGGATACACATATGCGGCCCAACAAGCATGCAGTTTAATTGTAAATTATATATAGAATATAGTTAAGCATTGGCTTAATTTTGCAGAATGTGTTGATAAAAATACATCTTCCTGTATTGTTTTCCCGCTTACCTGTGGGTAATGGTCCTTGCTCCAGTAACCGAGCCAGATCAGTCTCCATACACTCCTGGATGATGTACAGAGCACCGAGCTGGCTTTGGTCTTGAGGCAGAGGTCGTCCATACGGTGCTAAAACCTCGTGGACCTGCACAACATTCTCGTGGTGCAGACGGCAGGTGATTTTTACCTCTCGAAGGGCGTGTTTTACTGTCACAATGTCCCGCATCACCAGCTTTTTGATTGCAACACGCCGCCCGCTGCGTTGGTCCACAGCTGAGAGGACCAGGCCGGTGACACCTGTGCCAAGAGGCCGGGGGTCAGCAAAGTGACCACTAAGTTCAAAGCCAAAGGGAAAGTGAGGGGTGTCCTGGACTGCCATTACAACTCAGTCTGATGAAACATTTGACTGTTATTGGATAGATTTCTTCTGAAAGTACCTGATAAATGTGATCATTCTTTGTATCCTCATATGCTGGTGAGCAGAAACATTATTTTGTCCATGGAACTCATGCTTGTAAATGGATTATAACATTTTAAATTACGTTTCAAACATTATAATATAATGTCTGCCTTTACTCATGATTACAAAAAATTAAAAACAAACACAATTGTTTTCCACAGGGCCAGCAAGAAGTTTCTGTGCATAATCTTACTTTTTTATTTACTTATGTAGGGAAAGATTTACCCAATTTTTCAAAAACTGAGTTTACAAAGTTTTTACTGGGGAATCTTTTGATCTTGTGACCTAAACCAAGAAAACTGTAAGATTTCAAATAAAAAAAATACTTGGATTATTCATGGGGTGTTTAACAGAAGAAATGTGTGTGTCACAAAATGTAAGCTGATAACAGAAATGAATCTCGATGTATCAGAAATGCTACTGTTTCCTGTTTTAAAATGTGCTGCAAAGGCATTTGCTGCTCACAGGTTTAAATATAAGATTTTCTGTCAGCGTCTTCGTCTTGACACTTGACATCTTGTGCTGCAGTCTGCAAAACTAAAAATTCTCTGTCTGTGGTTTCTTTTGCACGGATATTCACAATGTCAGAGAATCTTATTAACACACCCTCACATCCTTGTGTGAGAATGACTCTGCTCCCACAAGTGTGTCGACGTATCATGAGAGAGTGGTAGGAGGATGGTCCGCGCTGCACTTGTCAACTTGTTGAGCAGTCCTTTGATGGTGAGGATGGAAAAAGAAGGCGGTGTCATGAGGTCTACATTCAAAGGGCCTCTTTTAGCTCCTCCTCTTCTTCCATGATACCAGAGACTCTCTCAGTCAGTGCAGTATGTTCATTCACAGGGACAACCACTGTTAAATTGGAACTCAAATCCTGAAACCGTGGTGTCCCCTGCGTATGCACATGCATAACCGTGCATGTGCTTAATCCCTCAGTAATCTGCTTCCTCTTGCCTTCTCATGAATGTGGGGATTTCAGCATCGGGCCGTGGCCACTGCGAGAACATGCATCTATTAGCGGTGTCGTTCCACACATCTGCCGGTGCTGCTGGGGAGGAAAGAAAGGGGAAAACAGGGTGAACGGACACCAGGGAAGATGAGATGAAAGTTAGAGAGCAGCAGAGTGGGTTACAGAAGAGGTCCCGTTACATAATGCTGGAGAGCAACTCTATGAACCGGCAGAGGATAATCTCATCAGTTCAGTGTTGTTTTTTAATGTCGACTCAATGCTGCTGTTAAGATTTCAGAGCAGACACTGTTTAAAATGACGGAGCAGATTACCACTTGCTTTATTTTATTTGTTGACCATTGCATTTATAGATGTCCCTGAGATGTTTCTTCTTATTCCTGCTTCTAAAAATGTCATAAAGGTAAGGAACAAATGCACTGTTGAAAGATAAAATGTGTGTTTCTTCTGCTTTGGGATCCCTGGGCTGTAAGAGCTCAAACAATACATCAATCCATAAAATAAATCTCTTTTCTTTTGAAAGCCTGGGAGCATGGTTGAGAATAAACTCTGCCACTGTCAGTCTTTTTCTTCAAGGAGGCTGCGGGACAACAGTTTCCAAGTGTACAGCCCTCACAACACTTACGCTTCATATTTTGCTCTGTCAGGCTGACTATCAGAGGCTGCAAGAGTCTGAGAGAGATGGGGGAGATGGAGCCTTGACAGTGGTGCTGAGAGGGAGGTGCAGCACTGGGGTAACTTTATAAATAATGCATAACAGCCAGCAAAGAGGCTGGTTCTCTCTCTATCCGAGCACTTATTCTCCATATTTCATCAGGTTATGCAACAACACACACAAAAAACAGCATTTTAAAAACACTGTTTTATCCTGTTAGGAGATGTCACTTGATTTTTGTTCAAAATGGCTCAATGAAACTTCGCTCGTGGTTTTAATCAATAGGATGATAACTCATTTGTAGCATATATGAGCAACCAATGAGTATCTGTTATCTATTGTGATCTTCTGTATTCTGCGCTTATCCTTTTTTATTTTTTCCCCCTATCTGTTTACTTCCCAAAAAGAGGTGAATGCAGTTTTACTTTATGGGGAAGGCTGCATCCTCTGTGCACTCTTGCTTCATGCAGCTGTCTTTGTCTACACGCCCCTCCGACAGAACAAAACACCGAAACTGAAGTGCATGATAAACACAGAAGCTCCATTTCCGAGAGACAGCGAGAGATATATAAAGAGAAAAAAAAGTCCACATAGCAGAAACAGCCTGGGATTCGTTGTCCTCACAAATCCGAAAAATCTCGTCCGTTGATTTGTTCCGTTGACCATTCAAAGACAAAAGAAGAAAGAAAACACAAAGACAGCAACAGCAACCATAAGTACTCACCGGAGCATCACGCAGCCCCAGCTGGTCGACCACAAACAAAGACAGCGGGGGGATCATGAGACTGATAGGTCTAGGGATCTTTGGAAGCCCCAAAAAAAAAAGAAAAAAAAGTGAACGATCGCCGTATCCCTCTCCTTGTTTCCAGCTTGTGAGATGATACAGGAGGCAGCAGCAGCCCGCACGGGTCGGCACTGGAGGGGATGATCCGGTGAGATGAGATAAAGCAGGGGCTGCAACAGAGCCGGCTATTGTGGGCGACTGTTCGCTCTCTGTCAGAGCTACAGAGCAACGATCTGAGAGTGGGAGGAGAGGAAAGGGAAGGGATCACCCGGATTCAGGTACCAGACCTGAGTGGCCCCGCGTTATCACACACACTGCATCACCCATAGCAAAGCGTTTCTCTCTCTTTCTCCCCTATCAACATTAATTCTAAATCTCTGCTCAGAGCTTAAAGAACTCCACAGTCAAAACTACCTGAGTATTCTCGAACCCACAGGTAAAATCACTTAAACTTGTGCTTTTTGATGTTCATAACTGACATCCTACTGTTATTCTTTTCTTTATAGTACTAAGCTTTATCATCATTATAGGTATCTTTAATTTTTCTAAGTTGAAGATTAAAGAGGGGGCTTGGCTTAGTATTGAATGCATATGCATACAGGAGATACACAACCAATGGGATTACAAGAACATAATGGTCATTACAGTAATTTACAGAAAGTGTATCAGGGTATTAACAGTATTAACAGAAGAAGAAAGGTGTGTACTTTTGTAAGCATAGTATACACACAAAATAAGAAAATACTGTATTTCACATAGGGAAAGTGTACCATTTTTTGATGACCATAAAAAAAGAGGATAGATTGAAATCGCTAACAAGAAAGAAAATGATTTAAGGTGATTTCAAATAGTTTATCATATAATTTCTGTCATAGCCTATTTAATATCTGGTGTATTTCTAGGGCAAGTATGAAAGTTAATAACGTTCTTTACTACTAAAAAAAAACAAAATTTCTGACAGGCTCCGTAGGATGAAGGCCTTCGGGATGGTGGGTAAAATGCATCAGACGTCCTGTTAAAAACAAAGCATTGCCAAAGTGTTTTACAGGCTTGTTCTGCTAAGCAGCCTGTTTAACGACAAGTCCTTTTCCCAGGTTAACAGAGAGGGATTAGCCTTCTGACGAGAGTCACCACACACAAGAGAGGAAAAAAGAAAGAGAAGGTAGGTCGCAGAGTGTATTAATGATTATGCAGAGGGGCTACAGCTGGAGGGATTAATGAAGAAGAGAGGGGTCATAAGAAAACAAACCCCAGTGACACAGAATGTAATGAACTGTGTTTGATGTTGTCAGGATGCTTCTGTCCGTGAACAGAACAGAAGACAGTTACAAGGTTAATTCTGGAGTCTGTATGTCCTCTCTGCCTCATTATTTAATTTCTTTCTCCTTGAAGTCCCTTTGAAATCACACACATCTCTTATGAGAGAGACCTGAATTAGGCAGCACTCTTAAACACAAAGTGTAATGTCCACAGCTAGTTCAGATTGGATGCGTCAAGAAATCTGATGTTAAAAATGTCTCTTTGATCCAATCTAAAGAACACAAGTTTGATTGGAGGCAACAGACATTTACCGTAGGTAATGCTAACATGATCCACGTGCACCAGACTTTTTCACTGCGTGTTGCTGTTTTGTAGGACACCCGTTGTTCTTTTCTTAATTATGTGCCACATTGAAATGATTAATAATTTGTTAAGTGTGCCTCAGTATGTGATGGTTCATTGATTTCTTTCTGATCACAGAGGGGATGAGCGAAAATGAGAGAGCTGGCGCTGGATCAGAAATAAGTGAAGCACAGAATTGCTGAGCCCTTTATACTCAACAGCTGTGTCCCTTAAATGCTGTGCCCAAAGTGTGTTGCAAATTCATACTTTCCAGGGGATTCACCCAATCCTGTGTGTTAGTTGAGAAAGGTCTAAAAATTGAATATATCATGAAAAATCTTTAATGTGTTGTTTCAATTGGGTTTTTGCTATATGTTGCAAGAAAACCAAGATTTGCACTCCAAGAGCTGGGTTTATCTGTCCTTTCAATATAGTTTTTATCAGTGGAAGATAGAGGTAAAATATAAAACATTTAATTGAAAATCTCTTTCATAGATGTGACACACTCCCCTGACTGTCAACAACTGCAATGCATCTTAAAAAACCTTCTCACAAAGTCTCTAAACATTTTCACAGTCTGTTATATGCTCTTTATTTCAGTACACTCAGCTAGTCTGGCACTATTCATAAGTGAACGTAAGGTCAAAGTTAAACTTAAACATTGATTTTATGTCTTTAGTCAGTTCTGTAACCTTTTATTTAAACTCTTTGGCGCTACGTGGAAAAACAGAACACATGTGTGTTTCTCAGAGCTGTAATAGTCACAAGTGTGGGTCATGGGAGGTTTGCCAAAAACTAGATCAAGTCTCCTGACAACTTTCAAATGACAGCCCTGGAGAAACAGTTTTAAAAGAGAGGAAAAAAGAATAAAATATTTATTCAGGGGAAGGGCAAAGGAAAGTGGAAAAACAATGAGAGGAGTAGAGCATAACTGTGACTGAAACACCTGTGGTGTAAAGATTGAGCTTGGAATTTGAGAGATAACATGAATAATGCTCTGATTCTGCTGCTGCTCCTGTGGTCTGTTTCAGACTTTTTCTCTCTCTGTGCTGTATTGCTGTTCCTGTTTTCTGTTTTCTAATCAACACTGACAGCATCTGACAAATTGAGATGTCACAGTTTTAACTATGAGTGGCTTTTAACATACACAAACACCAATTTGATTGCAAAAGTGACCCGTCCCCAAAGTGGATGGGTCGTGATCAGTCATTAGATGACATAAAGTTTAGAGCTTTTCATACACAGAAATGCTGACACTTGTTTTTTGTGTAAGAAATAAAAAGAGAAAAGGCATATCTTAATGTCAAACATGTTGCAACATTATTCAACACAATAGTGTTTTACACAACTGAGCAGGGCTCCTAAGGCCCTGTTTGATGTTAAAGCTGGCAAATATGGACAAAAACCAGCAGTTCTGGAAACAAATCTAGTGGAGGCCTTTTGTGTAGTTGTTCGTGCCATGAAGGAATTCTCTAGATAAAAGAGCTCAGGCCTACAAAAAGACACACATAAACTGCCCTCCTGCCCTTTTGTTTATCTTCCTTTAGCACAAAATGAGCAGCAGCAGGGCATGTGCACCCTCCTCAGGTTACATCCCTCAGTTTAAGTAGGAAAGGAAATAAATAAATTAGAGGTCAGTGATGGCATCTGGCTCAGAGGGGCCGCTCTGTGCATGTCTGTGTGGAGTATTTTTCCAGTAAGCTGACCGCCCAAAGAGGAGAGCAAAAGAGAGTGAGAGAGAGAGATGAAGGGGACCACATCTGTAGGTGTGAAAATATTAATCACAGAAGAACAGAAAAGGCTGTAATGCAAAATCATCTGCACTGGCAACTTTTGTGTAAGCGAATTAAACATCTTCTATTCCTCATTTCTCTCCTTGAGGAGTAAAAAGTGAAAGCTGTAAATGGTGTCGTTTTACACCTCATTAAATCCAAGCTTAGCATTTTGCCGTGTGAAATTATAGATAAAGGTGCATTCCACTGTTTTTCTTTTTAGGCAGGAAGATTCATCAGGGGGGTAATGACATAAATTCCTGACCAAACCTTTTATAAACAAAGAGAACTGAGGACATAAGGGGCCAATTTAAAATGAAATCTAACTGCACTATGGAAAAAGTAGGATCCAGTTTCTATAGAGCTTGATCTACTCCATGAAACATGCAGTTCTCAACACCTCCATTTCTCCATTTGCTATGACCGCTGGGTCCAAGTATGATAGCATGGGGGCCAGAGACAATCCCAGCTATCACCAGGTGAGAATTGGACTACACCAGTCAGCAGTGCATCACACATACCAAGCACACTACCAACAATTACTACTGATTTTGGACATTGAGAGGAAGCCGGAATATCCAAAGAGAACATGCTATCTCCACACAGAAAGTCTTCCTGCTGAGATTCAAACGGGGAACTCTCTTGTCGTGCGGCTAACCACCACATCACTGTAAACTCCCACTGGTCTGTATCTATTCCAAAATCAGAATCTTCTTTTAACACTTTACTCTCTTGCAAACAAGAGAAAAAAGAGGAACAAACAACTGAAAACAGATCAGTAGTCTATGGAGAAGACAAGAGGCTGAAAATAAACCACCAATCTAAAAATAACAGTGATAAAGAAAGATGTGATCATGACAAGAGGGAAAAAGTACCGTTAGTGAGTTGACAATATACTCAAAGCACTGACTTCAAACTGAAAGGGAGACACGAGAAAAAGGTACACTGAGCACCAGAAAAGGAAACCAGGTGTTACGGTCGACAAGGTTATTTGACAGCATGTGTGCCAACATTTCTCTGTGTGAAAGGATGGCATGTTTAAATATCAACTATCCTCGGGGCAGTGAGGATGTGGACCAAATTAGATATGCATTCAAGAGATATGAGACAGAGTGAGGTAGGGCAGCAGGGTCATTGGCATTATTAATTCAGCAGCAGATGCAGAAAGTTCTCAATCACATGAGGAGGAATCCATTTAAACTTTTAAAAACAAGTAAAATGGCAGCTTTTTTCTCTGCCATATTACTATTAAATATATTGAATAACTAAGATTTAAGAAAGACACAAACATATTCTATTTCTATTTTTCTCTCACATAGGCTTGTATATCTTTGTCATACAGTGACACTGACAATGTTTTTTTTTTAGATATAATCAAACTACGTACTTCAGGTTAGGCTCTTTGTATTCTTCTTGAGCCAATAACATAAGTCATTAACTCACATTTTCCTTTACCTCTGTAGAAAAACAGAGTGTGCAAAAAATGTGTTTTTGCACCGTATGAACAGAGGGTTTGAGGTTCTCTTGCACAACCCACTGGATTTACTTTGCAACTACAATTACAAATTCCAAAAAAATAAAGCTGCATGGGGAAGTGTTGTAGCTGTGCATTCAAATGTACATCTTATTTGAGGGTCTTGGAACAGTTATGGGCGAATTAAAATTCAATCAATTGGACAACAGTCCCTTTCAAAAGGCTGACGGTAAAATTACATTTTGAATAAAGCTCAAGGTTGAATAATTTTTCATCTATATCTTTGTGAACATGGAACGTGGACTGCTATGCTGGACTACAGACGTGAATATGCATTTTATGTTTATCTTTTCAAACAGTGATAGTTGTTACGCAAGATGGATAGCCCCGTCATCTGTATGAGCCTCGTGAGGGGCCTCTTTATCAGCAGTCAGGAGGTGACAGATAAAGCCCCGGGTCACATTACATATGCACAGAGACAACACTTTGCCACTGTGGCCAGAGAGGTGATTCAGAGCATCATTAACCAAGACACTGGAGATATAAGAGCTGTTTTGAACTCATCTCATGCTGTTACGACACATTTTGATCAGTGGTAGGCCATATATTGGATCTGCATAGAGTGGTTTAATGGTGGTAAAACAAAGCAACAACTTAAGTGTGAGATAACACTAAAACCATGATTACTGTGAAGCATTCACCTTTTTAATTCAGAAATTCAGAAACAAACATAAACACCAAACTAGAAGAAGAAATTGATTCAATACAGTCACTCAATTAACTATAAATATTGCTACTCTAAATAAGGTCCGTAACCACTTTCCATTTGTTCACAATCACAAACGACTTAAAATAAATTTCTGAAGTCATGAGTCAAAGTACATTCAAAATTTGGTGTCCTCTAAAAAAGGCTATCTACACGGTGCAGTAAAGTTGGTTGAGAAAGATCTACAAGGAGAAGCCTGAAATGTCCAATAGTTTATTCCTTGTTCTCTCGTTTGATGTGCTTACACCTTCCTAATGTCAGACCACTTTTGAAACAAGAGTCTTGCACTTGATGAACAAGACTTGATGCAAATATAATCCCAGTGGAATCAACATTGATTTATTTACTTTCACATCATGTGTTGGAAGGTAAGACTGTAGATGGGCTCAGAGACTACACAAATCTTTGGCATTTTTAACACCTTTAAGCTGGATGGTAAAAATTTAGATAAAACCTAAACATTGAATGCTGTGTCTGAATTTAGGTAAATGAAACAAGGATACAGTTATGCTGATTAAATCTGGGGACTCATCATTTCATATCATCCTTTTTAAGCTATGACAAGATTTGCAATGTCAATATTCAAACAAAGCTTAAATTCTTTAAAATAGACAGAGACCTCTATACAATGCAAGCCAACTCCAAGGCAGTAAGCCAACTCCAAGGCAACTAAATGAGGTTGTGGTTGAAGGGGGAGTTTCAGGCATAGAGAGGCTGGTAGCCGCTCCTCCGGCTGCCAGATCTACAGGTTATCACACAGACGCTCAGCATGCCAAAGAACTGCAACAGGGGGAAAAAAGAAAAACATAAATTAAATCAGACACATGCTTTAAGTGTCCTTTCCCAGCCGCCATATGTGGTGTGAACAGATTAACTCAGGAATGTAGTGGATGTAAGAAATTCTAAATGTTATGAGGTTAAATGGCATCTGTCAATCTAGATTTATGGAGTAGCCAAAAGGATAATAAGGAAAGCATTCGATTTGAAATGTCCCCTCTTTGAAAGGCCATCCCAGTTTAGCTTTCTTAGAAGAATTGTTCTGGAATGGATAACTGAATTAGTGGGATGAGCAAATTTTGAGATGACTGAAAAGATGCCACACTGGTCCTTTATTGTTATCCATTTTAGTAATATAGTACATGAGTGGATTTCATAACAAAACTGTAATTCCTGGCATTAAATGACAAACGGACACATGATATATATATATATATATATATATATATATATATATATATATATATA